>JAWNOX010000203.1:16412500-17012500 GCA_035045555.1 Drosophila fulvimacula | reverse complement strand
ATATTTTTGGCATTCAGCGCAGAGCTCCATGGTTGCATTGCTGCAGCTGGCAGGTGGCTCCAGCGGCTGCTTGGGTGCTAAGAACTTGGTGATGCTATTGACAGGCTTAGGAACAGTTGTTGTCGCTGCTGTTGTTCCGCTGGCCTTTTTAGCTTTCTTTGCAGGCGCAGGCTTCGCTGCAGGTGAGCCAACTGATGTCGTTGTGGCATTCAAACGACTGCGCTGAGCTTCTTCACGCTGCTCAGAGCGCAGCTGTCGATTCAGCTGCTGCGCATAGTGATGATCGCGATGGGTTTGCACTGCCTTGACATCGTCGGGTATCTGAGCGCCGCACTCGTCGCACTTGATGAAGCTTATGAGGTCTGCACGCAGCACGGGCTGCGCATACTCAGCGTAGGTGTTTGTGAAGCTTCTGGTGGTGGGTGGCTCGTTGGCATTTGCCTGCTCCAATTTACGCTTCGATGTCGAAGGCTGTTCTGGTGGCTGAACTTCCTGCTGTGCTTTATTATTGTCGGATTCTATCTCATCCAGTTCTGCGGCCAAGTCATGCATTTCAGAGGAGTCATTAGCCTCAGCTGTTGTCTCATTCGATTGCTCCACATCTTTATGGACTTCTTTTTGCAGCTGCAGATACTTGGCAAAGAAGCTCTCCTTAAATTCGGGTGGCGTCGAGGTCGGCGCTGCCTTGTCGTCGCTGGAGTCTTTCACAGAAGCTTCAATCAATTTCCGTTTATATGATTCAAAAAAGCTTTTCTTCGGCGAGGCTGTTGCAGTAAGAGGCGTAGCTTGCTCCTCTGTCGGCTTCAGTTCTACTTCGATTTCCTCTGCCTCTTCTGCTGGCTGTGCAACCTCTTCCAATTTTTCCTTCCCATTTCGTTCTTCCTTGTGTGCTTGCAAGTAGTTTGCAAAGAAGCTCTTCATCTTGCCCTCCTCAGTTTGCTTCGGCTTTTGCTCCACAGCGGGCTTATCCATGCCCTCCTCCACGCTGATGCGACGCTTCTTGGCCACCTGATTGGCAAACATCGTCTGCAGGCTATTCTGCGCGCTGGATGCCGTTTCGAACTTGCCAACGCTGATGCCCAGAAACTTGATGGCATTGTTGAGGGCCGCCTCGCTGCCTGGACGCAAGAAGGTCTTTGTATTGGTCTTGATCAGCTCCAGTGCCTGCCTAACAAGCGTCTCCGGATCGCATTGATTGAGCGGCATGGAACGGGAACTAGCCACTTCTTGGCCATCGAAGTCCTGCACGTACTGCACGACCATTTGCTTGGCCTTACGATTGTTTTCTATGAAATCCTTTTCGAGGCGATCATTGATTTCGCTCGACAGCTCTCCCAGCCAGTGCTGGAGGGTCTTGAGGCCTGTGATATTATTGCGGCCAGGAAACTTTTTGCAGCAGCCAATGCTTTTGGAGTAGAAACGGGGAGTTACCGCCTCCAAATCAATGCCACGTGCTATATTATGCAGCCAGGTGCTGTGTGTGAATAAAAAGTTGATTAATATATCGAAATCAGATCTATTCTCCAACATACCCACTCTTCTCGTCCAGCTTGCGCTGCAAGTCCTTCTCGCTGTATTTGAGCACCTGGCCCAAAAATTTAACGCCCAGAGATTCACACACAGTTTCACCAAATTTTCCGCCCATTCCCTTGATCTTGCCCACTGGCAGTTCGTCGAAGAGCGGAGGTATCTGAGCCAGCGGTAGTATTGTCTGTTTGTTTGGCTTGTTCATGCCCGCTGCCAGCTTCGCCAGTATTTTATTATGCGCAATGCCCGCTGAGCATTCGTAGCCCGTTTCTGCCTTGACCGCGGCACGCACCTCCCCGGCAATGCAGGCTCCAATCAATAGACGCAAATCGCTTTGGCGCACAGCAGGCAGATCGTTGGGATCGTAGGCGAGCACGTAGCGCTCATCATCCACATAGGGATTGGCAAAGCGATTGGTTATTTTATTCACATAATCGCCAATATTGTCATAGCCAACGGCATGGCAATTGACCAGCTCTTGGGGCTTCAGCGCGAAGGAGCCCTGCAATACAATTCAGTTATATTTGAATACAAATATATCTCAAACTCTCACTGTTTGCAGCTGCTCGACGCGTTGATTAACTGTGTCTGTTATGTCCAGATAGGCCTCATCAACGGAGGCCCGTTCCAGCAGCTGGGTGAAGCGCTGCAGTACGTTGGCCACCTCTTTGCCCGCATCTCGATATTTACTCGTGTCCGCCTTTTCCCTGATGTTGGGCACCTTACAGAGGATGATGTCGTGGCACAGTTCCTTGGCCTCATCGCCTCGCATGTGACGTGTCACGCCCTTTGCACGCGCCGCATAGTTTACAGCTATGATGCCGCCTCCGCGCCAAGGATTGTATTGCACCACAGCCAGAGGCTTGCCTTGATACTCGGGCTGTTGTTTTTCCTCGACTTGGCAGAAAAAGCAATCCATGTCCACCAGCAAGACCACATGGTTATATTTGTTTTGCATGCCAACACAGGCACGCGTGGAGTTGCTCATAATTTGTATTCCTTAATGTTTTCTTTACATCTCTTGCGAAATTGCGACATTGATTTTGAGCGCAACAAGCGGCCGGCAACAGCTGTGCGTGCGTGCGAGCGGAACAAACATACAGTGCCTAGCGTGCTAGAGTGCTGCCATATGACGTATTTATCCGAACAGCTGTTTCGTTAGAATTGTGTACTTTTGCCCAAGTGGCAACGCTATCGAAAAAATGTAAACAGGCGAATTAGTTTTATCCAATTATGTTTTGCCATTGAAAACTTTAAATAAATAAATTAAAATGTGTTTATGTGCATTAAAAATAGTTTAAAATGTTTCCAAATTCAGTAACAGTCAATTAATCAACGAGGCATAAGGCTGGCAGCCAAACGACGCTACTTCGCTAAGTTTTGAATGTACGCGATAATTTGTTTGAATAATTAATGAAGTGGAATAAGTATTCAATTTAAAGTGTTTATTAATTGTAATTGTAGTTGTTAATAGCTTAATAGTTGAGCATTGCATATTTATAGGTGCATACATTTAGTTGCGGCTTATTACATAAAATTTTTGGCAAACCGCAGAGCTATTGATTTTTTTTCGAATACCGCTTGCCAAATGCAGTGATACACACACACATACAGAGATATATACACGCCCACTCACACACACACACACACACACACGAACAAAGATTTACTCATTTGGCTTAATGCACACGCATTCGAGATAATTATCAGAGCAATTATTGATCGGCAGAGTGTCCCGCTCGCCGGTCTGCTTAAAAATAGAACATTTCGTGTCGTGTTTGAATCTATTTCCGGTATATATTTCAAGTCATGGGTGCGTCATATTCAAAAGTTTCCTACCTTGACTGCCTCTTGATTTATCTGTAGTTTATATATACATATAGTATACATATATACATATATATATCTTTATATGTATGTCAAGCTATGGCTTAATTAGGTAAGCGCACGTAGAAACTGCCCAGCCCCAGTCAAGTGGCATTTATATTTATTGCTTGACCAAATACTGTGACAGCGATTTGACTTGGCTCGAATGGGTGGGGTGGGTTAGCTACTGGGTCGGGTCGGGTCAGGTATGCGTGGTCAGGTATTGTGTGTGTATAATTGTGACCTAATTTTGCATTATTAATGGACAGAGGGACGTGTGGCAGGTGCAGCACTGACCTGTTGTAATATCTCATGTCATGTCCATCAAAAATCACTTAAGAATTTGTGTCAGTTGTTAACTGTTGTTTAAGGGAGCAGCAAGCTCTATTCATTGATGGTATGTTAGCCGGAACTAGGATGTTGCACAGGATAATCAATATATAAATAAATAAATACAAAAAAATATACAAAATATTTCTTTTATTTAAAAAAAAAAAAGAAGAAATTAATTCATTATTCGAAAATCATCTACGAATAAAATATAGTCTATTATATTTATAATATATTTAGTATATAGTCTAGTAGAACGAACATACGCTTATCCCCGTATAGATGATATATATCTTAGGCTAGTTTATCTACAGTTTCTAACAAGTGAAGTATGATTTTTAAATTATTAATTTTTAATTAAATTATTTTTATTATTTTGTTTGTATCCATTTATCATCCACTAATTGATTCAAAATTAAATTAAATCAATATACAAATAAATTAATTTTAAAAATATTTCAAGTTAAATTATTATTAAAATTAAATTATTATCTAACAAATTATTAATACCTTCCAAAATTTAAATTATCGTAAATACTGAATACTTGATACTTAATGTATTTTTATAAAATTTGGTTAAGTTTAAAATTTTATTATTTGTTTATTAATTTAATTTTTGTTTACTATGAAGATGGATTAATTTAAAAAAAGTATTAATATTTTTAAATAAATATTTTATTAATGTATTTTTTTGTTAATCAATATATTTATTTAACTTATTATTATTTTTGTTGTATTTATTAATTAATTTATTTTTTTTTTATATTTCTTTTTCTATTTTTATATTTCTGAAAGTAATTTTTAAATAATTAAAAGTGTGAAACTTAAATCCAATTTAAACTGATCTTAATTATTACTATGACCGTATCAATTACTAACATAGTTTTTTTCGAAAAGAAAAGAGCGAGAGAGAGGGTCGGTCGTCTGTAATTATATTAATATGAAAAGTATTATTAAAATTAATTTAAATTAAATTGAGGTAATCCAAGACGACAAACCCTCAACATACACAAACGCACAAACATATAGAAACTGTTAGAATTACGCTGGAGTCGGTGTTCTGCCTCCCAGCATAAACGCACAATTATGCTAATGGCTGCTGCCCACGAGAGCGACGGCAACAACAGCTACTACTTGAGCGAGCCCCTGCTAATAGAGCCAGAGAGAGTAGCCAGTGGCATAGTCAACCCACACTCAGAGTGAACACTCAGGCGGGCGACATCATCATCGTCAGTTTTTAGGGGCCTTCGAGCAGCGAAGCAGCTCAGTCTGAGTTGGCCGGCGGACGATGAAGTCACTGGGGCGTTATATCGCATTGCAGTGCTCCATTTGATTTGATTGGTTTTAAGTGGTTCGTTTACTCTTGTGCCGCTTGCAGTGAGGAGGAGGTGAGAGCGTCGCCATGGTGAAGATTTTGCAGGCCTACAACTTTGCCAAGCAGCAGACATATGCGCTAAATGGTGACATTTTGGCAGCCACCCTAATTGGCAACAACCGCATCGCAATCAGCAGTGCCGAGCAGTTTATCGAGATCTATGACATAGCTGGCAAGCAGCAGCAACAGCAGCAGCAGCAGTCGGAGCAACAGCAGCCAGAGCAGCAGGAGTATGGCATGCAGGAGGATGCCACAGGAGATGCAGCCTCGCCCACGCCAGCGATTGATGAACGCATGCCATTTAGGTATACCTTGGCCACAGTTGGCGAGGTGGTGCAGCTGATTTACTGCGAGGCTGGTAAGCAACTGATATATATATATATATATATATATATATTTTTTTTTTTATTCTTAAATTTCATTTCCTTCCAGGCAAGTACCTGCTGACCCTGGAAAAGGAGCAAGCTGGCAGCCCGATGCATTCGAACAGCACCAGCATCAGCTGCACCTCGAGCAGCAACAGCAACACGGTTTGCTCTGAGGACGATACGAAGATGTTTGTGCGCATCTATGCGAACTTCTGGAAGTTCCCGGACGCCAAGCTGAATGAGTTGCCCATCACCATACGCATTGCCTCGATGACCACGCCCAAGACGCCGCTGATAGAGAGCATCGATGTGATTGAGCTGCCGCTGCGCAGTCCGCCCGACTTGGTTCAGAGCTGCCAGACGTCGGGCAACATTATAGTGAGCAGCAAGGATCGCATCTATCTGTACGAGTACACGCAGTGCGTGCACGAGAATACCCAGCCCAGATTCTCGTTCATCGATTTTCTGCCGTTCAAGTTCTTCGTGCAGCTGAACTTTGTGCCGCTGCGCTTGTGCCTGGCTGAGAATGTCATCGCCTGTCTGAATCATCGCTATTGTGTGGCCTTTAAGGTGGTCGACGCCTTGGCCAACAACAAGGCGGCAACAGCTGCTGCCGCAGGCCACGAGCACAGCTGCCTGGACAATGACTATGCGGGCGATGAGCCGCTGTCCGAGTCGCTCAGCCTGGGCAGCAAGGCGAGCGCAGCGGCTGTCAGCAGCACGCATAGCCAGCAGAGCTGTGAGAGCGATTCACTGCAGTCGTCCAGCAGCGCCAAGCCAGTGCTGATAAGCGGACCGGGCTTGGTGGGACGCACCCCGCTCGACTTCAATGTGGCGCGCCTGGTGAACACGGCCTACGGACGAGAGTTCGAGCCGGAGCTGCGCTCGCAGTGGGATCAGTGCGAGAACGGCAGCAATCGCTGCGGCGGGCAGGAAGATAACACACAAGAGATAACCATAACGCCGCAGCGCGCTTCGGACATTAAAATAAAACTTATCAACGAGGCGAAGGCGATGAATGTGCGAGGCATAGGAGCGGGTGGGAGCAGCGCGACGGAAGACGTGTCCGTGCAGTACGACATACGCAAGCTGCTGCAGATCTGCATGAAGACGTCGGATCCGCAGTCGCGTGTCTTGGACATACTGCGCTGCATGGACCTGAAGGCGATCTATCAGCGCAACAACGAGCAGCAGCCGGAGGAGGAGGACGAATATGACATGGGCAACCAGCAGGTGCCCAGTGCCGTGACCACTTTCAAGCACGCCAATCGCCGCACACTGAAGTCCTCGCAGCACCAGCGCTGTGTGGGCCACGCCCTGCTGGTGGCCAGCAGCGTGGATGGCTATCTGTATCAGTTTTGTGCGCAGGGCAAGTGGTACAGCGAGAACGAGAAGCCCGTGGCTAACTACAGCTTCACGGCACCCGTGCTGCAGGTGCACGTGAACGACTATGTCGTCTATGCCGTCACCTCGGAGTCTGTGGAGACGCACACTTCGCGCATTGGCCATAAGCTATTTCACAATCGGTTTGAGTACCCGAGCGTTGGCGGGCTCTTTCCCGAGGAATCCTCGCCAGACGTCAGCTCACCCATTGCCGTCATTGGCCTGGCCGCCTTTATGCACGTCCAATTCGTGTGCGTGAACCGGGAGCAGTTGGTGCTCATCACGAATACGGCGCTGGAGCAGCACAAGCGTCGCAGCACCGGCGAGGTTGTCCCGGTGGCTGTCAAGCGCAATATTGCAGCTCGATTCCTGGCAGAGGCCAAGGCCAAGCACAACAGCTTGCTGAGGAGCAGCAGCAACGCCGCCCAGTCCTCGGTGGTCAACGAGTGGACGCTCTACAACCTGGAGGTGCCCAAGGTGGAGCACATCATAGAGGATCTCGAGGGCATAGCCGAGTCGTATCGAAGCGCGAGCAGCTCCAATTTCTACGACCTAATGGAGGAGGCGCACATTATGCTCCGCTTGAGCTTGACGCTGCAGGGCGAGCGACTAAGTCAAGAGCGGGAACAGGAGCTGCGCAAAATGTTTACGGCTAATTGTAGAAAACTGGCAGACTTTTCCATACGGTAAGGAAATATATCCATATATAACCTCCACTAGTATACTATTCATCGACAGCTCCAACAAGCAGGAAGTCTACCTGCAAGCCACTGGCTTCTACAAGATGTGCCAACTGCAGTTGGTGGACATTTACAACAACTTCATTGCCGAGCTCATGGACAACGAGGAGGTGGTGGCAACCGCACAGCTGGCTGGCCTCATCTATACCGTAAAACTGTTTTTGCTGAGCCTGGGCACGGATCGACTCAAGTCTTCGTTTTTGCATCAAACTGTCTCGCCCTACTTCACGCCAGCTCGAGTGCTGCAGCTGGGCTACAAGCAGGTGCCGCTCTCCATGGAGTTTCTCAACATGTTCGTCAAGCATGCGCCAGCGGATATACCCTCGATAATGCTTAGCTCACCTGTGGTGGCCGATGCCATGAGCGGCGAGCTAATCAATTATCTCAAGAACTTGACGCCGCTGTGAGTGGGCGAATGTGTTCATAATCGAACTCTGAATTGAATTATGTTATTTATTATTTGCAGCACTCCCGATGAGAATCTGTTGCTGGCTGTCACAGCTTGCCGCATGTCGAACTACCTGCTCGCCCAGGAAGTAATAGCCAAGTCTACGCGTCGCGCTCTGGCTGTGGCGCTGATCAAACATAAGAACGTGCTCTTCGACGACAGCACTGTGCTCTATCAGCGACGCCAGCAGCCGGAGCCCCAGCAGCAGTCGTTCAATGCCGCTCGGAAACGCTCTTCTCGTCGTGGCGCAGCTACGAAGGGCAAGTCGTCGGGTGGCTGTGCCTCGACACCGACGCCCAGTGCCATAATCTCCTTTTCTGATTTCTGTGAGACCATTCTGCTGGCGAACGAGCAGCCCGCTCTCATTGAGGCCATTAGCGACGCCTTCATCCATGCTCTGTGCATCGAGCACAGCATAACGCTGGACGTGGTGCTGCAGCTGTTCCTCAACTACATTGCCTCGCACATTGGTCAGAAGGGCTACCAGACCTCGCAGAAGGTGTTCGTGAACATCTTGCAAGTGTATTACTATGACCTGTACGATGTGAGCTCGTCGCTGCAGGCGCACGAAGTGCGCTCTCAGACGCCGCCTCAGCTGGATGACGATTACGACGATGAGTGCAGCAGCTCGCGAGCGCCTTCTCTGCACAGTGAGGCCGATGTGCAGTCGTTGTCCAGTTCATGTGCCAGTTCAGTGCCCGACGAGCGCTCGATCAGTGGCCGACAGCAGCGCATTGTCTATGACCAGCTGCAGGATCAGCAGGGCGGTTCGCCCTTCCAAAAGCGCAGTTCAAATGCTTCGTTGTCGCAGCTGCAGCCAGATGGCGATGCGGCTGCCACCAATCTGAAAGGCCTCAAAATACTCTTCCGCATGTTCATGGGCCGCCTGAAGGCTCTGAGTGATCTCATTACCGATCTGCAGTCCGCCGACGTGGAGCAGCAGAGCAGCCGCGAGGATTTCCTCAATCTGCGCATGGAATGTATTGCCTATATGGTTGGCATGGCGCCCAACTACTGCAGCAAGCCAAGCGTACGCCAAGTCAACGAACCGCTATCGAATAAACTAATATTTGTGCCCTATATACCCGACTACAAGCTGGCGGAGGGCGAGGAGTTCGAGCAACACATCAAAGCCTATATACGACCCATTCCATGCCTGCTGGAACGTCCGCAATACTTGAATCGGTTGCCGCCCTTTGAACGCAGCGACTTTAGCTATCCAAAGAAGGACGAAGGAGAGTTCGAGGTGCGCTTCACGGGCTGGCACAACGAGCTCCTGACTCTGACGCTCAAGATTCAGAGTCTGCTGGCCTCCAGCAAGGTGGATCGCGAGATCATTTCGGAGTTCTTGGCATTCATACAGAAATCGCCGAATCTCATAGGCATCGATAGCTTCCTGGTCATAATATTGCCCAAGAATCTGGCTATTAATTACATGCTGAGCTTCTGCCCCGCCTACTTGTGGCAATATGGCAAGGTGAGAAATGGGTCTCAATGAATAATATATATTCAATATAAATTTTAATTTAATTGTTTTATCTGCCAACAGTCTTGTGGCTTTACGCCTAAGCATTGGGAGTCGCTGCTGCGTAAGATTCTGAGTAAACAAGAGTCGTTGCCCAATTGGAAGTCACATATTGCAGGTGAGTGCTATTCTGATTATATTTTATTTTTAAATAATATTACATTAACTAAATTTTGTCTTTTAGAAATACTAAATAATCTGGTAGTCGAGCTGAGCTTCGAGGAACTGCTGCAATGCTTTCCCAGCGAGGTCATCAAGAGCCGCAATACAGCGCAATACTTTGCCAAGGAATTTGCTGAAACCTGCGTTTTGTACGAGCACGAACAATTGGTGTTTCAGAAGCCCGAGAAGCCGGCGGACAGTAGAGATCACCTGCCCATGGACAACATCGATGAGGATAACGTATTCGAGCTGACACTACGCAAGGCGGTAGCCAAGCAACGCAGCATCGCGCTGCGCTCGATGATTGAGTCGACGGGCACTCAGCTGTTCGATGCCACCAGTAATCCTATGTATAATCTATAAACAGTCTATATCCGATCTGGATCAGTTAGATCATTCCCCTTTTAACTAGTTGGAAAATTATCATACTTGCAAATTTATAAGATTGATTGATATATATAACTAGGAGCATAGAGAAAAAATAACGTTGTAGTTGCGGCCGAGCGCTGCAAATTTATACTGTATCAGTTTATATATATATATATATATATACATATATATATATATATATACAGCACTATATAGCATATACACATAGGAGACTAGTTTTTGTAGAGTCTCTAGCGAGATATTATTATTAGTTCACGTTTTGTTTGACACAAATGCAACATTTCGAACTGTGGATATAAGAATTGATTTACGACTTGTAGGTTGTATGTTAAAAGTAGGCACTTTTATGCAGTATTCGCTAGTGGCACGCCATATAAAACCAGTTAAAAGCCTGTTAGTGAAGTTGGAAAAATGGAAATAAGAGATGTGTTATTGAGTGCAAACTTTTGAGTTGTTTGTGTTTGTTTTTGTTTTCTTCTGGCACTTGCTTTATATACACTCCAACTTCTCAGTTTGAGTAAGCTTTAGTAATCTTAAATATGATATTGTATTTGTATTCTTATTATTCTTCTAAACGGTCTCTCTATCTTATATATACACACACACACAACACAAACACACTCCAACATCAAGTGATATTTTTTAAATTCTTGCATAAAGTTTAACAATAAAATAATAAAGATTGTAAAATTAAAGACTTTTTTTTAATTAGGCTGGCAAGTGCAATGAGTCAGCCTTAGTCGAAAAATAATTACAAATAATAAGTGTAAAATATGTGGAGAACTAACTACTAGTTAATCTCTACTAGTGGGCCTCTGCCCACCTTCCACCTAGCTCAAATACTGGATTATGATACTCTGCGCTGCCTTCAGCTAATCAGTTGGCTAGAGACGCCTCTGACCTTAGCATGGAAAACTTGGCGTATCAGCTGGATATTGATGAACACACGGAAGCTGCTGCTAATATACAGGACAATGAACTGGATGAAGTTATCACAGGTATTTAAAGCGATATCTACTTATTTTATTTTATTTAATATGTGATTCATTACAGATGCGGGATCAGCGCGTGCGACACTGAAAATAGCAGCTTCATAGAGCCTTGACTGAAATTTACGATACCCCAGCGCCACGGCAACTTGGACCGATGCGCACAATATCAATTGGATGGAGACGTTTGTGAGCCGGATAATTTTAATAGCAGACCACTATAGACCACTGAGTCGGAGATTAAATAATTATTTATTAAATTAATTATTTATTAAATTAATTATTTAAATTTTATTAATATATTTTATTTATAAATTATATTTTTAAATTTTAATTATTAATTTGATTCACAAATTTTAATTATAAATTTTATTTATAAGTTTAACTTACAAATTATATTTATAAACTTAATTTATAAATTATATTTACGGCGTTGGGCAGCGAGTCTATGCTTCAGCACTTGCTCCAAGCTGCTATTTTTAATGGTTGCACTTTCTACAGGTGAGAGAATGTCTACCAATTATTATTTTGCTATATATTATTTTTAATTCATGCTTGATCTTTTTTTTTTTAATTATCCCACAATAAGTTGGTACTCTACTCTTGGTAGGTTCCTGCCATTGCTTGACTGTTGACCTCTAACTCAATCTGTTCTCCTACCTTAGCTATCGCATTACAAATATGCGCCGCATTTGCTGTTCACTATGCTATTGCCAACTCGGCGTTAAGCAAACTTTTGCCTGAAACCTCGAATAAGACGCTGCCGACGACCATAGAGCAGGCCTGCGCCCTAGACAGCAATCACACGATGAGACATTCTAGTTTCAAAAACTGCTGGCTAATCAGCTAGATAGCCGATGTCTGGGCATATTTGGGTTCAATTGGCTATTGTAAATATTAGACTGTCAGATAACAGCATTGAAAGACATGCACAAATATCAAATTCAAAATATGTATATGTATATATATATATATATATATATATGTGTCTATATATATGAGAAAGATTCGTATTTGTTGTAACAGGTGAACAGTTTTTACTGCTCTGGTGGATTCCTCTTTTAACGAGGTGGCAAACTATTATATTCTAAATACGGATCGATTTATTGATATTTAATATAAAAATAATATAAAAAAGTAGTAGAAATATGTAACTTAAATTCTATTCATAGTAATATGTAGATGAGGGTAGCTCAAGCAGCCAAACGTGGAAATTGTTTAATAATTACCAATGATTTACTTCTGACTTGTGGCGGCAGTGTATTACAAATAATAATTAATTGTATGCATTATTCAGTCTTGTTAACCCACATTTTAAGCCGGTTAAAATCTTGTTTATGAGTTTACAAATTTTAGTTACTAACGAGAACATATTATACACTTTAAATCGGTTTCGTAGTTTTCATATCATATTCCATTTGTATTTTTAGCTAAACAATCTCCTTATACTTTTTCAATTACCAACTAATCTTATCATTTGATATTCATACGAGCATATACAAAAAGTCATTTATTATACAAACTGGAAGTTAAATTTACTATTTCCTCAATCAAAGCTGATTTATATTGCAATAAATTTGTACACTGATTTATCAGACATGTATATATCATAAAATATTACAGAAAAAATATCAGTTCATAATCTCTAAGAATATGAGAATTGTAAATTATTTATGATTTATTAATTGTGTAGGCTGTTCAACTCTGAATATTTAATAATTTTTGTCATTCTGATAGTAACTCACAAAAAAAAAAAAACAAAAAAAAACGAACTAACAAAAAACAACATAACGATTAATTTATTCTCATCAGCCGCAGCTACAACAATTGTAATTTGACAATATGAAGTCGATATTAATCAATTGGTATTGAAGCCACTTAAGGGCCTTCGGTGCAGATAGCCAACAGAAACAAATTAACTATGAAATCGGCTAGGCCTGTTGATAAGGTCAAGATAAGAGCAGCCCATTGAAGCCATGTGTAGTAAAAATGTCGGAGAGCGGATCTCGTATCTCGTATCTCGTACCTCGTATCTCGTATATGTGGCAAGCATGCCGTTAAGTGTCGTAATCAGCCAGAAATGAATCAAAACAGAACCAAAAAACTCAAAAGAGAGAAAGGAGAGGAAAAAGAAAAGATGGCACCGAAACTAAAATACTCTTCGTATCAGAGATAAAATTAGCAAAGAATTAACATTTAATTTAATTAAACAATTTTTAGTTCAAGAATAAATTTTTATATAATAATAAAAATAAATTAGTTTTATTTTTTGTTTTAAATATATATAAAGAACTAAAATAAAATAAAATGAACACAAATAATTATATATATTTAATTTATTTAATAAAGTATATACATTAATATTTATTTTTTTATTGTTCAGAGACAATTTTATATTTTTTTGTTATAGCATATTTTTTACTTAAAGAGCAAGTATAAGCATTCAACTCGTAGGTAGTGTATAATGAGTTTTCAAACGCAACTGGTTGATGTGATAGTCGCACTAAAGCAAATTAGTCAATGATCGGCAATGCTCAGCGCCGGACGCTCCAGCGCGGCGAAAAGACGCGTGCGCATATAAATATACGTAGTTTTGGGCTATAAAAAGCTCACGTTCCTATTTAAGGCATATTAATAAAACGGTCACAGTCGGCGAACAGATAAAAAGTGCATTCACGTTGAAAGGTGGCGGATTAATTGAAATTGAAAGTCTGATTGAAGTAATATTGAAATTAGAAAATTCATAATCGAGCACATGTTGGACGAAAAGCAGAGTGTAAATGGTACAGCCTCAGCTGTTGCCGCAGAGAACGAGTGCCCGAGTACCTCCAATGGCCACCTCGTTGGACCGGAGACTGATGCTGGGATAGTGGAGGCGCCCGCTGATGAAGACAACTCACTGGATGCCATTCTGGTGCGAATCGGGCAGTTTGGTCGCTTCCAGTTGATCAATTATGCGCTATTGTGCGTGCCCATGGTGTTCAATGCGTTCTTCTCGATCTCCTACGTGTTTACCGCGAGTACAGTAGTGCAGAGGTAAAGCAGCGCTCTCTTAGCACATGTTGCTCTCACTTACGCACTCTGCTGCTCTCTCTCTCTCTCTCTCTCTCTCTCTCTCTTTTATCTAAATGGAATTGCTGTTTAGATGTAATATCACACAGTGCGACAGCCCGGGCAGCTTGTATGAGGAACCCTGGCTGAGCTTTACAGTGCCGTTTAAGAACTCCGAATGGGATTCATGTAAACGTTATGTGAGCGTGCCGGAGGCGCAGTCTCTGGTCTTTAGCGAGCCCTCCACCGATTTCTGCTTAGCTAAATATTTTGGCAATGACACAGAGAGATGCGGCACAGATTTAAAATTTCGTGATGAAGAGAGAACCATATCCACAGAGGTAAGCACTTAAGCATTTAATAAATTTCTATAATATATCCAAATAGATATCAAATCTAATTTGAAAATATATTAATTGTTCTTATACTAAATAAAACTCGCAGGTTTTATTAAAAGACAGACTGTGTGAATAATATGAAAATAGTTTTATATTTGATTCTTTATACATAAGTAAATGTATATAATAAAAGTATATAACCTTGGTAGCAGTTGGGCTGTACTTCCAGGAATTTTCTTTGACTACCTGATTATATAAATGCACTGAAGTATATAATTTATAATTTACATTTGCAAATGAATGCAGATATATACATATTTATTTTCCCTTTCAAAATGAATTTTTTCGTCTATGAATCGTGCTCACTGCCTGGTTTTGCTTTACTATTTCAAGTCTATTGTAGTTGAAAATAAATGACAAGCAATTTTTGCTCATAGCTTTAAAGTACCTAATCGTATTTGGGTTTTTTATAGAATAGATTAAATTTAATCTCTTACTATGAATCAGGGCTTGCGCTGTGAATTAAGCTGGCGATTCTAAGCTAATTCTAGTTTACAGACTTATTTATTTTTAGCTTTTGTTAATGAAATAAAATAATCCAATGTTTTTTCTTAATATTACAATTTATTTATTATACTACTTTTGAAACATTTATTTTTGGTTTATATTATATTTTAATTATTAATTTTATAACAATTTTTTTATAGATAAAAAAATATATTTTTAGCTTTTTAATGATAAATGAAAAAATCTTTTTTTTTTCGATGTTAATTTTTTGTAATTTTTGTAATTTAATTTTATTGTATATTTAAACAAATTTGTATTATTAATTTGTATACTTAAATAAACAAACAGGACTTTTATATATTTATTTTTATGGTTTATTTTTATTTTTATAATTTTATTTATTTTTAAATACATTTTGAAAAAAAAAATTTTTTTAATATTTTTAACTTGTGTATATAAATAAACATACAAATATAAGATTTATTTATTTATATAATTTTTTTTTATTAGTAATTTTTAATTCATATATGAATTTTATAAATTGTATTTTTTCATATTATAATTAATTTGTATATTTATAGAAAACAAACAAAAATATTAAATATTTATTTTGATTACTTATTCACACAGTTCAACATCTTTTGCGAAGACGAATGGAAGCTGTCCATGGTGGGCACCATAAATAATGTGGGCCAATTTGTAGGCATACCACTAGGTGGCTATTTTGCAGACCGGTCAGTAAATTTTATTATTAAATTCTCTATAAATAAATAATAAATAAATATATTTTGCAGCTATGGCCGTCGCACAATGCTGGCCATTGCTGGTGGCCTGAGCGCTCTGATGGGCATCATACGATCATTGTCCACAAATTATTCCATGTTTATGTGCTTTGAGTTCCTGGACATGGCCGTGGGCAGCACACTGTTTCCCACTGCCTTTTTGCTGGCCATCGAACTGGTGGGGCCGAAGCGTCGGGTCGCCGCTGCTACGATCATCACAATTTTCTATGCCATTGGCGAGGCGCTGCTGGGGGTCTTGGCATCCCAAGTGCAGAATTGGCGCTGGCTGCTGCGAGTGCTCTATGCACCAGCCATCTTACAGGTGCTCTTCCTTTGGATTCTGCCCGAGAGCGTGCGCTGGCTGCTCTGCCAGGGCGATGAGAAACGAGCGGCGGAAGTGCTCAACCGAGCGGCTCAAATCAATAAACGACCTCTGCCCGAGGCGCAGGTAGATGAGCTGCTCGCCATCAATCGCCAGAAGCTGAACCAGGCCAATGAGAGCCAGTATCCCATCAAGCAGGCAGTTCGCTTCTTCGCCTGGCGAATTGCCAACTGCTGCTTCTGCTGGTTCACACACACGCTGATTGCGCTCGGCCTGAGCCTGAACTCGGTGAATCTGGGCGGCAGCAAGTACAACAATTTCATGTTCAATGGCTTCGTGCAGATTCCAGGACTGATTCTGCCACTGATCGTCATGGACCGCATTGGCCGAAGGTATTCGCTGTGCATCTCAATGCTGGTGTGTGCCATTTGCATGGGCGCCTCAGCTGCCATCGGAACGGGTAAGTTGATTGATAATAAATATAGATTTATATTTTCAATACTTAAAAATATTCTTTATATATCTAAATCATAAATAGGTAACAAAATTATATATATAAATAAATATATCAAATATTTTTTATATATTTATATCATAATTATCTTATATTTTCACATATATAAATAAATTATCTAAATATTTGTTTTTATATATATCAGTATATAACAAATATTAAAAATATTTAGAATTTTTTATAAATACATATTAATAAATATTTTATATATATATTTATATCAAAAATATTTTTATATACTCATAAATATAAATTACTATCGTAAATATTTATAAATATAAATATATATGAAATGAAACATTTCCAAACATTTTTATTATATATTTATATTGTAAATATATCCAAAGATAAATTAATATAATAAATATCTATTATATATTTATATCATAAATATATTTTATTATATTAAATATTTATGTAAATAGAAATATATGAAATTAAATATTTCCAAATATTTAAAAATATTTCTTGGCATAATTCAATTATAAATATTTCTAAAAATAAATAAATATTTGTAAAATTTTTTTTATACATTTATGTGCCAAATATTAATTAAAATATAATTAATAATTAAAATATCTATATCCCTTTCAGATGACTATGCGGGCTCCTTGGCGCTGTTCCTCATCGGAAAGCTGGCGATTACGTGCAGCTTTCAGATCCTGTACTTCTTTACCTCGGAAATATTTCCCACGAATGTGCGCAATAGCTTGCTCTCGTTTTGCTCCATGATTGGACGCATTGGGTCTATGCTGGCGCCGCAAACTCCTTTGCTGGTAAGTCGTATACACGCTGTATAAGTAGCAGACTCTTACCCATGCCAATTTCTCTCTCAAATCTCTCTAGGCCAAATACTATAAGCACGCGCCGTCTATACTATTTGCCACCTTTGCCTTGGTCAGCGGCTTTCTGACGCTTGGATTTCCGGAGACGGCAGACAAAGTGCTGCCCACTACAATGGAGGATGCACGGGATCTGGATGCAGCGCCGCAGCCACTCTCCGAGGACAGTGAGGAGCAGGTCTCGCCCAGAAAAATGTGTTGATCAAGCTCAGTTCCAGCTACGACTGTTTGCCAAAGATTTTACATGTTTTGTCCATGCGAAATGCATTTCTTGTTGAGTTTTTAATAAGTTCGTACTGTCCGTAGTATTAAGTAAAAGTGTCGACTATTATTGTATAGTATTTCTATTCTTTTTTTTTTAATTATGTTTAAAACACTAACTAAATCAAAAGGAAATTAAGTATGAGATTTGCCTCTTGAGTCAGTTAAAGTTATAATTGCTTGTTTTCTTTTTTTAACTTTTGTGAAATTATATTGTAATTAGAATTTAATTTAAATAGATATTATTAAGTAGCGTGATTGTTAGTTGTATTGTTATTGTACTTAAAATATGTTTATTTATATGTGAAATTTCTTTTTAAGTAATTAAATAAGCTGGCTCTGATGCTGATGTGTTTTTGATATTTTAATGATAGTTTTGCTGGAGTAAAATTTTATTAATTAATTAATTAGACTTAATTATGGATTAATCGATTAATTTGACGATTAATTAATACAAAAATTACAATTAAGTTGAACGAATTTGCTGTTTAACATTTGCTGACGAAAATACAGTGTGGCGCCATCTATTGGCTAAACCAGTGGTTGGGTTTGTTTAGCTGAGTTTCAAACCATTTTTGAGCTGCTAAAAGTATGCAATAGATTTTTGTGACAAGATTATCTGATACCTTTGCTGGGTTTTCTTTGTTGATTACTATTTGTTGGAATGTAGATAAATAATGAGTGGGTCCTGTATGCGCGCATGAATACAGTATATATAATAAGTCTTTACTTATTTCATTTTTGTTTTATTCTATTTTTTTGTTTTTAATATTTCAAGCAGTTTAGGTTCAGCTGACGCTCAGAATCTTTTCAGTGTCCGAATTTTCAGATTCTGTCAGTTTATCCATGTATTTGTCTATCCAAATATAGCAAAAATCAAAATGAATTATTATTAAGTATAATATACAAAATATAGAAAAAATCACAACTAATTAATAATAATTAAATTAAATGAAGTTGAATTAAAAATTAATTTTTAATTATAAATTATTTCAAAATAAAGCAAATCACAAAATTATTAATTCATAATTTTTACAAAATAAACAGATGATAAAAATTAATTATTATTAATTAATTATTATTACAAATAAAAAATATTAAAATTAGTTATTCTTAATTAATTACAAAATATACAAATGAAAAAAAAATTGTATCAATTAATATTTAATAAAAAACTTCTTTTAATCTGCGCCTCCAAAACTGGGTCAATGTTAAGTGACTCAATGAGTTTTCAATGATCATTCATTAATTGAACTTTCAATTGCTTGTACTATATAGACACACTCCTAATTTCCTAATCGAGCGCTGATCACATTGAGCTTCACTTGTAATTCTCAATTAGAGAATTAATTTCATTGACAACTCTCAAGTTCAGCTACTTCCGCGGGGCACAGATATCACAGATATCAAGGTGCGCCTATTGAATTAGCGAATCGCAGATCATAATAACTGGTTACAAGCAATGGCCAGGCTGGCAGAACACACCTCGAATGTCGGCCCGAAGCTTTAGAAGATATTTGCGGAGTTCATAAAATGTCATTTAATGGGTAAATTTGATGAGAGTGTGGCAGAGACAAGAGGGCCTTATCGGACGCGGCTTGTTGACATGCTGTCAACTTACGCATATCGATGATATCGGCGACTCGTAACCTGGGCCCAAGTCAGTTGGAGAACGTCAATTGCAGCCGACGGACATGAGTGCGGACTACGAGAGCAACTACTTTATGCGCAGTCGGTACGTTTGCAAGACTACAACAACAACAACAGCAACAAGTTAACACAATTATTGCCAATAAAATTGACTTTTATATGCAGTAAGGTGCGCGATAAGCCGCCGTTGTGGGACTCATTCCAAGACCCGCCAGCGAAGCGCACCAGCGGCTCCGATGCCTACTGGAAAAAGTTGCAATTCTTTCTGAAGCTGTTCAAGCTCTTCGTCTATCTGCTGGTATTCGCCGTGATCCTGGGCTCCAGCGTGGCGGCCAACCTCATTTATCTCTATATGGCGGGCAATACAAACGGCGAGGACGTGGTGCGAGTGTGCACCAAATACCGTAAGTGAAGGCTGGAGGAATCCGGCAGAATCTCCATGTAATAAGCGGCTTATGCTGGCTCTGCCTGCCTCTGGTTGCCTCTGCTTGCAGTTCTGCTCGACGGCCAGGTGACGGCTGTGCGCAGCAAGCTGGAACAAATTGCTTGGGTCTGGGCCCTGATCTTTGCCTTTGCCGCCCCAGAGCTGTTCACCTTTCTGCGCGCGCTGCGCATCTCCATGTTCAAGCGCGAGCAGCGACCCAGCGGGCTGGAAGTGGCGCTCGTGAGTAATCTATTGTTGTCGAAAGATTGACAAGCTGAAAGTAAGTGTTGCTGTTGTGGTTGTCGCTAATCAGGTCACACTGTTTGAACTGCTGCACGTTGTCGGCCTGGCCCTGCTCACCTTTACGGTGCTGCCGCACCTGGATGTGACGCGTGGAGCGATGCTCGGCTGCTGTGTCTGCTTCGTACCGGCGCTGCTCAGTGAGTGCTCACATATCTAATGACTGTCATCTAGACTAGAATCTCCCATCTGGCATCTTATCTGATTGCCTGGCAGCAATTAAATTGATTGCCTCTCGTTTTGCTTAACATTTTGTCTCCCCAGACCTGCTGACGGGCACACGTTTGCAATGGAAATCGGCGGACATGCTGGTGTACGCCGTCTCGATATTGGCCATTCTGGCTCAGGGCAGCGTCTTCCTCATCTGGCCGGCCATGTCCGCTCAGCTGGAGGTCCAGCTGCTGGTCATTCCACTGCTCTTGGTTTCGTTTCGCTGGTGGGAGAACTTTGCCAATACACACGAGGCAATAGGTGAGTGAACCCGATGACTGAGTCAGCGCACAGTGGGGCAAGGTGTGGGGAAAAGTGGTTGTAGCTCAATTTATTTTACAATAATACATTTTTAATATTTTTATATTTTAGAAATTCCTAAAAATTATTTCATTTTATTATTATTATATATTATTAATTATTTTTTTTTTAATATTTATTATATTTAACATATTTATATTTATTATGTTGTTATATTCTAGATTAATTTTATATAAATTTTTATTATGAATTTTTTTTTAGTTTATTATTTAATATAAATTTTTTACTACCGAATTTTCTATAGTCTTTATTATTATTTAATTTTTTGCTTAAGAAATTGCCATAATCTTTATAATTATTTCGTTTCATTTATGACTTATTTTATATATTAATTTAGTTTATTTTAATTATATTTTGGTTTATATTTTAGATAATGTAAAAAGAGTTGTGGTTAAATTTAGAATATAATAAATAGTATTGTATATATAATGTATAATAACATAATTTTGATTTTTTCATAAACATTTATATTTTTATTTTACTTCATACTTATTTATTTAATTAAGTATTATTAAATAATTCAATATATATGTATTTATTTAATTTTAATATTAACTACATCTTATTTATATTTAATTATTTATTTATCTCTATTAATTTCCACCCATGCCAACTTCCACATTTTCCAGCCTACATCATCCGCAACATACGCTGCACTCGCTCCCGCTATCACACTTACCTCTATTTGGCACCACTGAAAATTGTGGTGTTCGGTCTGATGGGTTTTATGTTGCACGGCGAGAACTTCCTCGACTATTTTACGCAGTTCTTTAAGGCGTGGCAGTCGCATTCCATAACCGTAATGGTAGGTGCAGCTCATTAGGCAGCAGAGCAGAAACTGACTTAGTCTCATTGCTGACATTCCAGTACACGGATGGCTTGCTGGATACGGTACATTTGGCCAACGGCAGCTCATCTATCACGCCCACGCGACTCGCTCAGTACACGCTGCAGTCGAACAGCCGTGCCGTGGTCTACGCCGTGCTGCTGCAGGTGGCCGCCGCCTATTTGTGTCACATTTTTGGGAAGTTCGCCTGCAAGATTAAGATTCAGCACTTCAGCTATGCGCTGCCGCTGAACCTGGCCGCGCCGGCAACCGTTTGTGTGGCCACCCTGCTGGCCCAGATGCGAGCCAACGACTTGTGCTCGCTGCACAGCTTGATCCCGGATTACCTGACGCTGCAGTCCTTGAGCCCGGATCTACGTCAGCTGGGCGCGCTGAGCCTCGAGTATGCACTGTGGCTATGGCCACTCTGGTGGCTGGCACAAATCTGGACATGCTTGCACATCTGGCAGCCCAGAAACGACAAGAACGCGCCCACCGAGAAGCTCTACGTCTGCCCCTGGTACTGCGGCCTGCTGGTGGACCAGTGCTCCATGATGAATCGCCGCATCCTCGACTGGACCGATGAGTATTTCAGCATACGGGTAAGTAGCATTCACTCTCTTAATATATAATAATATGCTGAATAATTGATGATCACATCATAATAATATTCCAACTAATTGAGCCTAACGAACTCCAATGTGATTTGCATTTTTGTGTTAATGAATTATTTTAATCAGGCGCGAACATCAATCACTTGGCCAAGTCGTAGGCGTCGCCAGGCTCTGGCTTTCAGCTCTGGGCTTTGCAGCTATCAAAGTGTTTATATATACATATATATATATATAGATATATATATGTATAAATTTCTTTATATATTTTATATTTTATATATATATATATATACATATATATATAAATTTAAGCCAGGACTTTTTTCGCTTCAGCTGTTAGGCAATGTAATTAAGTTAAATGACGGAGAAACTGTAAAGTTTTGCTTATGTCTGTGTATGTCTACCCACACACACACACACACACATACGACAACATATGCATTTGTAGTAAAATTTTTCGTAGCTGTAAACTTAATTAAATGTGCTACAAAATGTTGGTCTGGCGTGTGGCGTTGGCCCCAAAAAAGCATAACACAAATACGCAAAACTAATTAAAAGCCAAAACGTAGCTGGTGATTCTCAAGATTATAATTTTGACATTTTGGATTCAGCCATAATATGAGAGGGCAGCGCCGTAAATATTCCCCCATATGTATATATATATACATCTTTGCCTTGCAGAGCGATTTGACAACGCCTCGAGATCCGGTTGTGGCACTGGCTGCCGACATCAATGCCAGCCGCGATATACAGGAGCAGGACAAAATACCGCAGCTGATTGTCTGCGCGACAATGTGGCACGAGACCGAGGAGGAGATGATGGAATTTCTGAAATCAATTGTACGCTTGGATGAGGATCAATGCGCACGGCGAATGGCTAAAACGCATCTAAACGGCGGCAAAGCGGATGACGAATACTATGAATTGGAAAGTATGTAAATGTGTCAAGTGCAGCCAGCTCAAGGCTTAGCAAAAGCAAAACAAAAAAAAAAAAAAAAAAAGAAAAGGGAAAGAGAAACACTTTATATATATTTCGAATTTGGCAGCCAACCTGAGCGCTCGACTGGCGCTGGCAAGCGACTGTCCTGCCCCGCATTGATATGCATACGGCAAATGCATTTGCATTGGCTTTGCCGGAGCGAAATTTGAATTTTCCCCAAGTCAAATACAGCTGCAGCGCCAGCTGTGAATTTGTATGCACCTTCACGAAAGTGAAATGAGTATATTAGTTTTGCTGTCCGTCCGTCTGACCGCTATTGAAGCTAGAGAGTTGGCAGAGAACATAAAAATAATAAATAATCTTTTAAGACTGGCAGTGCTTGAGTATTCAGCAGTCAGTACCGCCCGACTGCAGAGTTCTCACTTGTTGTTAATATTTATAGCATTTGGCGTCTTCATTTCCGGCTTGGCCAGCCAAAATGGCGCCTAGCCAAGAAAGAGTATCCATGGCAGCATATAAATTCAGTTGACTTACGGCTATTAACACGCTCTCACTCTCGCCCGCAGCCAACATTTTCTTCGATGATGCCTTCGTGCTGGACGACAAGCAGTGTCAGAATAAGCGGAATCCCCCACTGAATGAGTACGTGAAGACGCTGACGCGCACCATCGACAAGGCGGCCTTTGAGATCTATGGCGTCAACATCAGAATTAAGCCGCCACTGAAAATTGAGACGCCGTACGGTGGACGTCTGGTGTGGACTCTGCCCGGCCGCACCAAGATGGTGGCGCACCTGAAGAACAAGGATAAGATAAGGCACAAGAAGCGCTGGTCCCAGGTCATGTATATGTACTACCTGCTGGGCTTCCGCATCATGGAGACGGAGAAGCTGTCCGCGCGTCGCAAGGCTGTCATTGCGGAGAACACCTTCCTGCTGGCGCTCGACGGGGATATCGATTTCCAGCCGCGTGCCGTGCAGCTGCTCATTGACCGCATGAAGGCAATCGACGAGCTGGGCGCCGCCTGCGGACGCATCCATCCGGTGGGCCGCGGCCCGATGGTCTGGTATCAAAAATTCGAGTACGCAATCGGACACTGGCTGCAGAAGGCCACAGAGCACGTAATTGGCTGTGTGCTCTGCAGCCCGGGCTGCTTCAGCCTGTTTCGGGCGAGTGCCCTAATGGAGAACAGCGTCATGAAACGCTACACGCTGGTCAGCTCGGAGCCCATGAAGATGGTGCAATACGATCAGGGCGAGGACCGCTGGCTGTGCACTCTGCTGCTGAAGCAGGGCTCGCGCGTCGAGTACTGCGCCGCCTCCGACGCCTTCACCCACTCGCCGGAGTACTTCAACGAGTTCTACAACCAGCGCCGCCGCTGGGTGCCCTCCACAATTGCCAATATCTTCGACATACTTGCCGACGCCAGCACCGTGGTCAAGAAGAACAACTCCATCTCCACGCTGTACATCATGTATCAGGCCATGCTCATGATTGGCACTGTGCTGGGCCCGGGCACCATCTTCCTGATGATGGTGGGCGCCCTGGTCGCTGTGTTTACCATCAACATCTGGACGGCCTTCCTGTGGAACTTCTTTCCCATACTCATCTTTGTGCTCAGCTGCGTTTACCTGAAGCAGAAGTTCCAGCTGCTCATTGCATTCGTGATTAGCGCCATCTATTGTCTGGTCATGATGGCTGTGCTCATAGGTATTATCGTGCAAATGCTAGAGGATGGTCCCTTGGCGCCAGCTTCACTCTTCTTTCTTCTGGTTGCTGTGCAAATTACCATTGCAGGTGAGCCTTCGTCTCTCTTTGTTGTACCCATTGAAAATGGAAAACAGGGTATATTGGTTTTCGTTCAAATATATATAGCAGGCAGAAGGGGGCATGGCAGACCCCATGGAGTATATATATATATGTTCTTGATCAGGGCAACAATATGTCTATTTAGCCAGCGGTCTGCCCATGTGTGGGAATGCTTTGATCTGAGAACCTATAAGAAAATTGCAATTTTAATTTATTATTATTTTTAATTCTATATTAATTAATTTTTTTATAAATACATATTTTAAAAGTCAATAAGTCTCTATGTAGCACTTGAGTTTATTTAAAAAATTCGATAATTTTGCCCGTTTCAATGTTATCGATTAAAAGCATTATCGAAATGATTTTTATTTATTTATATCTCCTACGTCTAGGGACCTAGAGTCTTCAAATTTTAAATTTAGGTTTATATATATTTTATATAATTTTAATTTTCATTATATGTTCGATACCAACTTCCCTTCCACTAGGGCACCTGGAAGGACTAGCACTCTCTTACTTGTTCCCTTTTACTTCTACCAATCTCTTCTCTTCTCTCTTCAGGCCTCATGCATCCCCAGGAGTTCTGGGCCCTGCTCTGTGGCGTCATCTACTACATCACCATACCCTCGATGTACATGCTGCTCATGATCTACTCCGTGTTCAATATGAACGATGTGAGCTGGGGCACTCGCGAGGCGCCTGTGCTGCGGGATGATGGCGACAGTTCGCCCGATGATCCGGATAATCACCTGCCCGGCTGGCTCAATGATCCGCTGCTCATTGAGTCGGAGTTGGGCGAGGTGTCGCTGCTGGAGCAGCGCTTCTGGAAGGATGTGATTAAGCAATACCTGAAGCCTCTAGAGCTGAGCAAGGAGCAGAAACAAACCATGGCCGATGATCTGAAGGAGCTGCGCAACATGATTGCCTTCGCCTTCGTCATGGTCAACGCCATCTTCGTGCTGATCGTGTTCCTGCTGCAGCTGAAGAAGGACTACTTGCACCTGAAGTGGCCCATAGATCCCACGGACTTCGTGTCCTTCGATCGGGATAACCACCAAGTGGGCATCTATCGGCAGTACAAGGAGTTGGATCCCATTGGCCTGTGCTTTGTCATATTCTTCGGCTTCATTTTGGTCATTCAGTTCATAGCGATGTTCTTTCATCGCTTCGCTACCATGTCCCAGCTGCTGGCGACGACACAGCTCGACTGGTTCCGCTCCAACGGGCAGCTGAGCGACGAGGATGCCGCCCTCGAGCTAAACGGCAACGCCGTGCACATCGCTCGCAGGCTGCAGCGCCCCAAGCGCCTCTTCGACGATGATGACGATGACACGGATGCGCATCATTACGATGAGCTGGAGATGGGCCAGGACGACGGGCATCGCGAGAGCTTGGCTCGGCGCCAAACCATCTTCAGGCTGCACGAGACCCGCAACAAGCAGCACAGCGACTATAGCGATCTGGTCCGAAACTTTGAGAAGCGTTTCTTCAGCGAGGATGAGCTGAACATGAAGAATCTGCCGCTGAGTCGCAAGTCCATCAAGCTCTTTCAGGAGCGACGCTCCGTGGCCAAGGTGAATGCAGCTGCCACGCCCGGAGGCACGCCCACGCCCAAAACAGGCAAGCGACCGCCGCTGGTGGCAAACCCGAAAAGAGTGAGCTTCGGCAATGCCAACATGCAGGTCTATGACAACGCAGCTCTCGAGCACACCGAATTCTAGATACCCCAAGTATTACGTCAACAAGAATCTGTAAACTGTATCAAATATATATATATCTATATCTATTTATCTATCTGTATGTAGCCTAAAACTAAAAGCCTTGCGGCAAAAAAATATAATTAATTGCATTTAATCCGAGTGGCAGTCAGCGAAGCTTACTTCCATGCTGCAAGTGGCACAGCGTCTTGCGACTCATTAGCATAATTACAAGACGATGTGGGGTGGACTCTGCTCTGTCCTGGTGGGTGGCGTCATTCATCAATGTCGCGGCGACGCTTACAGTTAAGTGCTCCTTGGCTGCGCTTTTTGTGTTCAGCTCAGTTCGCCCCTCTGGCTGTAAAATGCAAATCAAAGTGTGATTAGCTCGGATTTGATGAAGTTTCTGCTGCAATGCGCAACTTTTTACTACCTTCCGCATATGCGAGTGTGTGTGCGTGGGTGTTGCATTTAGGTGTTGGCCTAAGTGTTTTATAAGTGAATATTCTTCCTTGTCTATGCCAGCGAGAAGGAAAGAAACTTAGCTTCTACTTTGCCAAAGGGACGATGGGATTTTCTAAGAGGCAGACCAGGTGTGTGCAGGTCATTTAAAAGTCGATGAGAGCTTGAAGAGGAAATGCTGCAGATAAAATTGCATAAGTTGACCACAGCAAGGTGTAGAAGAGACTGGGCTGACGGGAGCAAACTAGACAGAAAGAGAAATGAAGTGATCGAAGCTGAGATGCTCTTCAGGCAGTCTTTGCTAAAAAAAAACACACACACAAAAAAAATAAATAATAAAAAAATTATGCATAATACCAAAATAAAAATTATTTATGTATAATAAAAATAAATTATAAAACTAGAACATTATTGAAATAAAAATAAAAAGTAAAAGCTAAAAATAAAAAATGTAAAATAAAAAGTACAAAATAATTAAAATAAAAAAAAAAAAAACAAAACAAAAGTACAATTTAAAATAAATAAAAAATAAAATAAAATAATCAAAATAAAAAATAGAAATAAATTTAATAATAATTAATTATTAAAATAAAATAAGTAATAAATAAGTATTAAAAAAATGTAATTAATTCAAAGTAAATGTAAAATTAAAAAATAATTAAATAATAATAATAATAAATAATGTATAATACAATATGTATTACAAATAAAAAATATATGTAATAAATTAAATAATCATAAAAAATTAAAATAAAATAAAAACTAAACCGAACATAAAAAAGTTATATATCCAACAGTTAGGACTCTTCAATAAACTAAAAACTCTTGTGATTAAATTCCAAACTTTGTTGAGACATTTTTAATGCTCTCTGCCGGACTAGAGCAAGTCTTAAGCACTCTTTCCTAAAGTAATTAAAACAGAGAGTAAGTAACAATAACAAGGGAGATTCGAATGCAATTAAAAACAATTCCGAACAGTATAAATTAGTGTAATAAACTAAATGAAGAAATAAATTTCAAGCTTAACAAAAGTTTTAAGGACGAACAAAAAATATAAGAATCGAAACCAATTGAATTGCTGCTGCTGCGAGCAGCTACAAATCTGAGAATGTATGCAGAGAACATGGAATATTGATTAGTCTTTGGCCGAAGCAATTACCTTGGCTCAACAGAAAGTGCAGTCAGGGGCATTACGCATACATAAAATGCAAACAATTTCAAACTTCAATGAGTTTTTGCCTTTGTCGAACACACGAAATGAGCGCAATTGTTGTAAAGAATCGTCAAACGTGAATTTGCTGGCCGGTCGCCAAAAAGCGTTTCGCCTTTTGGCCATTGTTTATTGGCGAGAAAACCCTAAAGAGCTGGCTTTGACTGTGGCTTGGACAACACGGCGTATGCTTAATATTGTTTTCTGTAGCCACAGGCATATAAATTCATGTATTTCCCAAATTTATGTAGCCCACTTTCTGCTGCAACAGAATAAAAAACAAAAATATAAAAATAAATTTAAAAAAAAGCAAAGAAAACATAAAACAAAGCAGCACGGAAATGGCATCGGCCCGTAAAATATATAAAATTCGATACAAAAAACTTTGCTTTCTGTTTTACTATTGTTGCTACAGTGGAGCTAACAACTATGCAACCGGCAGGCTGCTACATAATTTTGCACTTATCTGACCTCAGGCATTCTCTGCCCTGGCTGAGTTTTTGCGTTTTGTTATTGTATTTTATGGGTTTCCTATGCATTTGCAATTGCCAACAAGGAAACGACGACTACAACGACAACGACAACGACAACGACAACAGCAACAGCAACAAGAACTATATATATGCTATACTTTAAATGTCATTTAATTATGAAAATAATAATTCTCAGTTGGCAATTGTTGCTGGCCAGCACCAGCTTCTGTTCCCAATTTTGTTGTCTGAGAAAATAATTAAATGAAAGCTGCAGGATATTTGTTCACAATGTGCCCTGATTATGCACGGTGTCCTGTTGTCCTAGCAATCGCTCGCCTGCTGTGCTGCATTGCCTATCTACCATCCTCTACCCTCTGCTGTCCACTGCGTATAAACAACTTTCGCATTTTTTGTGACTTAATTAAGCTTTCAGTGGAAAAAAAGCTAGTTGTATCTCTTGTTGGCTTCGCTTAAATGTCACAATTTATTGTTTATATTGTAGTAAGATTTAATATTTCAATTTGGCATTTTTTCATTTAACATTTAATATTTTTATATAAATGTGGGTTAACTGCTTAAATGCTTTAAATGCAACTGCTAAGCTTAAAATGGGTACTTATAAGTACTTTCGCCAACAGGATTACAAATAAACACACTTAAAAAAAAACAAAAAAAAATTATAACAGATTATAGAGATAAACAAGCTTTTGATATACAAACAGATTTTCTGCAGAAGCATAAAATATGGTTACACAAATTTCTAATAGTTCTAAGCCCTTTTAAGACTTTAATATACTTAAATACAATAAACTAGCTCTCTGCATAATTTATTTATGCTAATCGCTTTAGATAACTGTTAAGTATTTTATAATATGTTTAAGCACAAAATAAGATTCCAGCAGACAAGTCAACAAATAGTTTTCTGTGGCCCTTGTGCTGCTCGTAGTTCCCGTCTAATTGAAACATAATTTGTTAGCTTCAATTATTCAACATTATGTGGCACGCACACATACACGCATGCAATATTGCTGCAAATAGCTGCAGCAGCAGCTGCTCTAGGCAAACACACCGAATCGTCTCCCATGTAGCATATGATAAGCTGACGACGAGCTGCTCCGTGTTCAAAGTGTAAATGTTTGCCATAATCTAAAACTGAGCTAATGCGAGTGTGTGTGTGTATTGATGTGTTGCTGTGCCTGTGATTGATAACATTTCTAATTGAATCACAACAAGAGCTACAAGAGGCTTAGCACACACACACACAGAGAGTGAGCAAGTGAGAGCAAGAGCGAGAGCGAGAGATAGTGAGAGCTGGCGAGCCAGGGGCTGGACAGCGGCGCCAGGGGCTGGCCCCAACCCAATTTTAATCGCAATCGCACTGAACACTTACAATTACATATGTTTGCGCTTCATTATCAGCAAAGCCGTCAGAGCTGGAGCAGTCCGTCACTAGGCCGGGGCGTGCACGGTTCCAAAACAATTCAAATTCAGTAGAACTCGTTGGGTTTTGCGGTACGGTTCGCCACGCCAGCTCCACGTTAGCAGCGCGCTCTTGCTTCAATTCTTTTGCAAAAATACTGTGATAGTTTGATCCTGCCAAGGATCACAAATAAATAACTGTATACTGAGTGTTCGCTCAAGTTAATTCTATCAATTTTTTAATTACTTTAGTAATAAATATCAATAAATTTCCAAAATGCTGCGTAACAGCTGCAAAGCACTGCGCAACAGTTTTGCCAGCAATACCTGGAGAGCGGCCAGCAACCACGGACCCAGGCAGCCAGTGAGTGCAAAGAAAAGAAAAAAAAAACAAATTTATTTACAACAATAAATAATCATTAACGGTGAAGTGTTTGGTCAACATATAAATTTGAGATATTAATATATATATATATATATATATATATATATATATATATATATATATATATATATACACTCTGTTCACAAAGAAGTGAGCTGCAGTTATCGGTAGATCATAAATTTATATATATATATTTATATATATATATATATATATATATATATATATATATATATATATATATATATATATATATATATATATATATATATATATATATATATTTACAGTATATATATTTATGAGTTGATATATTTACGAGCTGATGTTTACATGAATTCAGGCTGTTTATGTTTCGATTTTCATGTAATCTTTCTTCATGAGGCACATGACCTGATTTTCATTCGAGTTCCTGTTTTAATGAACTAATGAATTACTTATGGCGTCACTGAGTCTCTGAGACTATAAAATGACCAAGGCTTGATTATACATGATTGACTATGAAATAATAGAAATTAATATTACTTATTGCTCTAATAAATTTATTACTTGTTTGCTTATATAAGAGCAATTAAAATAGAATTTATAATTTATATACCAAATATTCGTTAAAATCCTCTGAAGAAAAAACTGAATCTGCAAATTTTTGGATAAACAAATATTGTTTAATTATTTATTTAATTATTATTATAATTTTTTATAATAATTAAACAAATAATTAAATTATTGAAATTAATTTATTTAATTACCTCTGAAAGCTATAAGAAAATTCGTAATTAAATAGCAAATCCCATTTAATATTTTAAAGCTTAGCTGTTATCCATAACTCAAAAAAGTGCTGAAATAAAGCCATTGTGAAAATTTTCCAATTAAATGGCAAATTATATAAAATATTATAAAATTTATATTTTAATCATATCTCAAATAACTGTTGAAATAGAGCTATCACAAAAAATATCACTCTTGTTTGGTCAGACTAGACAAGTCAATTGTCAATTGACTTCCCAGCGAACAGCCTCTACATAGCTTGTCTTTCAACAGCTCTTATCAACTTCAGCTCAATAATATATTATATATTACATTGGACTTTGATTTATATCAGCAAAGCTAATGCAGAAGCCGCACAGAAATAGTTCAGAGCAACGACGCAACGTAGGTCAGTGGCTTACTGCCCCAGACATTAGCAATATCTGCAAAAATAAGAAAAAATAAATAAATATATATACACACACTTCAAACAGTTATAAGAATGATGAAAATAAATTGCTGATAAGCTGCAAACATTTACGAATATAAAAAGTAGAAATTGATTTAAATGCGAGGGAATATTACTGGGATCACTGAGTCTGTTGACAGACCCTGCGTGAATGATCAATTGACTGTTGACTGCTGATTGCTGGCCTGGCTGGCCTTTTTCTCGCCCACTTGGGATATTGTGTTATGCAAGCGATTGATTGAGGGATCTACCACATACGCATACACACACACACACATACACACACTCTCAGATTAGGCATAAAATTTTCCTTGGCACTAAAATTTAATCAGCACTCAATCAGCGCCATAAAAGCGTCAGCAACAATAACACTCGGAGTGGAAATGTGGTTGAAGATTTCAGTTAGATATTTTTTCCCTTTTTTTTTTATGACTAATCGAAGTGGCAACAGCTTGGCATTAGCAATAAGGATGCCTGGGTTGGGCTAATTGAATGGACAGCTAAAATCGATTTATGTTTTTTGGGTTAGCTGCGAATGCTGTAAATCATTTGCAGTTTGGGTACGGATTGAAGGACATGCAAAACATACAAATGCCAAAAATGGTTGAGGGGGTCCAACAACAACAACAACAACAACAACAATAGAGAGCATATTGTGTGCATGACAAACTGATAAAATGTCTCAAAAAGCATTGTCACAGCATGACAGCTGGCGGTACAGTGCGGCGTATACGTGTTAAAATAAATTGTAAAGTGTAAATATTGTATTTCAAGACTGACGCACGTACTCTGTCTGAAAAATCAGCTAAAAGCGGCACGGATAGAGAAAGAGTGAGAGAGAGAGAGAGAGGCCACTGTTGTTGTAGGAATGGCAAGCGGCTTGTGGAAACTCAATGCCGCTCGTCGTTCCTCACTTACAATAAACTTAAAACCCTTTTAAATATGCATCGACCAGGCCCTGGGCCACGGGCAAGGGTCGACAGCTGCATTTGCATATGTCTAAAGTCCGCAGTCCGCTGTCGGCTGTCCGCTGTCCGCCGTCCGTTGTCCGCTGTCCACAGAGTCCAGCGTTGCCTTTGACACTCAAAACGATTTGGCTAGGTCAGGGTCGTTGCTTCGTCACCTCCCTTAGTGCCTAGCCTCGGCGAGAGTATGGCCGGCGTCATCGTCGCCCCACTTTGACACGTGTTGGCAGTTATGGGGCAGTGTGTGTGTGTGTGCGTGTGTGTATGGGGTACATCATAAAAGGCGACACAGTGGGGTGAATGAAAAACATGGCGTAGCGTAACAAGCGTAAAACATGGCAAAAACGAAAAATATAACAAGCGTCCAAGCAGCGTGGAATATTGTGTAGAGCACGAGAATCAAACAGCTGTTGTTATTTCTTTTTTTTCTGCTCTGTTCCGTTTCTATGTATTGAAGTCGCTGGGAAACGCTTTCTAATAGAACTTTAACATTCCATAATAGCTGCCGCATGAGTTGGCTAAACGATGACCCTTCAAATAAATATGTGACATCTCTATGGATTTTAAGAGTTTTTTTTTTACATTTGACATTTTATGGAGCTGAGTTAGAAACATATAAAGGATTAAAGCTGGCTTTCATATTTAGTTTATATAATATAACATATATTTTTAAATATTTTAAATGTTGTTTTTAGCAATATACTAATTTCTATGCTCAAGCAGCTTGCTTTTAAATTTCTATAAATTTATTTTTATTGCATTAATAATATACTTATATATATATAAAATATATATAAAATAATTTAAAATAGTTTATATATATTTTTTTATTTATATTTTTTATATTTATTTATTAGATATATAATATTTTATTATATATTTTTTATTTAATGTTTTTTTTTTATATTTAAATATTTAATTTCATAAATTTTAGAAATTTAGAAATTTTAAAATTATATTTTATGTTGAAAATATAATGCTTAATTTATATATATTATATATTTTTAAAATAAACTTTTTTTTAAATTATATGTGTTATTTATTTTTAACAGATATTAATTTATTTTAATTTTTAATTTTTTTTATTTTAATTATTTTCCATTGACTCTACTCTTCTTGAATTCTCTCTTCAATTCTTGGTGGAAGCGTTACTTTAATAATTCTAACTAATTTAATAATTCTAATTACAAGATTTATTAAAGTAATTCATTCACCTCTTGCTGGTGCCTCATAATTTAAGCATTTTTCTCTCATCTTTTCCACGGTAGATTTGTATATTTTATTGCCCGTTAAACTATGCCACACATACTTCTCCCATTCGTGTGCTTTGGCCATAAGCGTGTTTTTCTTCTACCCCCATTTTTATTGCCCGTTTTATGGGTTTCGTCTACGCAGGGTCATAAATTATGCGAGCAAAGCTAACTTTTTGGGGCAGTCAACAATTTAATTGCTTGATAATTAGATTTGTGAGAGTGGCAAGTGTTGGACTCTCTTTGCCGACAGCCGTCGACTGTCGGCTGTCTGGAGCAGCTAGAACCAACTGTTATCAAATACGAAAGCTAAACATGCGATGCTCAACATTTTGATAACAAACAATTAACAAATTGCTGACCAAACAATCGCTCAAGGTTAGCTCTCTTTAGATACGGCAGTGTGTTTTATTCAACAATTGCTTTTTATTGGGTCTTTTCTGTCTGAAGTGTTAAAGATTATTTGTATAAGAACACTTTAATCAATATAAACAGTAGACAATTCGATACTAGCCCAAGACAGCCCAATTGGCTGTCTGAACTTTTATTACCGATATTTATCGGTTCACAGGCTAAATATAATGATAAGAAAATAAACTGAGCAAATGACTATATGCAGACCGAATGACAAAAGCCACGTAAATGTCAAACACAAAAATACATAAATAGGAAAAAATAAAATGTACCGTGTGATCGCTTGGATATTTTTATGAACTGTATTCACAGCTAGGCCAGCTGTCGGCTTTACACTGTTGACAGTTCGATGTAAGAAAATAAAAATATTTATGCCTCAATTTAATTTACAGTTCAATTGTACAATAATTGGCATTGAATGCGCCGTTGCCGTTGCCGTTGCTTTTGGCGTTGCCTTTGATTTCGTTATGTTCGTTAAATATGTGAACATAAATAAATTGCGGCGCGTTTCTTTCCTATGGTGCCTGAGCCATGGCCATAACCAAAGCCAATCAATACGAAATACCAAACAAAATATTGAACAGTCACTGAAGTGTGCACAGACCAATGGGGCGGATGATTGATGTGTTGAAAACCTGAAAATCTACTGCATAATGGCCGTGCTAAGCTTAAGTAAATAGCGAGCACTTAGGCCTAGATGAGTCAAGAGCTTGTTTACATTTCAATTGCCACAGGATTGGGGAGTAAAGTAACAAACGATTTTGGGGAACAAAAATCATGAAGTACAAGAAACTTTCAAGCTGTTTATGAAATAGATTTTCCAGTGAACCTTTAATGCAGTTAATAATGAAATCATTATTGAAAATTGATGAGCAGGATCTGATTTGGCAAAGTGTGTAGCAGAGTAGGACAGAGGTATATTTAGCAAACTGGGCGTAGGGTATACTCGAGAGGGTTGAGGTTGCTGTTAAGCTGTATTGAATTAGCTTAATTGCGTCGTCAATTATATTTTAAAATTAAAATATTTATAATTATTTACTAATAATTAAATTGAATTCTTTGTGCTAGAATCATACTAAATTTATTATATTATTAAATATAAATATTTAAAATTAAATATTTTTTTATATATATAATAAATTTTAAATGATATTAATATAATTTATATATTTATATAAAATTTAAAAAAAATTTAAATATATAATATATAATGTAAGCCATAAATATTTTAAATTTATTACAATTTTGTTATGATAATAAATATATATATATATATATATATATATATATATATATATATATATATATAATTATATATATACTGAAAAATATATACAAAAAATATAATAAATTTTAAATAATAAAAGATTTTAATAAATTTAAAATAATAATAATATAATCTAGCTAAATTGAAGCATACATTTTATTTATATTTATATATATATGTTAATTAAATTTTATTAAAATTTTGATTAATTAAAAATGATTTCAATTTATTTTTGGTCAAAAAATACATTTATTACAATACTTGCCATAAGCATCAATATAATAATCATATCATATATATAAACTGGCAACTGGCAACTGGATATTCCCTACATATATAGTCTGTATATTGATTGTATCGTAATTTATCTAAATTCAGTGGAGTTCTCTAATCCATTATTGCAATTTTCATTTAAATTTTCATTTAAACAATTTAAGCAAGGCTTAAATTATATTCGATTGCCAAAACATTTCCGGGTTTACGTTTATTTCCAATCTATACATTTATTTGCATATTTGCCTGTGTTTTGTTTCTGATCCGAAGTATCTATGTGATTGTTGACGGAAGCATTTGCTCGAGTGAAATTTCCGCTTGTCAGGCAGAGCAGTCAATCGCTTTGGCTTTTATTACCCGGAAGGCTGCACATCAAATTGTATATATTTTTGTGTCAATCATATTGCAATAGAATTTCGACGTGTTTAAGCATGTGAACAAAATTCGATTTTTCATAATTTACTCAATGCAATTTGTAGTGAACGCAGATCAGACTTCATTGCATTGCCAATATAGCGCTTAGCTAATTATTAGCCGTTTCTGTTGTTGCTAACTGTTTATTATGCACATTGGCATATTTACAGCTCGGACTTAACGGCAATTGGTAATTATGATTAGGGCCACACGCACACACAGATCTGATTAAGTTCGATGATTAGAGATTCGAGTGTGGAGCTGGTGCGGGTCTAATTAATTGGATTGCCATTTGGACTACGCTTAGTTGATTTTATTTTCAAGCTCTTTGCTTTCGTAATTTACGACCTCATTATGTGTTTGCCGATTGCAACTGATAACATAGACACACACGAGTGTGTGCACTGCTCTCCGTCGCTGTCTCTGTCTCTGTCTCTGTCTGTTTATGATTCGTGCTAATATTTGTTTAATGTCTTGATTTGCCGTAGCTGCTGTCCATAGAGAAGCGCCTGGAGAAGGCCCATCCACAGTTTACGGAGCGTAGTCAGCTCAAATATGCCCGTCGCCTGGTCGTTAAGTTGGGCAGTGCGGTCATCACACGCGAGGATAACCATGGCTTGGCGCTGGGGCGGTTGGCCTCCATTGTGGAGCAGGTGAGTAATATGAAAATCTAGATCTAGCTATACAGATATATATAATTTAATATATATATATAATTTAATTTGTTTTACTTAAACACTGCGTAGGTCGCCGAATGCCATTTGGAGGGCCGAGAAGTCATCATGGTGACGAGCGGAGCTGTGGCCTTTGGCAAGCAGAAACTAGCCCAGGAGTTGCTCATGTCGCTGTCGATGCGTGAGACGCTGAATCCGAAGGACACCAAAGAGGTGATACATACACGATTCGATATCTGCAATTTAGAGTTTAGCACTAAGGTTGTGGCTATTCATTAGTTCGATGGCGCCACTTTGGAGCCACGCGCGGCTGCTGCGGTGGGTCAGTCCGGACTTATGTCACTCTACGATGCGATGTTTGCCCAGTATGGCGTCAAGATTGCACAGGTTGGTTGAGCTGAGTGTCCTTCAACACTGCTACTAACATTGATTTAGGTGCTGGTTACCAAACCGGACTTCTACAACGAGGAAACACGCAACAATCTCTTCTCCACGCTCTCCGAATTAATTAGCCTAAATATCGTGCCAATCATCAACACGAACGATGCCGTCTCGCCGCCAATGTTTATACGTGACGACGAGCCCGCCGGCGGTGCCAGAAAGGTGGGTACTCAAACGCACCACGAAGTCACGTCTCTCTCTCTCTCTTTCTCTATCTCAATCTCTATCTCCCTCTTGTTATCTTCTGCAGGGCATACCCATTAAGGACAACGACAGCTTGTCGGCCATGCTTGCCGCTGAAGTGCAGGCTGATCTGCTAATCCTTATGTCCGATGTCGATGGCATTTATAATAAGCCACCCTGGGAGGACGGAGCCAAGCTGATGCATACCTACACCAGCGACGACATGAACAGCATTGAGTTTGGCAAGAAATCTAAGGTAAGCCTGTCAATTTCAGCTCAGGTAACTAACTAAACTCCAATAGTTACTTTGTGAAAATTGTCTACCTTTGTCTTCTTTAAATTATTCCCAGAATTTCTATTATCCGGCATTTAAGTTTTAAGGAAATTCTCGGAATATTTTCAATTACTACAATCATTTAAAGTTTAATCAAAAATGTTGTCTGTCATTTCTGAACTGTTGCACAGTGAATTTTAAATGAAATTGTTTAATAATCAGTTTATATCATATAAAGAAAAGATATTTAATTTATACAAATTTTTTTACTTATTTGGTATACCTGGGAAGACTAAATGAAATTCTAAGCTAAAATTTATGTTGACATTTTTTTGACATTTCATAAACATTTTTAAAATTAAATTACAACTAAATAACATTTAATAGAAATTCATGTAGGAAAATAAGTCAGAAATCCTAGGAATTTAATCAGCACAAAATTAAAGCGAAGTGTTTTCTGTTACGTTTCACATTAAATTCGAGATAATTCAAGGCATAAATGCTTTGAGTACATTTGTTAAAATAAATTAAGCTAAGAATTCCAAGCAATATAAGTTGACTTATTTTTCAAACAGTTTCTAAGTGTCTAAAGCTGACAATTCTTTTCGAAAGAGCTTCCTTTAAAATTTCACGCTGTTTATTTCATTCAAGAATTTAAAATTCATTAAAATTAAAGAAAATACTTATTAAGTTTGAGCTAAGAAATTTTGCTTATTTTTTTATTTATATTATTTTTGATTTATTTACTATATTTTAGTGAAAGTCGTTTTGAGTTAATTTTAATTAAAATTCATACAAAAAATTATTTATTTTATTTTTATATATTTATTATATTTAGTAAAAAATGTCGACATTTTTTGCAACAATTTCTAGCAAATGTGTGCATTGTCTGTATATCAATGCCTTCTGATTGAAATATTTGTTAGTGCCCATTTAAATTATTAAACATAAAGAGTAAATAATCTAGATTTATCTTAAAAGCATGTGTTTAGCTGGCAGCTCAACAGTCCTGAATATATGTGTATTTCTCTCTCCGGACTTCCATTTGTTATTTATGCCCTCAGCTAAGTGACAGTTGCTATTGCTCGCCATGTTGTCTGTTTTGCAAGGTGCTTGCATTAGCGCGAATCTCGTTAAATATTTAAAAGGCAAAACGCGTTGACACCGCGGAAACTTTTGCTGTACCTGTGCAATAATTTCTGCTGGCTAGTTGACAAGACTAGGGGGCAGTTGGTACAAAAGAGATGAGAACGTGGAACATTCCGCATTGCAAGTTAATGGCGTTTATAGTGGGAGTTTGTCTATTGGATGCTTCACGCTTTGGCTAACTATTTATAATGCTTCAAGGTGGGCACTGGCGGCATGGACTCGAAGGTGAAAGCAGCTACCTGGGCTCTGGATCGCGGCGTCAGCGTCGTTATATGCAACGGCATGCAGGAGAAGGCCATCAAGACAATTGTGGGCGGCAGAAAAGTTGGCACATTCTTTACGGAATCCACTGAGAGCGCCAACACCGTGCCCGTCGAGGTGATGGCCGAGAATGGTAAGTTTTGCGACAAAAGAGATTTACTTCAGAGAGAACAATGATAATTGCCTTGACAAGTGAACAAAGGCTGTAACTTATATATATATTATATTTAATATTATTATTATTTTTATTATTATTATTATTTTTTATTATAATTATTTAATTTTCCTTAGAATATTCATATAAATAGTTCAGGCTGCTAAACACTTGAAGATCTTGGCCAGGTTGTCTTGGCAGTTGGTTTGTTGACACTTGACAAGCTCTTGCTTGGCCAACTCTCAACTAGGCGAGCTGGCTAAGTGTTAAGTGGCTTACAAAGGGCGCGGCGTGCGGGCCAGTTGCCGTGGGCAGCACTTGGAAAGTAGAAAGTGGCTGACACAGTGGCCATTTAGTTTACAGCTATGCAGCCAGCTGGCTGGCAAACGAGGTCACAATGGCTGCCTGCCTGTTGAGGTTTACCTTCGTCGGCAGTCCCTGGTCCTGGGCTCTGGCTCTTGCTTGACTGGCATGTTGTGCTGCAATTTTTAGTTAGCAAGTTTAATTTAATTGTTATTAGGGACAGCAGCTGAAATACGGCGCTGAGAAGTGTCTGTTAATTAGCCAGTTGCAACTTGTTGAATCTTATTTTGGGACAGCTGTAAATGGTTATTGTGCCGCAACTGGCTAATTGCATCACTCTTGATCTGTTTACGTCCCTTCAAAAAAAGAAAAGGGAAAACTAAAAAGCTTTTAAAAGCTTTGCAAACTGCAAGTTGTTGAAAATATTTTATTAAAATGGGTTTTAGCTATATTTATTTAAGTGGCAGGGGATTAGTTGCAGTTAGCAGCTTAACAACTCCGACACTAATTGAAACTCTCAACTTATTTGACAGCTCGAACTGGCAGTCGTCAGATGCAGGCGCTGTCCGCGGCCGAGCGAGCGCTGGCCGTCAACAATTTGGCTGATCTGCTGGTGAGCCGCGAGAAATTCATCTTGGAGGCGAACGCCAAGGACCTGGCCGAGGCGCAGAAAAGTGGCCTGGCTAAGCCGTTGCTGTCGCGCCTATCACTCAACTCGGCCAAGTTGAAAAACCTGTCGATTGGCCTCAAGCAAATTGCCGATGACAGTCACAAGGTAAGCAGGGAATTTCAATTAAATGAAAAATAATGAAAAAAAAAAAAATGAGAAACTAAAGCGAGAAATCTGGGGAAAAAGTTTACAACAATTGCATTAGTTTTGACTGTTGAAAAATGTTGTTAAAAATATTTTAAAGTTTTTTTTTTATTTGAAAAAAATTGAGTTAGCCCTTGGTTCTGTGCTGGGATTTGTCTTGGTCATATTCTGACCTACAACTGCTGGCAACTGCTGTCCTCATGCAGCTACAGTTTTCCCGCTTTAACAATATTATGAAATCTCCAAGCAATTTTACACTTCAACAAAAATTGACACCCAAATGGAGCAGGGCGGGCGTTCGGCTGAGGACCTAAGCAAGTGGAAGATAAAAGACAGCTTAGCTGCCTGCACACAGTGCGCGCGTATATGTGTGTGTGTGTGTGTGTGTGCGTGTGGGTTAATGTCACAGCCAAGACAAACACACTCACTCACACACAGCGTCTACTGTGGATGGAGTATTGAGAGCGAGAGCCTGAGCTCCGCTGCTATCCTTTCGCAGCCAGGCATTTTATTGGATGTGATTGTGCGGAAGCGCAGAACTTTTTTCCGCTTGCCGGCGCAAACTTTTTCCGGCCACATACTTACACGTACTACAAAATGGCGGCAGGCAAAACCCATAACGCACTTCATAAATGGCTGGGCAAAATAAAGGTATTCAATGAGCCTGAGGCAAGCAGCCAAATGTTTTATATAAAAGATGTTATGGAGAATGGAATTTTTTTTCTTATTATATTCTTTTTTTAAATTTATTTTTATTTTATTTTTTTTATTTAAATTATTTTAAACATAATATTTTATATATATATTTATAATTTTATTTATTTATTTATTTTTTTTCAATATTGTTTTACTTTGCGCAACTTTGAATTGCTCTTAAGCAAGCTGAGACGCTGTTGCAACAATTCTCATCAACACATAATGACTGCCAAAATAATAATATAAATTAGAGAGAATTGAATCAGGCTTCACTATACTCTCCACTAAACTCTCCCATGCTAAACTGTAGGTGAGGCAAAGTCCAATAAGCAACAAAGTTATTATGCGCATTTTGGGAAATTGACTTCGTCTGCAGCTGGCCGTGACTTATCCAATTGTCCTGTGCAAATATAATTTAAAGTTTGGGGCTGCCACGATGCCAAAGTCAATAATAATGACCATATAACCAAATTTACTCAGCGCCCAAGCTGAGTGTTTCAAGCTGCTATTGCCAGCAGCTTGGGCCGCCCACAGCCAAAGCCAAAGCCAAAGCCAAAGCATTAAAAATAAATAAAGATTACGATGAACTGAATGCCTTGATTTATGTAAAACGCCAGCCAGCAACGCCTCAAAATGGCCGCCTGGGACTAGCATCGGCGCATAAATAGTCCGTTATTTTATATAGCGCCCACCACTTCCCACCGGGGCCACATATGGCGTATGTGTAATGTATTAGCTGCTGACTTGTCAAATGGCGTTTTATTTCTTGCAGAATGTGGGTCGTGTGCTGCGCCGCACCCGCTTGGCCGACGGCCTGGACCTGAAGCAGGTAACCGTGCCCATTGGCGTGCTGCTCGTTATCTTCGAGTCGCGCCCGGACTCGCTGCCCCAAGTGGCCGCCCTGGCCATGGCCTCCGCCAACGGACTGCTGCTCAAGGGCGGTAAGGAGGCGGCGCACAGCAACAAGGCGCTCATGGAGCTCGTCAAGGAGGCGCTCGCCACCGTGGGTGCCGAGCATGCCGTTTCTCTGGTGAGTTGGATCCATCTGGATGCAGATATACTTTTTAGTTAACACTTCAACTCCGTTCATAGGTTTCCACGCGCGAGGAGATCAGCGACCTGCTGGCCATGGAGAATCACATTGACTTGATCATACCACGCGGCTCCTCGGAGCTGGTGCGCAACATTCAGGAGCAATCGCTACACATACCTGTGCTCGGCCATGCCGAAGGCGTCTGCCACGTCTATGTGGATAAGGATGCCGACTTGACCAAGGCCCTACGTATTGCTCGCGATGCCAAATGCGATTATCCAGCAGGTAAAGGAAAAATTGAGTGCAATTTGAATATAGATTTTATGACCTGCAGTCAGGATATATTTTAGTCGGGCAACTCTCAATTCTTTCATTATATATATTTAACTTTTTTCAGCTATTTTTCAGCTATCATTGCTATCATTAGGCATATATTTTCACAATTTCCAGTCAGGATATTTCCCGTCCAGCATCCCTCTTTGCTTTCCATTATTTACCGATTTTAATTTTTTTCCTGTCACGATATTTCCTAGTCAGGCAGTGCTCATGTATTATACTCCTTCCTTTTTATTATAATTCACTATTTCTGGGAAGGCTATTTCCTAGTTGAGCATCCTTTGCTGCTTTTCATTATTGACCTATTTTATTAATTTAGAGACAGGATATTTCCTAGTCAGTCAGTCCCCAATCAGTCGACTTTCTCTCTCTACTTATAACTTATCATTGTTTTCATTACGTACACCGCAGCCACAGCCAACTGGAGCTCGGCTCAAAATATAATGCGTTGTTCATTTTAATTAGAAAATCTTCCACATCGTCGCGTTTTGTTTCAAAAATTAATTGCATTTTTGTTCTCATATTTTTGGCGGCTTGTGGCCTTGTTAGCCTGTAATGCAATGGAAACGCTGCTCATACACGAGGATCTAATGAGTGGAGAGATTTTCAACGACGTCTGCAACATGCTGAAACGTGAGGGCGTCAAAATCTATGCGGGACCGCGTCTAAATCAGCAGCTGACATTTGGACCGCCCGCGGCGAAGAGTCTGCGCCACGAATACGGCGCACTGGAGTGCTGCATTGAGATTGTGCCCAGCCTGGAGGAAGCCATTAATCACATACATACATACGGCAGCGGTCACACGGATGTCATTGTTACCGAAAATGGTATGAAAATTGAAAATTAATTTTCAATTGCTCGCAATCGAAACTGAAAAATTATTTCAACAGCAAACCGGAAGGGGTTGGGGGTTGTGGGTCTGGTTGTTGGTGTGGGTGTGGGTTGGATTCTAAATACCTATAGCTAATGACAATTCAATGTGCGGGCTATAAATTTATTTTGCAAGAGCTTTGTGTTTGTCCACTAAGCGATATATCGAGAGGACAGCAGGAACCTTGGCTAGATTTATAGTGGGAACGCGCCTGGGTCTGGGTCTGCTAAACAATCAATGGGAATGACAATAATGGATAGATATTGGCAGTTGAAAGTACTTGAACATGTGTTCTGGGGAGATGGAATGCATGGAATTAGTATTTTAATATGGAAAGTGTGATTAGAGTAGAAACAATTAAAAGAAAGATAAATAGCTCAATAATTAGTTAAATATATTAAAATATATATATTAATTTTTTTTTTATAATTTATTTATTTATTTATTTTATTTTTTATTATTCAATATTAATATTGAATAATAAAATATATATATATATATTTTTTACTCATATATTTAATTTTTTATTATTTTTTGAATTTTTGTAAATTTCTTTCTTTTCCTTAATTTCCCTGCGTGCAAGTTCTTTGCTGCACTAGACCGACGGGCGATATGCACTTGAGTTGGTATCAACTTTCGAGTAATCGAGCTCAACTCAGTCATGTTGTTCGCTGAGCTGTGTGGTAATTGAATTAAAAGCAAAAATCCAATGTCAGGGCGAGTGCACTGCAGTGGCAATGGCATTCGTCATGTGTCGAGTCGTTTGTTGCATATGTGACGTGACGTCATTGGCAGGGCCTTAGCAAAGGTTGGGATCAGGCTTAGGTTTTGGTTTTTTTTTTTTTTAATATATTTTTTTCTTTGTTTTCCCGCTGCCAAAACAAATTTAAATCATTTGGGAAATTAATTTTATTCAGCATTCAGCATGCACTCGCACGCTTGCACAGTGCATACTAGAATTCGTGTTTGTTTTTGCATTTTGTATTTTGTTTTTCATTTAACATTTTTCATTTTGTATTTTGCATTCCGTGCAGATGCCGCCGCACAGCGCTTCCTTGGCAGCGTGGACAGCGCCTGTGTGTTCCACAATGCGAGCTCGCGTTTCGCGGACGGCTTCCGGTTCGGCCTTGGCGCCGAGGTGGGCATCTCAACGGCCCGGATCCATGCACGTGGCCCGGTCGGCGTCGAGGGTCTGCTGACCACCAAATGGATACTCAACGGTACGGATCATGCGGCCGCCGATTTTGCCGAGGGCGGACCTCGCACCTGGCTGCACCAGCAGCTGCCCCTGGATTAGTCTAAGCTCTTGATATGTGAACTCCCTGTAAATATGTGCATTTGATCTGTAATTGAAAGTAAATTTGTCTACGTGTGCGTAACTCGCAATCCGCGTGCATGCCTGCAATATCATAACGGATGGGTAATTACGGCCAACCTCGGCCGATGACAGCTGCCAGTCCCCGGCCACATGGGAGAAATTAATTTAAGTGGAAATTATTTGAGCGGGCAACTTGTTTAATTAATAAAATGTGTTGAGCCAAAGGGAAAACTGTCAGAGCGTGTGTCTTGGGCGCAAACTTTGTGTGCAAAGTTTAGCACGCGCCACGCCCACGGCAACGGCCATGCCCAGCGCCAGAGCTGTGGCTGCAACTGAAGTAGAAGCTGCTGCAGCAGCACCAGCACCAGCACCAACATTGTTGACAGTGAAAATTAAATTAAAATGACTCGAGCAGCAAGCGCTGATTAAAGTTGCAATTTTTCATAAATACGACAAGCGCAAAAAATGCAGAAAACAAATTCATAAATTAGCCATAAAACGTGAACAATTTTCCGAGCGAGACTGGGCGACTGGGAGAGCTGCGCTTGGTATGCACGCGTCGTCAACTATTTTAATTTTTATGTGCATTGAAGCAAGTTTTCTTCGCCGTCTCTGGAACTTGGGCTAAGTTTATTTTAGTGCCGCACGCCGCATTGCGTGCCAAAGAGCCAGCGTGGCCCTGGCGCAGAGCTGGAACGCGATTTAAGGTGCGCTCGGTGCTGCGCCCTGTCAACGCATCACGACTGCTGAGCCACCCGTCGCACTTTTAGCCAACAGTTTAGAAGTTCGAGTTCGGGTCAGCTTTGCGCCCATTTCAGCCATTTGTAATGCCAAACCCTTGGTTAGCGCCATTTTCATTTTCGTGTTCCGTGGCGAATAATTTCCGAGGTTAAGCGAAGAGTTTGTAAGTGAGAAATAGGTAAATAAAAGTGGAGTTGAAAGATATATATAATATATACACATTGATCTTAAATTTTAGTATAAATTCACTTTATATGTGATTAAAGTTATATAAATGTGTGAGTGGCAAAAGAAGTCCCTCTATAGGAAGAGGCCATAACGTATAGCCAACTTAGGTCCCCGATATAAATTATTTGACTTGAATTACATTTTTATAGATGAAATATACAAATTTTACAAGCAGAACAAAAAATGTTTAGTTAAAAAAATAATTATAGAAAAAAGTCAGAGAAATTTAATTTCTTTTCTGAACTTTAAATTATAAAAAATATATTTAAAAATATTCTGCAAAAGATCTAAGAATTTAAAATAATGAATTTCAATAATTAATTAACTTAATAATTTAATATAATTTAATATTGGATTTAATACATTATTTTCTTTCTCTACTATTCCACTACCGATTAGCAGAGAAATCCAACAGAGATTAGCTGATAAATTCTTTGATTCCTTGGCCAACACTTACTTCACCTTTTAGTATTTTCTATGCCAAGTTGTCAACATAGATAAAAATAGCTTTCAATACAAATATCTGTCAAGGCTTAACGCTGGCCAAGCTCAAACAAGAATTTGTATTAAAAAGTGCAAAAAAGTGTTGAAAACTTTTCAATTGACCCATAATCCATCCAGTTCAGTTCCTAGGCACTCTCGTGTCTAGATAACAGGCTTGATATTTCAACTGGCATTCAACTCAAAAGCTGCGAACAAACAGACAATGATACCTAGATATATGTATATATATATATATATATATACGCATACTATATATATGAATATATGTATAGTGGTAGTACCTGCCGCTGGCAACAGTCACGTAGTTTCCAGATAGTTTTTCCAAGCACTTGAGAAAGTTCCCAACTGTCTGTGCGTGTGTGTATGTGTAAGTGAGTAGTGCGAACAGCAGTTATAACTGCTGTAGTAGTTGAGTCTGCAGTTATCCAACTTGAAAAAATATAGAAAAAAATAAAAATAAAATAGAAAAACTCTCGCATACATATCTCTCTGTCTAATAATTCACTGGCAGCTAAAATTTTACGCTACACTCAATTAAAATAATAAACAGTACGCATATAAATCTCGTAGCTAATATTACGTTAAGATCGAGCGATATGCGCCTGCACCGCCAACCGAGAAATTGCCTGCAAAGTGCACTCAGACACTGAATAATTTTATTTGCATGTAATCTACACACAATGTTATAAAGTACAATTTATATATATTTAAAATTATTTAGTTTTTCTTTGCAATTTATTTCTTCTCTTTTTTTTGTTGTTTCTGTCGTTTGGGCATCTTGGGTCGCACCATCTATGGACCGAGCGAGCAGGCAGTCAAATCATTTTGTCACATCATTGGCACAAATCTTTGTGATATACAGAAGAAGACGACTGGTCGCCAAGTATGCGGTGGCAGGCGTGGCATGGCATGGCATGGCATGGCATGGTATGCATTGTTCAGTGCAACGCATTTATTTATATAAAAACTTAAAAATATAACAACAACGTACATATGCCTATACAAGTCCTGGCGCATCTGCGCCCTCATGCAACTTAGCTGGCAACCACTGCCAGCAGGCATAATTTGATGAACATGAAATGATACAAGCAAAAAATTGGCAATCAGCGAATATTTAATATAATGTCAGATACTCTAACTAAATATCGGATTCTAAATGGCAGCCGATTGGGGACTGAGGTATTGATGATAGAAAATCTGAAAGTAGCAGGAAGAGAATTCAATGAGAATGGAATATATTAAAGTATTTAATGAAAGAGATTATATTTTTATTTTACTATGAATTTATACTATATACAAATTCAGTATGCGACTAAGACTAGCACTGTCTGTACAGTAGTAGTATGTAGGAAGAGCGAGCACACGGAAAGAGCATTGGGAGAGCGAGCAGAAGAGTTAGATCAGCCAAAGGCTGAGCGAGTACAGACAGAGCGACTCTTCCGCTCTCACAGCTCCAACTTCAAATGATTACTGTTTAGATAAGAGATGTACTTAATAAACAAGAGAATATCATGACTCTGTACTTCTTCCTATACTAATTTAATTGCTAATACACTCCACTTCGCTCAATTCACTTGAAAGCTTTAATAAGTCTAATTTGACAGCTTAATATTTAATATTCCAGTACAAGTCTCGCTACATGGCCACAGCAAACTTGAGAAGTAAATTAAAAATAAATATATATGAAATTAAATATTACATCTATAAATATAAATATATAAATAAATTAAATATTAAATGTATAAATGTTTATGATATATATAAATTATATATAAATGTATTTACATTTTATATAAATTATATTAATGTAAATAAAAAAAAGTAAAAAATTATATTTATATATATATTAATATTAATAAAAGAGAAAAGAAAATATTCAAATATAGCTATATATTAAATTAAATATTAAATTTAATTAAATATATATATATGTAAATTATTATTATACATATATATATAAATATAAATATTTTAAATTTTTTTAGATATTAATCTTCAATCAATTCCTTCATTTTTTAAGACAGTTCGTTAATTCTGAACTGATTCCCATTCATAATTTCTTCCTTGACATACCCTAGCTAATGTACCCCATTGCAGCATAGTCTGCCAAAATAAATTCAGTGTTGTCACATTCCTCGCCTCCTGCGCCTGCTGCCGCCCTTCGCCCATGTCCGCTCCGAGCAGCAACAAAATTCATCAACATGTTACTGGGGTCCATTGTTCCGAGCTGACGGACAGAACTTATTTAAATGCAGATGTCGGGCATATATCGAATCACTCTGATTGCTGTCGCTGTGGTATATACACGTCGTGAGTGGCGCCTGCGTCTGGCTGGCTGTCTGAGCAGCCAGGATCTAACGTCTGGGTTTGTCTCTTTGCAGCTAAACTCAATCTTCTGCCAAAATGTGTGACGAGGAGGCATCAGCTCTGGTTGTGGACAATGGCTCCGGCATGTGCAAGGCTGGCTTCGCCGGCGACGATGCGCCACGCGCTGTCTTCCCATCCATTGTGGGTCGTCCTCGCCATCAGGGCGTGATGGTGGGCATGGGTCAGAAGGACTGCTATGTGGGCGATGAGGCGCAGAGCAAGCGTGGTATTCTCTCCCTGAAATATCCCATCGAGCACGGCATCATCACCAACTGGGACGATATGGAGAAGGTCTGGCATCACACCTTCTATAATGAGCTGCGCGTGGCTCCCGAGGAGCATCCCGTGCTGCTCACCGAGGCCCCACTCAACCCCAAGGCCAATCGCGAGAAGATGACACAGATCATGTTCGAGACCTTCAACTCGCCCGCCATGTACGTGGCCATCCAGGCTGTGCTCTCCCTCTATGCCTCCGGCCGTACCACTGGCATTGTCCTCGACTCCGGCGACGGCGTCTCCCACACTGTGCCCATCTATGAAGGCTACGCTCTGCCACATGCCATTCTCCGTCTGGACTTGGCTGGTCGCGACTTGACCGACTACCTGATGAAGATCCTCACCGAGCGCGGCTACTCCTTCACCACCACCGCTGAGCGTGAAATCGTGCGCGACATCAAGGAGAAGCTGTGCTATGTTGCTCTCGACTTCGAGCAGGAAATGGCCACTGCCGCCGCCTCCACCTCGCTGGAAAAGTCCTATGAGCTGCCCGATGGCCAGGTCATCACCATTGGCAACGAGCGCTTCCGCACGCCGGAGGCCCTCTTCCAGCCCTCGTTCCTGGGCATGGAGTCGTGCGGCATTCACGAAACTGTCTACCAGTCGATCATGAAGTGCGACGTGGACATCCGCAAGGATCTGTATGCCAACAATGTGCTCTCCGGCGGCACCACCATGTATCCAGGTAAGGCTATACATTTTTGATTTTTAGTTACTTTATTTGATATGGTAAAACATGATCAATTCCAGGTATTGCCGATCGCATGCAAAAGGAAATCACTGCCCTCGCCCCATCCACCATTAAGATCAAGATCATTGCACCACCTGAGCGCAAATACTCTGTCTGGATCGGTGGCTCCATTCTGGCCTCTCTGTCCACCTTCCAGCAGATGTGGATCTCCAAGCAGGAGTACGACGAGTCTGGCCCCGGCATTGTGCACCGCAAGTGCTTCTAAGCAGCCAAGGCGGAATAGCAGCAACAACAACGGCAGCAACAACAACAAGAAATTCAACAGCAACAAGAGCAAAAAAAAAAAAAAAATCAACAACAAGTGGCGTTTATATATAGCCTATATGCTCAGATCTTATACGCATATCTTATATCTGACATTGGGCATATGTTTAGCTATGACCAGGCTAGCTGCATCTGGGCGCCCCAATCCCAGAAGTATCTTTAAAATTACATTTAGCTGAGAAGAGGCGGCGTAGGAAGTAGAAGAAGTTGAAAAAGAGGACAAGAGAACAAACACCTAAACAAAAAGAGAATAAGAAAAATAAGAAAAACAAACGAGTAGGTAGAGCATAATTTATATTTAGTTACGATTTGGATTATTTTTATTTGATTTATTTATTTTTTTGATTTGTTTCTAAGTTACGGAGCTGACCAAAAGAGCAAAAAAGTCAATAAATAAAAAGACAATCGGATGTACAATGAAACAGAGTGTATTTATGATATATATATATATATATATATATATATATATATATATATAATATTTATATATATATATATTTATTATATTTATATATATATTTATATATGTCTACTCACATCAACGAAACTTTGAAATGCCATCAAACAGTCTCTGTCCCTGTCCCAGTCCCGGATGTCGTCTATGCGTTGGGCTAGGCAAACTTTTTTAATTACGCTAACCAAGGGAAATCCAGGCGATGCTATCCCAAAACGTCAATCAGCAATTTGTGAAACTTTTCAGCTGTATCTTTAGCTGTATCTGTGTCTGCAGCTTGTTCACGCAGTTTGCTTGGCTGTCAAAAATTGTTCGGCCCAGGAAGTTGCTCAACTTGGACGGATGTCTCTGAGTGTGTGTCCGTGTGTGCCTTGGTCTTGTGCTTGTATTGTCAGTCTTGATTTATGCTCGAACTGAGTGACTATATGACCGTCTACATATGTCTTGTGTTGTGTCATGTGTACCAGCTGCTCAGTGCAACTTAATGCTCGTTATGCTGCTGCCGCTGCCGCTGCCGGTGCCACGGCTGCCGTTGCCTTATATCAATATACTGCATAGAACTAAAGTTTATATATCAAGTTAGTTGTTGTGAGTGCGCGTGTGATATATTTGCAAGTTGGCCAAAGTGCAAGTAAACTTTGCACTCACTTGCAAAACAACGAGCTAAAGCAAAGCTGGTCAGAAACGTGCTCTGGCTGTCACTCTTGGCCACACGTAAACTTTTATGGCTGCCAACTGAACATTTTGTCCAGGTGCAAAAATCACTTGCTCAACATCAAGCACAACTTTGTGCCAGCGCAATTTTTAATAGCCACAACATTGGAGTGCTTTTACCAAAAACACTAAAAAAAAAATAAGTTTATTAGCTAATTGCTGTTGCTGTGCTATGCTAACGCATCTCTGCTTGGCCGTTCGTGACTTGAACGTTGATGCCAGTTGAGTTGCCAGATCTGATAATACAAAATATGCGAAGGTTGGTCTAAATAATCATAATCTAAAAGGAAAATATAATAATATAATAAAAATAATAATATAAATAATTTAATTTATTTTTTCCAGCGAATTATGAAGGCCTAAGGTTGCTTGGATAAATGATTCGCTTTCCCAGGTAAGTTGACTGGATTACAATATTTAAATTACTCTTAAATATTAAATATTTAAAATTCATTGTATTAAATGTAAAAAATTCTACATAATAAAAATTTATTTTATTTAGTTTATTAAATTAATTGAAATATATAAAAAATGAATTGCATAAAAGTTTAAAATAAAGTGTATGAAATAAAAGAAAATCATATGAAAAATAAAATAATTTAATGAATTAATTAATAATAAAAAATAAAGTACAAAAATAAATAATAATGTGTAATTTGGATTAAATAAAAAAATAGGTTTTCATAAAAATAAATTGTATACAGTAAATTGTATTATAAATTCTATTAAATAATTAAGTAAAATAATAGTATATCAATTTATTTAAACAAAAAGATTTTATAGAAAACGAAATTGCATTTAATAAAAATAAATTGTATGAAATAAGTATAAAATATATTAAATAACAATTAATTATATTAAATAAGCGCCAATTAAACAAAAATAATATAAACAGTAAATTGTATAAATAAATAAGTATATAAATAATTCAAGTTAAAAACAATATTCCTCTTCTTTAGCCACGCCAAGCTCCTTTGAAATGACAATAAACTTTCAACAAATACTAAAAGTCAATAAGAAACTCATGTTCAGTTGGCGCTTATACATGTCACTCAAATGTATGCAGATGCTTAAGTCAAATTCAGAGCAGAAAACTCATAAATTCCCATTTATTTTAGCCATGCCAAAGTCTGACTCTGCTACAAATGATAATAAACTGCGAACAAATTTGTTGCCGTTATCCGACGGCAGCAGTTGGCAGTTGCAAAAACATTCCATTCAATCAAAAGTGAATATATATTCTAACAATTTCGCTTGCGGAACTCCATCATAAATGCCAGAGCAGCAGCAGCAACAGCAGCAGCAGCAAATGCAGCAAAACAACAACTGAAATGTCAATTGCATGCAAACTTTGTATGGATATCAAATGACGCATACGCAGCGTGCGCCCAGAAAGTTGGCATATGACTGTCTATCAGTTGCTGTATTTATATTGTGATTCGTGTGTCATTTGAGCCGACTCGCATGGCCGTTCTGCTCGGTTGGTATTTAGCCAAAATGGAATTAGGGCCAACAATTGGGTCATGTTAAAAGGCTTTTGGTCTGTGCCGGTCACTGGCCTCAGCGTTGCAGAGTGCGGGGCGTGGCACATTCAACATTTTGGACTATCAACAACATGTCAGGCGCTTGCATTTGAAATTTGTTTTGCGTTGTGTGGTGCATTTAATAAAATCGCACACAGCCACAGCAAAGTAGTTCGTTGTACGTGGTCCTTTGGCTGTTTACTGCTGCTACGCCCACGCGACTGCTAGCTGGTCCTTAATGCTGTACGTATACCCTGGGCTGATCAGTAATTAAGAGTGGGGTGTGCTCTATGTGTAGGTAATTCTGGAGACTACACATAACTAGAGAGGGAGAGAGAGAGCGATAGAGTGGAAGAGGTAGAGCGACCAAGCAAACCTATTGCTTCTAGTTGACTTTGCAATTTCTGTCTTTTGCTCTCTGGCAGCACAGGTAAAAGATGATCGATCGCTTAGTGTTTCAATTTCAAACTGTTCCTATTTGGAGAGCATGATGAGGGTAGAGAGCACGCTAATGGTCTCTCTATTAGAACTTCATAATTCGCTCTTCTTGAGCTCAGCGCTGCTTCCACAGAGAGAGAGAGAGAGAGGGAGAAAAGATATAGAGAGATTCCTGAACTGACCTCATTTATAAGCTCGTCTCATTTATTATCTGTTAAGGAGATGAAATGATGCCATCAGTGTGTTGGTTTCATCTCCTCTCCTCTCTCTTGAGTCTTCTTCGGAGGTTAACTCTGCTGGCAAGTGCAAATTTGAAAATTTATTTCTCTTCAACGAAAACTACGATTTGAATGAAATTCATTTTGTTTTATAATAAAATTGATTAGTTATGACAAAGGAAAGTGCTGAGCCTATAAATTTGTATTTTATGTGATTTTTATTTATTTTTCCAAGCACATAAAAACTCTACTCTTTTGACTCACCTGAATTGCTTGGCAGACTAAAATTATTTCAATATAATTATTAAAAAAAAAATAAATTGTTGATATCAAGTATTTACCTTGATAATTAAAAATTAGATTGTTATTATTATTAATTTTTTTTTTATGTTTTATGATGATGCTATTAGACAATCAGCAAATTATTCTACATTTACATTAAATTTTGGTATGTTCTCATTTATCGTAATTAATATCAAATATACGCCTTGCTAAATTATTTACTTATTTAAAAATTTTTTTTTAGTATACGCATTGATAAATTATATAAATATAAATATAAAATACAAATATTATTATTTTTTTATATATTTTCATCTTTTTTTTTCAATCTATCCTGTCGGACAATCTGCAAATTATTTTATGTTTACATTAATATTTGGTATGCCCTCCCTCACCTTCATTAATATCAAGTATACGCCTTGGTGAATTATTGAAATAAAATAATAAATATTGAGGATAAACTTACTTTTGTTTACCTTTCAAATTTTTCTTCTCAAATGCTTCTTTTTATTTTTTCCAGGATATCCATGCAGGCTGACCAGCTTCCGCGCTCCCACTCACTTTGACACTTTTGAATGAACATTAAATTGAATTTAATTGCAGCTGCCTTGCTGTCCGACTAGAGACTCATGGCTGCTTTGCTCTGCTTTTCTCTCTGTTTGTTCTGCTTGTTTGCCATGCTCATTTTGTGAGGATTGTTTTGTATTTTGCAACTATTATGGAAACGGGTGGCAATTTAGTTTGCTGCCTTGTTGATTTTATGCTAATTTAATGCACTTGCTCGATTGAAGCAGCAAAGTCTGCTGCTGCTCATGCCACTGATATCAATATAATTTGCTGCTAATGCGCAAAGCAAACGCATCGCAATATTTGCCATTTTCATTATGTAAATTTCGCATTGGCCGGGCCGAGCACAAATATTGACATTAAAGCCAAAGTTAACGAGTTGGGCGCGCAGGAAGTGTCCAAACTGAAACGGAACTGGCCAACTGACTTGGACACGGACACGAGCACGGGACGTGAACGTGAACGTGAACGTAAATGTGGAACGTGGACACAAGCTGAACTCTGCTCAGCTGTCGTTGCTTTTGACAAGCTAACAAATTGTTTTTCCGGCTTGAGGTGCACCACATGCAAACAGGAAATTAATAAATAAAAGGCCAGCCGCAGCGCACTACAGCAAGCCTCCAGCTCCAACTCTTCCACAAGCTGACGATGTCATCATCAGCCTTATTCATATATCATTTTAGTTTAATATATATATATATATATAATTTTATATATATCTAACTTTATCTCTGCTCAGTTCACGCAGCTCTGCTACTAAACTCTGAAGCATTTATTATGCAATTGTCACAAGAACTTAACACATTATCATTAGCATTAACATTATCAGAATCTTGCACATCATCATCATCATTATCAACATTGAATTAGCCTTATGAGCCGCATTAGCGTTAAGCCCTTTCATGCTCTGAGGCAACAACATATGCAGCCTGTCCTCAGCTGTGTGTGGGTGTGTGTGTGTGAGTATCTCTACTTGTGTGTGTGAGAATTTTTTTCTTTTTTTTTTTTTTTTTTAATGAGAATTTAGCTCAGCTTTTCAAACGTTTCAATTTATTGTTATGCATTTCTCATTAACTGAATTAAAACTGAGCAGAGCAAAGAGAAAGCCAAAGGGAGCGATAGATAGAGAGGGTCAGAGAGAGAGAGCGAGAGAGAAAGTTAACTAAACGTGATTGGCAAAATATCAGAGATGTTGTCAACGTGCTCCTGGGATATGCAGCAGGCAGCAGGCCCAATGCTAGGCTTCAGTGGGTCGCCAAGGCATCGGCATTTGCTGTAAACTTTATGAAGGCAACACACATCGGGCGCTGTCTGTTACCTTTATAAATAAGATAGCAGAAAGAGACAGAGAAAGAGGGAGGGAGTGATACAGCCAGTTGGGCTTGCCGTGCGCCGCCTTTGTTTGCTTGTTGTTTGCCGTGGCTCGTTACACTTCACTGGCTGCGCCAACATTGACAGAGCTGCGATAATCGCTTCATTCAAGCCGCAGCTCGCTGAAAAATGTTGGCGAATATCTGCACATTAGAGCTTAGCCATGAGTGAAGTTGCAGAAACTGCTGCCCAAAAAAATACTCCCATTCAGCTGCTCAGGCATTTCATTCGCTCAGCTATTAGAGCCACGCTTGACTGAGGCGCTGCCACACTTCATTCCGTTTGGGCTTGTTTTGAATTTGCTACTGATTTTTTTTCACATTTTTTTTTTTTTTGACACCTGTTATCGCTGGTTTACTCTCACTTTGATTGGGTTTTTATAAAGGTGTGAGCACATTAGCCAGGTCCTGTGCAATGGGCCAAAGTCTATTTATAGCCAAGTGTATTTAGCTATCGATACTATATAATATATATATATATATTATATTATATTATTTTATATTATACTATACTATTTTATATATATGCAAATTATGTGCGTCGCCAGCTGAAGTTGCTGTGAAATTTCATTTTCCTTTAATTGCTATCAATAAATTCAACTTTCAATTATAATTTCTACTATTTATGCACAACTGTTGCCATTTGACATTTTTGCTTTGCTTTGACTTTTAATTAACATATTTAATTTTGAGCTGGGGCAAATTTATGCAAACACCGGCTGATGTATAAAAATAAAGTGTCGCATCAGTCAATATGTATAGCGCGCGCGACTTAAGTGGACCCACACACGACACACGCTGCCCGGATTAAATGTGGCCCAGACAGGCTGTTGAATGTGCGCAGCTGGCGCTTAAAGCCACCTCGATTTACATAAGACGTCGTGGCTGTGGCAACAGCAACAGCAAGCACGACAAGGTAGAGGATGGGCCCATTCTTTCCACACACACACACAGAGACACAGCTTAAACTCTTCCCCTTTCGCATATCGATGTGGATTTGCTTTAGGCAGACGCCATTTATGTGATTGCAATATTCGCAAGAGACAAAACAAAGAGAGAGAGAGAGTGAGACAGAGAGAGGGGAAAGCAGAGCCACACGCAGGCTGTTGCGGGTGCCGCTGCATCTAATACAATAAAAGCGACTCCATTCAAAGAGGGTGTATTGAAAAGTATTCGCGGAATGTATAAATAAACCATAAGAGCAAGGAGTATCTTTAGTCAAAGTGGGACTCTTTTGAGTATGTCGCAGCATAATGTCTTGGAATAATGTGAGACTTTAGTCAACTTTAGCCTTTTCGGTTTGCTGGTTTGACTGAGTGTTTGACGAGCTTAAATAAGCATGTAAAATATGTTCTTCACATATATGTGAAGAGTAGGTAGAAGAAAATTATATTATGAGTTTATTTGTACTTCTGATTGTTTTAGAAAGAGCTGTGCAGCTTTTTGCCTGCTGCAGCCTTCGTTTTAGAGTTATTATTTAATTTAATTTAATTTATTACAGTTTTAAATTTCACTCTATTTTTATTATTCAAGCTTAATTCATTTTATTTTACGTTTATTTTTTATTTTATTATTTTTATAAAAAGTTTATTCAATATGTAAAATAAAAAACATAATACAAATTTTGTGAAAATATTAAAGAAACAATTTAATTTCATTATTTTTTATTTTATTTAAATTTATTAAAGTTTTAGTTTATTTTACATAATTTTTCTTTGATTTTTTTTTGTTTTTTATCGTTTATTTATTTGTACATTTTTTTTTATTTTTATATACATATAATAATATATATAATATAATAATTTTGTGCCGTAATATTTATTCAATTTTAAAGCTCATACTTTCAAGTCATTTATAAATATGATAAATTATATTGTAATTTATAAATAAATAATTTTTTTAATGCTTATATTATGCGCAAACAAATATTTTGAATAAGTTTGAAATAGAGAAAATATTTATTAAAATTCACCTCATCTTCTGCCCTTAAATATTTCATAATCTTAGCTCACATGAAATCTCCCTTAAAGCTCTCACTGGAGCCTCTCAATTGTCACCTCTCATCGCAGCTGCTCTGTTTACTTCTCTTCTCATTAAGTTTAGTTTCCGTATCACATTTAAAGTTGTTGCCCTGACACTCATTCCGTTTATTTGCTTTGACTTTAAGCTCAGTTTTTGAATTGCATTTAAAGCTGTTCTGTTTGGCATCCATCTTAAGTCGGCTCTTGGGCAAATGTTGCGAGTAAACTATTCTTACCCGACTCGGGCAGCGGCAGCTCGGCTGTCAGCTGGCTTTGCTGGCTACTTGAGAATTGACTGGCATTGCCATGGCTGCTGGCCAGGCAGTCCGCTCTACGGCCCGTTTACGTTGCTCAATTTGGCTTTGCAGCTCGTCGTCGTCGTCGTCGTCGTCGTTGGTCATGGGACACCCACACAGAGTTGTTGCATATATAATTTGGTATGTTTGCTGTGCTCTTCTGGTGCTGGGGGTTTCCCATTTTCTTCATTCATGCATTTCTTTCAACACTGTCATATTGTTATATGAAGTGGAAAAATGGCAAAGTTTTGCCGACAGTGGGACTTAGACTGCACTCGATGGCTAGCTGCCCGACTGCCTGTCCGGCTGGTTGCCTGTCGAATGCCTTTAATTTGGCTTGCACAACATGCCGCATACATTTTGAATTGCTATTGTGAAAATATTTGGCCCTGACTGCCCCTCTGCGAGAGGTCGAAACTATTTTCATTTGCAAGTCGGACAAAGCCACAGCAGCAGCCGCAAACTAGTCGAGCTGCGTTTTGGGGGTCAAGTCAATGCGTGCAGCCCAATAAAAACTTTTGAGCTGTTGAGACTGAAACCGCTAAAAAGTTGAAAACTTTCTCGGTGATTCCCTGCATATTGACCAATCAAACTAAATTGAATTCAATTCAATTGAAGGCGCAAAGAGCTGCGAACTATTTAAAAACAATTTTCGACAGAATTGTGTTGAAAAATAAAAAAAAAATGTAAAAAAAGAAAACGAATAGGAAGCGCGAGTTGCATTTCGTTTGCGGTTGCCTTTTCAAAATTTAATTGCAAAAACCTTTTTTTTTTTTTTTTTTTTTTCAGCGTGGTCGGAAAGTGTTTACGCAACGTCTCTGCAGAGCAGCTTGCCTGGTAACATTTAATTGCACAGCGTGGTGGAAAGGCAAGCAGCAGAAAGTCTCTTTTATTGTTAGCGAATCCAATCAGGCAAATAACCCGAGAATGCGTGGGTTGAAAGCCTTTTGTTACATTCACTCAACATTTGCTCAGCGCCTCTCTTCACTGCCCAACTCAACTCAATTTTAATATATTTGGTTTTGTTTGCTTTTAATAAAATTTTTTTAATATTCCTAAATATAATATTCAATATATTCAAATTACGCAAATTCCGAGCGATCTCTCACTCTCTCTCTCTCTTTTACTTTCTCTTGCTCTCTGTGCTTTGACTTGTTGTCGTGCCTTTGGCTTTCTCATAACATTCACAAGGTGGGCACGTGGCAGGCGAGCCCGATGGGGGCATGCGGCAACAGTTATTGTGCTTTGGCCATAGCTGAGCTAAGCTCAGCGAGTTGGTAATGCGCGAGCTGCGGTCGTGATTTATGTTCACCAAAGCAAATTACGAATGAACAATGAAAGGTTATAAAGTACAAAAAAAAAAAAAAAGAAAAAAGCCAAGCAGCTGGGTAAACTCATCAAGGAGTCGAATAAAAAGCGGTTAAAGCAAACGCACCAAACAAAGCCACAAAGAATTAATGCGAATTTAAAATTTCAGCGAATGCTGAGTATTTGGGCATCCTTGAGCATGCTTAGGCAAAAACATTTAATTTTTAATCGAATTGTAATACAATATTTAATTGCGGGATAATTGCGAGAAGGGAAGAGACAAGAAGCAGATCAAATATTAAGAAATATTAGAAGAGATTAGAAAAGGCAAGGGCAGGCTGGAAAGTTAAATGAACGTAATTAATCAGAATTTAAATCTGTTTTTCTTTGGTTTGGCTTCACTCAAAATCATACCTTTTTGTCAGATTTTAATGAATTTGAATTTTATTTACTGTTTTGTTTTTGTTTTTTGGTTTAAAAAGGGTTTTACGATAAACTTATGGTGAACCTGAACCCATTGCATAAAGTTTTTTTGACATTTATGTTACAGACAGCTGAAGCCTAAGCCTTTATTATGCTTTAAGGGTGTAAAAAAAATGTAACTTGCTAATATTATATTTCTGTCTACATTCTGCTTTGACAAACGCAGCTCAACGAAATAAAACTTTACTAATTTGAGCTAGTGTTGGAACCCTTTTTTTGCTGCCAGAAAAATTTTTAATATTTAAGTTTAAATTAAAATTTATTAAAAAAAAAAAATAATAATAATAAAAAATATTTTATTTAAATTGTAGATAACAAAGTCAGTTTTTGTATACCACAAATGTAAAAAAAAAATTGTTATCCGTCTGATATTTGAATTAATAGCTACAAATTAAGTCATAAAAACTTGATTTTCATATGCATTTTCCCGCTAATATTCATATTAACCTTTTTGCAAATAAATGTATATTATATGTCTAAGAAGACAAGGCCAAAGTAGTACATAAAATGGATATTTTATTTGCACGACAAATACTATGAAAATGATGGGCAATAATTATACATATAAGAGCTTTAATTAAATTTTCTACTAATTCAATTCATAAAAAAAATATGTTAAGTAGTCATACTTATATAATATTTATATATATATATTTGCGCATGCTATATAAATAAAATAAATATAATTTTTAATTAATTCTTCCATAAATATTAAATTTATTATATTAGAATTCATTACACAGTTATTATATATATATATATATATATATATATATATATATATATATATATATATATATATATATATTTTTTTTTTTTTATTATAGCTATTGAATTTTCTTTATATTTAGCTATAAAGCTTTTGCAGTTTTCAGTTAGCGAACGGCAGCCTGGCGACGACAATTTAATCAAGCTTGCACACATTTATCAATGCTTTAATTAACCTGCCGTGGCACAAATGGCATTAAATATTAATTAGTGACGCCCCTTTAAGCAGAACAGCCAATTAAATGTGGAACAATTGCACAGTGGATTGCACACGATTTCGAATGGCCCTTAAGAGTTGCGAGTTGATTAACCACCGAGTGGCATATAATATCGGAAATCCGTTTTATGCTGGCTGTACTTTCGCTCGCTCTCTTTTTTTTTTTTTTTTTTTTGCTGGCTACACTAATTGGAATGCCATGGAGTTTTAGCGGGTTACGCAGCGGAAATAAATGCACATGAAACGCAATTAATTTGTTGCGCAAAAATTTGATTAATAATTTTTGGCGGACTGCGGGCCAAGCCATAAATTGCGAAATTTCAAAATGCATTATCCGTGTGTGTGGTCGGGCTGGGGGTTGGTGTGTGGCCAGTGTAACAGACGTGAACACTGGCCGCACTTGTCGGAAACAGAAGTATTCAACGCAGCCACACATTGGCTGGCAAAGCGAACCATAAAATAAAAATAAAAACCCCAAAAAACCAAAAACCAATTTTTAGCATTTCTCGCTCTTGTTTAATTCAATTGTGGTTTAGTTTTTCTTTTGCCGCTCGCCCATCGAATCAGGTGAAGTGTAATGGTCAGCCATTTGATACTCGCAGCGGCAGCGGCAGCTGGCTGGATTTTAAAATAACGTTTGATGGCAATCGAAGTGGCCGCAAATCGCAGCACTTTGAGTCAACGTGACCAAAACGCTGCATTCAATAATTAAATGCAAACACAATTTGTAAATGGTTTGGCTGTTGGACAGCTCACAGATTTAATCGAAATTGATATTTCGTTAAGTGGCCGCAAATATAAAACTAATTTCAAAATAAATTAGTTTAGTGCCAAATAAATTTCAGCTGCAAATGCCAATTAGCCCATTGATAATTTATTATGCGATTAAACTAATAATTGCCCATTGAATTTTAATGGGAATTTGCTTTGCCCAGACTCGAAGTCAACTTATGCCTGAGATTTATTCACATTTCATTAGTTCTGAATATGATTTCGTCTTTAATTAAACATATTCTGTTGCTTCTATGCTCAACTCTCTCTTTCTCCATTTACCTCATTAATGCTTCATTTACGTAAACATAAGCAGCTTTACCTTTGCCTCAGCCCTGTGCGTGGACAGTTGGCGCTGGGCACAATGCACGTGCCGTGGCAACGCGACATGCAAATGACATACCATTATCCTTGGCAACAAACACAACGACAACGACAACGGCAACGACAGCAGCCACAATAAGAGACATTAACAACAATATCTACAATGGCAGCAGCAGCAGCAACAACAGTTTTTAGCTCTGCAAAGATGATGCTGAGATGCGAACGCTTGCTGCGACTTTTTTGTTAGCCCTAATGGCTTTTAATTGTTTTATGAAATTGCGAAAAATGTCGCACCCCCAAAGCGGAAAGGAAAATAAATTCATAAAAAATACGCGCAGCCAGCGTGGCGTATGCGCAATATAACGCATACGCCCAGTTGCACGCCGAGTGCAATGGCCGGCGCGGGTGCCAGCAGAGGGAGGGGTGGTTAGGGGGAGTGGGAGTGGCCTGTTTGCATACATTTTATAAACCAGCTGCGTTGACATTTATTGCCACACTTCGCACTCGCTGGCCAGCCTGGCCGAAAAATGCTAACAAATTTACCTTTTGCCCCCAACAGCGGCGCCTCGCGGTAAGCAATTAATTCGAGGTGTTTATGGGAGGCCAGCCATGCGGATTATTGTGTTTTGAAAACAAACTTGCAGCAGTAGGTCAAGTGGCAGCAGCAGCACCACCACCACCACCAGCTAAGTAGCCGTCAAGTTTACCGCATAGCGCAAGTTTAATTGGTGTTTTTGTGCCTTTGCGACTTTTTGCGGCACTCAAATTAAGTATTTTTTGCCTTGTTTTGCTGTTGACTACTTTTTTTTTCTTTTTCTTTCTTCACTTTTTGAGATTTCTTAGAAAGAATAATTATAATCAGCTTCCACAAGCAAATCAAACTTTGCAACTGCTACAAAAGTTTCTCTTAATTCTCTCGCACTTGCACTGCTTTATCGACTCGACTCGACTAGAAGTTGACCGAATGCTCTTTAGCTCTCTCTCTCTCTCTCTCTTTCTCTATCTCTTGTGTACAACAATGAAACGATATCATTCGTTGAGTAGGTCAAGACACTAACTCAATTTAGTTCTCGGAAAATGTTTTGCGAAATTTTGTAGTTGAGTTAATGACTGCAGTCAATTGTAAATCGGACAATTCAGATGATGAAGGGAATAAAAATAGATGGAAATCGTTTAAAAATAATTTATAATTAAATGTGTATAGTAGTTTTGAGCTGTTGAGATAGATAGTATGAGAGATGCTGACGCAAAGAAACACCAAACTGACTAAAGAGCAAAAGAGTATCGATGTATCGATGGATATTAATTTTTGATGTAGATCGATGAATTCTATTTGATTGCATATTTAAAATAACGCTTGTCAGCAGAACAGTAGCGTACTAGGAAATAATATTAAATACGTTTTTCTTTTTACAGATAAAATAATGCAATAAAAATGAATTAAAATATTTAAGCATCTCCACCAGTTCCGTTGAATTAACAACAATGATTAGCAAGACAGGCGCAGTGGATCACGAATTTAAATATATAAATTTTCTTAAAGCAAAATCAAGAAAATGGAGATGATGATTTCAAGTGATAATTAAATTTAAAAAAATTAAATATATATATTAGATCAAACACAAATTTAAATATGCTAGTTTTATTAATAAATTTGATAATTAAATATAAATTTAAAATTAAAATAAAATCTATTAGCAATGAAGAATTGATTTATTTAGTTTTAGTATTTTTGGAAAATCAAATTTATAATTTGTGGTTTCTATTTATTTTATTTTATGAAAATAAAATTTATTTTTCTATATATATATTTTAGAACATAAAACTTATTTATTTTTTATTTTCTTTAATGAACTTATTTTTTTTATATTTTATTTTATGAAAATAAGATTTATTTTTATATAATATTTGTTTTAAACACAAAAACAGTTTTTCTATAAGTATAAGTATACTATAATATAGGTAATTTAAGTAAGTAATATAAGTGTATGTTTACTCTAATATCTATGCTTGAATCCGTCTGACTGTCTCAGCAGCTCTATGACCGACACATAGATTTCATACACTTTATTTGAAGAGCTGCAGCTGCGAACCCATCCAACTCATTCAGATTGAGTGCAGACGGCATGTTTATTTAAATTAGAGTCCATTCGTGCATTAATTCGGTTATCTGTTCCCCAAACATTTGCCGGCAATCGACGCTCTCTGGCTGTAATCACGAATTGATGGGCAACTACTCAATGTTAATTGCAGTATTTTTGGTGACAATCGGGCACAATGCGGGCATGTTTGTCCCATAATGAAGGGCATTTGGGTATCGATTGCGGAACAACTTAGCGCAATGACGCAGAGTCGAGTTCTAGCTGGCTCTAATTGCAGGCATTAAGCTTTAATGTGTATATGCGAGCTGGGTACATTTGACAGTTGGACACAAAGTGAGACAGCGAAACAATCAGCTGACTGACTGCTTGACTGACATTGAGAGTTTTTGTTTTTGGTTATGTTTTTTTTTTCTTGTGTGACGAGCAAGAAACAAGGAAACGGACAGATAGCAAAGCGTCGCAGAAAAAGTATCTGTTATTATGATTGTTTAGTGCTGTCGCCGGAAATCTCTTTCAAGTGGAATGCAGTCAAGGCAGAGGCGGGCAACAGCAACTGCAGGCGACAAAACTGAGGCGTTTATCCAAGCACAGCGAGGCCCTGACAATAATAACTTATGCTTGAATCCAAAAAGGAACTCGGATAGAGGGACAAACAAACAAAAAGAGTGAACAAAAAATATGAAATCTTCTGACAATTCTCAAAACAAATGTACTGCACAGCCAGATGAACGAAGCAATGCATCTGAATATCTGAATAACAGAACAAGTGAATGGCAATGTGAATGTGAATGTGAATGGATGGTTGCCTCTGCTGATGCTGCTGCTGCTGCTGTTTCGTCGTCGTCAAGCAGCTGCCATGAAATGTTGCTTTGCATATTTCATGGCCCTCGTTTTTGTGCAATTGCCTGAAATACAACATTAACTCATACAACATGCAGCAGAGATCTGGGCAGGGAATTGCAGCAGCTCAACAACTTACTCTTCAGCCACATGCTCATGCGAGAGTCCTGCTCACTCGGCTCTGCGCGCACTTCGTCAGTGTCTTTTGGCGTAATTTTGTTTGCTGTAACAGTTTAATCATTGGCATTATACGCACAGGCATCAATCAGCGTTCCTCTGTTTGCCAAGGGATGGAATGCCAAAAGAATGCAGTGGCTTCGCCCTCTCAACTCGAAGCACAGGACAGAATTGTTTTCATGTTTACATGCAGAAAGTAACCAGGGGTAGCTTTTGACAATTGTCAAATAACAAAGCGAATATCGAGCAGCCAAAAGCTTTTTATAAGTAGTTATTAATATTTTTATGTACAAGATTTAGACAAGAAAGAACTTAAAAATATTCTAAAAAAGTTGAAAATATTTTTAAAAAATATTAAATAAATTAAATACATATTAATATCTTAAATAAAAAGAAATATATATTTCTCTCAATCCTTTTTCATATAAAAAAATTAAATAAATTATAATATAATGATCATAGTTCCTGCGAAAATTGTCCATATATTATATATATTGTCCTGAATTATTTTCTACCGCATTTTTTTTTATTTTCACATATGCTGAGCTTTCAAATGAATATAATTTCCCAAATGCAATTCAAAAATATTTGAAGAGGTTACACTTCGTGTGCCTACCCCTGTAAAAATATATTTTAATTTTATTTTATATGAATATATATATTTTTTATATATAATATATATATTTCCACGCATTTCTATGGCAATACCCACCTTAATTACAATTAAATAATATTTTTCCCCCACACCAACTCTTCCAAACTTCTCTCATTTGCTTCCACTTCACATAACTTTTTTGCAGGCACATAAACACAAACTTCTATGGCAACTCTCGCTGATTGCGCAGCAAGTGAACAATGTATGAATAAAAGTATTAATTATGTATACCGTTAAAATACGTGCAAATTAATGTATGTGTATATTTCATGCATACATATATGTTATGGCAAAAAGGGAAATACGAATGCGAATGCGAATGCGAATGCGAATGTGCCCCAGCTCAGCTCAACAAGCAAATATATGCGAAGTCTTATGCAAAGAGCTCTCTTCACTGAATTTATTATATTTAAGCAGGAGCTGAAGTGGCTCGAGTCGAAGACAAATATTTAATGCAGCTCAACTGGAATGTGACAGGGTATTAATTAAAGTGCTGCTCATTAACACAGTGAACGCTCAGGAGGTGACTTCAGCTGCCTTTTGTTGATCAGACTGTCAAACTTGATTTATTCTGAATTTTTACTGCCCCCTCTCTCATTCTCTCTCCCTCGTTCGCACTTTGTCTTATTTTTCAGTTGAGTAAATTTTACATAATATTATGCACTGCTGCTCACATGTGCATGCCGGCTGTTCAGCTGCTCAGCGGCTGTGGCTTGTAATCACTTTTAATGAAATACCAACGCGGCGTATGCGCAACGCAAAGATTAAAGGCAAAGTGTCAACAAATTCGGACCAACAGCAGAGAGGGAGAGAGAACTTTAAAAGCCATGAAATTGTCTGTTATTAAAGTAAAATTTCTAGCTTAGTTTATTTAAAACAAATAAAAAATGGAATTGGAAATTGGAATTCACTCAGGCGAATTCTGAGAAACTCCTGCGTTGCCAAGGCGTAGGCAAGTTGAAAGAAAAATTTGAATTGAGTCTATATTTCCACAAAATCATTAAAAGAGAAACAAAATTTATTCAACTTTAATATATTGATAATAAAACAAGTAAGAAGGCTCTAGTCGAGTGTGCCCGACTAGGAGATCCCCTCAACCCTTCGACAAGTTTATACTCCAAAACAAGCCTATTTTACATACATATTGCAACCGAAGAACATTCAGGCGATCATTAACATATTACTCTGGCAACGGTAGAGAGTCGGACAGCGCTAGAGACTCGGGCAGCAGTAATGACTCGGGTAGCAGTAGAGAGGCGGGCAGCAGTAGAGAGTCGGGCAACGGTAGAGTGTTTGAGAGTCGGTTAACGGTAGAGTGTTTGAGAGTCGGGCAGCAGTAGAGAGGCGGGTAGCAGTAGAGAGTCGGGCAACGGTAGAGTGTTTGTGAGTCGGTTAACGGTAGAGTGTTTGAGAGTCGGGCAGCAGTAACGAGTCGGTTAACGGTAGATTGGCAAAAAGTCGGCAGCAGTAGAGAGGCAGGCAGTAAAGAAGCGGGCAGCAGTAGAGAGGCGGGTAGCAGTAGAGAGTCGGGCAACGGTAGAGTGTTTGAGAGTCGGACAACGGTAGAGTGTTGGAGAGTCGGGCAGCAGTAGAGAGGCGGGCAGCAGTAGAGAGGCGGGCCACGGTAGAGTGTTTGTGAGTCGGTTAACGGTATAGTGTTTGAGAGTCGGGCAGCAGTAGAGAGTCGGGCAACGGTAGAGTGTTTGAGAGTCGGACAACGGTAGAGTGTTGGAGAGTCGGGCAGCAGTAGAGGGGCGGGCAGCAGTAGAGAGTCGGGCAACGGTAGAGTGTTTGAGAGTCGGGCAACGGTAGAGTGTTTGAGAGTCGGGCAGCAGTAGAGAGTCAGGCAACGGTAAAGTGTTTGAGAGTCGGGCAACGGTAGAGTGTTTGAGAGTCGGGCAGCAGTAACGAGTCGGTTAACGGTAGATTGGCAAAGAGTCGGCAGCAGTAGAGAGGCGGGCAGATAGAGAGTCCAATCCAGATAGAGAGTCCAGTAGCAGGAGAGAGTCCAGCAGAGGGAGAGAAGGCAGCAGACGTAGAGAATCCAGCAGCGATAGAGAGGGCAGCAGGGGAGAATCGGGCAAAAAAAAAAAAAATAGAATTATTAGTAAAACATTAGCTTAAAAAAAACAGTTATAACTAATACAATTTTGCTTAATATACTTAATACTAAAATTATTAACTAAATACTTACCAAATCCAGAAGAAGAGGAGGAGGAGGAGCAGGAGGAGGAGGAGAAGACACTACACTATACTACACTGGACTGCACTGCACTGCACAGCACGACTGACCATCAGGGGGTCAGGAAACCAACTGAAGAACTGGGCAGACGGCTTGCCCTTATATAGGGCAAAACTCCCGCCAAAAATTGTGCTCAACTCTTTCGAGCTCAGCTCGGTCGCGGTCATGACTCGATTCTTATAGTCGATCATTGAGTGGGAAATAAATTTTCTAACTTAAATTATAATACCCATCCAAACCATTTATTACAGCTAAATATATTCATAAAAAAAAACACATAATAAAAATATCATATATAAATTAATATTTATTATTATTTATATAATTGTAATAAAATAAATAATTCTAATAAAATAAATTGTCATTGAAATTATAAATATTTTTTTTTTACATAAAAACTTATTCAGCTTAAATATAAAAAATAAAATAAATGATTATATTTAAATTAAAATTCCCATTCAAAACTTAACTTATTCAACTTAAATATATATTTTTTGAATAAAATAAATTATCATATTTCAATTATAATTTCCATCTACCAATTAAACTGATGGCCAAAAGACTTTTGAAAATTTCTTATGTGGGCACATTAAAAGCCGAAACTTTTTAAAGTCATCTCAAGCTGCAAATTTGAAATGCTAAAGCAAAAATAACAAACGAAGTCAAAGTCGGGCAAGTTGTTCTAGCCGCAAAGGCCTCGCTCCTTGTTGTTGTTGCTGTTGAAGTCCATTTGGTTTGGCTGTTTTGGCCATGTTGACGAGCGAACGACTACATTTTCACATTTCCACATCAGCCAGTGGGGGGCGCCTGGCGCTCATTAATCGTGCCCTGTGCGTTGTCATTGTCATTACCATTTCGTTTTTTTGAGAAAGGCGCACGCCCTCGAGCACAAAGAAACATTTGTCTTGCCAGGCCGAGCCGCGCTGGGCTAGGCTGGGTTGGGCAATAGCAATTTTTATATCGAAATAAAACAAATTGTGAAAATTTAAGTGACTCCCCCAGTCCCACTCGCTCGCACTCTCTCACTCTCTCTCTCTCACATTGTCCCATTCATGCCCAGTGCGTGTCTCTTCATTTTGTTGGCAAATGACTTCGTATCCATCTATTTATTATGCGGCCCAATCGAAATGTCATTTGTTACTTAATGCGAGAAGTCATTCAACTTTAAAGCGTTAATGGCGCTGGGCGCTCATGTGATGGGGCCACGTCTTCGGACAACGGCAACGCCCCCGGCCAGCAGCACTTGATGTGCTTAATATAACTTAATTGGTGTCGCTTGCAACACATGTGGGCGTCATTAAAATCAAAGCCACGCTTAAGGCAACTGTGGCTGCTGCCCGCTCCCTGTTGATATTGATGTGTGGTCTCTCTCCCTCTCTCGCTCTCGGACGCTCTCTGACAGCGCATTTGTCATATGCAAAATGTATGGCCATTCAGACGTCTGTGATGACCAAGTGACATATTTGCTGGCTATTGGATAGCCTGTTGTGGTCAGCTCTTCGACTTTGTCACCTGACACCGGTTGGCTGCAGCACAGCCATAAAAAGAGGTATTTACCTGCAGAAAAAAATCACAGGTGTGTGTACACTGGGAAAAATGTGAAATGTTTGTCAATATACATACATATATGTCTGGGAGCAATAGAAGGAATTTTTTGGTCTGGTGGCAATAGAAGGAATTTTTTTTACTTTAATTGTTGAGCGGCAAACGCGAAATGGACTGTGCGCTAGATTCAAATTTATATTAATTAAAGGCTGCAAATAAAATGTAAATTAATGTCATACCACCGAAAAGTTAAATTAAATTAATGAAAAATATCTGGTATTTATTATACCCTGAACCCATTAAAAATGGGTAATCAGGATATAATGGTTATGTTGCAGCCCAAATGAATGTAACAGGCAGAAGGAGGTGTGGCAGACCCCATTAAGTATATATATTCTTGATCAGGACGACAAGACGAGTCGATTGAGCCCTGTCGAGTAGGTCGAGTATGTTTTAAAAATTCGATAACTCTTCTCGTTTTTTATTTACTGCCTGCCTCTCTACTGCTGCCCGCCTCTCTATTGCTGCCCGCCTCTCTTCTGCTGCCCGCCTCTCAAACACTCTCTCATGGAAGTGCCCTGGCAGAGCCCTGGAAGAGGCCAGGTAGAACCCTGGCAGAGCTGCAGTTGTAGAAGAATCAGATAGAGCCCTGGAGGAGCCCTGGCAGAGCCCTGGAAGAGCCCTAGAAGAGCCCTGGTAGAGCCCTGGTAGAGCCCTGGCAGAGCCCTGGCATAGCCCTGGCAGAGCCCTGGCAGAGCCCTAGAAGAGCCCTGGCAGAGCTGTAGTTCAGTCGTAAATATAGCCAGAGCTCATCCATTGGCAAGCCTGGCAGAGCCCTGGAAGAAGTAGACTAGTTGAGCATAATTTTTGACGGGAATTTTGCCCTATATAAGGGCAAGCCGTCTGCCCAGTTCTTCAGTTGGTTTCCTGACCCCCTGATGGTCAGTCGTGCTGTGCTGTGCAGTGCAGTCCAGTGTAGTGTAGTGTAGTGTGGTGTGGTGTCTTCTCCTCTTCCTCCTGCTCCTCCTTCTCTTCTTCTGGATTTGGTAAGTATTTAGTTAATAATTTTAGTATTAAGTATATTAAGCAAAATTGTATTAGTTATAACTATTTTTTTAAGCTAATGTTTTACTAATAATTCTTTTTTTTTTTTTTTGCACGATTCTCTCCTGCTGCCCTCTCTATCGCTGCTGGACTCTCTACGTCTGCTGCACTCTCTACCTCTGCTGGACTCTCTCCTGCTACTGGAACCTCTATCTGGATTGGACTCTCTATCTGCCCGCCTCTCTACTGCTGCCGACTCTTTGCCAATCTACCGTTAACCGACTCGTTACTGCTGCCCAACTCTCAAACACTCTACCGTTAACCGACTCTCAAACACTCTACCGTTGCCCGCCTCTCTACTGCTGCCCGCCTCTCTACTGCTGCCCGCCTCTCTACTGCTGCCCGCCTCTCTACTGCTGCCCGCCTCTCTACTGCTGCCCGCCTCTCTACTGCTGCCCGCCTCTCTACTGCTACCCGACTCTCCAACACTCTACCGTTGTCCGACTCTCAAACACTCTACCGTTGCCCGACTTACAAACACTCTACCGTTGCCCGACTCTCTACTGCTGCCCGACTCTCCAACACTCTACCGTTAACCGACTCTCAAACACTCTACCGTTGCCCGACTCTCTACTGCTGCCCGCCTCTCTACTGCTGCCCGCCTCTCTACTGCTGCCCGACTGTCTACTGCTGCCCGACTCTCCAACACTCTACCGTTGTCCGACCCTCAAACACTCTACCGTTGCCCGACTCTCTACTGCTGCCCGACTCTCAAACACTCTACCGTTAACCGACTCTCAAACACTCTACCGTTGCCCGACTCTCTACTGCTGCCCGCCTCTCCACTGCTGCCTGCCTCTCTACTTCTGCCCGACTCTCAAACACTCTACCGTTAACCGACTCTCAAACACTCTACCGTTAACCGACTCTCAAACACTCTACCGTTGCCCGACTCTCTACTGCTGCCCGCCTCTCTACTGCTGCCCGACTCTCTACTGCTGCCCGACTCTCCAACACTCTACCGTTGTCCGACCCTCAAACACTCTACCGTTGCCCGACTCTCTACTGCTGCCCGACTCTCAAACACTCTACCGTTAACCGACTCTCAAACACTCTACCGTTGCCCGACTCTCTACTGCTGCCCGACTCTCCAACACTCTACCGTTGTCCGACCCTCAAACACTCTACCGTTGCCCGACTCTCTACTGCTGCCCGTCTCTCTACTGCTGCCCGCCTCTCCACTGCTGCCTGCCTCTCTACTTCTGCCCGACTCTCAAACACTCTACCGTTAACCGACTCTCAAACACTCTACCGTTGCCCGACTCTCTACTGCTGCCCGCCTCTCTACTGCTACCCGAGCCTCTACTGCTGCCCGAGCCTCTACTGCTGCCCGAGTCTCTAGCGCTGTCCGACTCTCTACCGTTGCCAGAGTAATATGTTAATGATCGCCTGAATGTTCTTCGGTTGCAATATGTATGTAAAATAGGCTTGTTTTGGAATATCAACTTTTCGATTGGTTCAGGGGATCTCCTAGTGGGGCACACTCGACTAGAGCCTTCTTACTTGTTTACTTGTTTTTTAATATATTAATCTAGCAGAATTTACAATAATGCAAATATCGGGTATTTATTTTGATATTAATTAATCTACCGGAATTATAAATTTAATATAAAAAAACACATATATATATATATTATAAATTAAAAATAAATATATATATTTAATAATATATATTATACAGTTTAATTATGTTTACTTTTCCCTTTTCCGTTTATGTTCATTGAGAGCAATCGACTCTGGCTGTTGCCAACTCCGAGTGAACTGATAAATGTAGTGTTGGGTCCTGGTTCAATAAAATTGTTCGAGTGAGACGAACGAGGTATCAGGTATAGTCTTAACTGAACGATCTATGTTGAGTGTTGGAATATGAGTTACATCTGTATAAGCTAAACTACTCCCTGCTCTGCCACAGCAGTGGCATGATACTCAGAGCAGAGAAGGAGAGAGTGAGTTAAAATATATATATATATATATATATATATATATATATATATATATATATATATATATATATATATATATATATATATGCATATATATGTATATATATGTAAACATATTTATAATCGATAGCTTTGAGGCAGTGAGTGCTCTTTTCCTCAACGCTCTGGCACTAGAATTTGGCTGTGAATATTCATACCCGATCAAATACATGCCACATAAACATACATATTTTATATAATAATACAAAATTCATATGATAATTTCTGAAACTAATTTTTTATGAATTTACAACTTTGCGGAACTTTTCATATAAATACATACATAGACTGAAGCTGAAGTTACTTGCTAGTATTTTTTTTTTCCCCACTCTCTACATTTATATTTCTTTGTCCATACATACTTACATATGCATCGCATTGGGACACGCAATTTGCTAACGAAATTGTCATAACATGGCTATAACAGCTTAAGCCATATGGAAGCCGCAAGAAGTTGGACGCGCCGCATAACTTGCAAATTGTTGCTTATCTCGAAGAGTGTGCAAAAAAAAAAGTTTTGTGTTCACTTTTTGGGCGTAATTTGGCCAATTGAATTTGTATTGGCTCCGTTCAAGTTAATATGTTTTGGCCTCTATCCCTTTGCCCACGCCACATATTTCCCATCACTTTGTCTGCTTGTGTGTGTGGGTGCTTCGTGCGTGTTTGTGGTTTAACACCAGAGCTATTCAATAGCCACCCACAAGCCTTGGGCGCTCACGCGCTTTGAGGGAACTCTGGCCGCGGCATGCCTCAACATGTCAAAGCAATGGGGCAGGTTGGGGCGACTGCCTTAACTACTTTTATTGGTTGCGGCTGTTGGTTTGGCTACTGGCGACTGTCAGTTATTTACTCAAAGCATTTCATTTACCAATTTTCTCCCAGCTTAAATCAGCGTTGCATGAAAATGACAACAACAGGCGGTGGCAGGAGGCAGGAGGCATCCAGAACTAGGGAGCAGGGAGCAAGCAGCTGGCAGCAAACGCCAAGCAGCGAGTTCGTTGTAAAATGGCAGCAGCAAGATAAAATCCAATTAAAATAGCGTAGAACTTATAAAAAAGAGGTGAAATAGAATTCTAAGTATGAGACGAACGTATGCTCTGAAAAGGGTATTTAGGATTAGATAAAAATAAAAAAATTGAAGGTAATGAGCACGGGCGAGGCTTAGATTTATATATAATAAATGATAATAATAATAAAAAAAAAATTTTATTTATATGATTATTCAGTTAAAATATATATTTATTTCTATATTATTATATGAATAAAATTAAATTAAAATTACATATTAAATTATTTTGTCAATATTCCAAATTTATACCTTCCATACTTTTTTAATCATATAAAATTTTTCATATACAATACAAGAATAAAATGAATTTCAACATATATGTTTATATGGTTTTTCAGCTATAATACATTATTTTATTCTACATATATATATTTATATGATTATACAAATATAACATATATTTTTATATTTATTTGACTATTTAGATATAAATGAAATAATTTATTTTTATAGATGAGAGCATGAGCAGTAGGCAAGCAGAGGCAAGCTTCTTCCATACACCTGCTCATCATCGTTAAATCCCTACCTTTTGACTTCGCTCACCTTCATCAATATACCCTCTCTGATACCCTACACCAACCATGTTAAGGACATAAAAAAAGGTGCAGGACCAGAGCAATTGCAATGCGGTTGAAAGTAAAACAAAGCATAAAATCTATTTGCAGCTGGCGGCTGGCTGAGGTAGACAACAAAAGTTTATGCCATGTAAATAACGACATCATAAATTTGGTTACGTGGGTATATATACTATATACTATACTATATAACTCGTGCATATCTCACCTTCCACACACACATATACACACGCATGTGGGCTACAGCTAGTTCCGTTTTTAGTAAACAATTTTTTCGTGCTTATTCCATGGGGGCGGAGGAGCTGCCCCCTCGAGTTGTTACCATTTTCATGGCCCTCGATTCGCGTTGTGCTTTTTTGCTATTTGAATTTTGGTTTTATTTTTTTGGTTGCCTGCCTTTTGTCATAAAAAACCCGACAACAATGGCAGCAGCGCCAGGAGGAGGCTTTGCTTTTTTTCCGTTTTTTTTTCTAGCCACTCGTCAGGGGAAATAAAAGTTACGTTGACACGGACACTGCCACCAAGTGCCACTTTGCCCCTTCCTTTATTCAAGCGCCCATCAGGCAGCTCAACCTGCTCGAAAGCCAACACAATCTCAGCTCTCGGACAATTGTTGTTGCTGCTGTTGCTCTGCTGTTATCTGATTTTGCTGTGTGTTTTAAAGGTTGCAGCAGCACTTCAACTGTGCTCCTGCATTGCTCTGGCTCTGCACTGTAAAATGAGTTGCGTGTTAAATGTGTAAGAAATTAAAACGATTTGCAGCAGAATCAAGTCAAGTCCCAAGGCCAAAAAAATTGCTGAGTGGCAGCAAAGCTGCAAATGTAATGCGAGCAACAACAATTGCTGTCGAGAGTTGTTTTCAGAGAATACTTCTTAAGACTGTTTATAAAAAGGAGCTGAAATGTTGGAGCTGAAATTAAATAAAAAATAAATAAATAAAGTTTTTTATGCCTTGGACCCATTGGCTCATTTTATAGTTTAAATTAAATTTTTATTATGAAAAAATTGAGCAAAGTATCAAAACTACAATAACAATAATAAACAAAAATTAACATTAATATATTTTATATTCCATACAGCTTAGTAGCAGCAGCAGCTGAAAGTCATAAATTTTTTTTTATTTTATAATCCAGCCAAAAATATTTATTGTGCTTGCAGCTCCTCAATTTAATAACATTGTTACATTTTGTATAGCTTATTTATTTTTGTCGAACATTAATATTTTAATTGTTATTATTTATATATTTAAAAAAATTTAATTGAAAGAGTTTTGCTGATGTTGAGTGGTTATGGGAGTTGAGCATAGAGATAGAACTCTCTCAGAACTCCACAGCTCTCATTATACGAAGATTGGACTGAGTGTTCCACACTGTTGTCTGCTCTACTGTTGAGAGAGTTTTCAGTCAGCGCTGCTTGCAATGAAAATAAATGAGAAGAGCACGGTCAGCTCGTGTGTTTTGAGTGTAGTGGTAAAGGCACGATCAGAAGAAGTTGAAGCAAGGCAGAGTCAGTCTGCAAGTAGAAGTCGAGCCGAGCGGTTGTGACGAGCTCTGGTGCAGACTCAATAGAGAAGAGCACGGTCAGCTCGTGTGTTTTCAGTGTATTGGTAAAGGCACGATCAGAAGAAGTTGAAGCAAGGCAGAGTCAGTCTACAAGTAGAAGTCGAGCCGAACGGTTGTGACGAGGAAGCGCTAAGCTTGTATGACGGGTATAAAATTAATGACATGGTGTATAAATTTGTATTTATTATAAAAAAATATATTAACACAATAGAACTATAAACAAAATAAAAAAATAAAAATTTATTTAGTAGAACTGAAGCTTTTGATGCACATTTGGCTCAATGTCAGTTTGGATTAGCCTTGATAGGAAAAAAGCAAAAGGGAAATTAATAGGAAAAATATGATTTGAACAGCTTAGGCGTTGATATATATTAAATATAGTTTTCAATTCTTTATTATTGTGAATTTATTTCATTTTATATATATTTTATTTTTTATTTATATATTTTGTTTTGAAATAATTTAAAATTGACTTTCTTCAACTTGTATTCAAACAGAACACTTTGACGAGTGCAAGCAAAGTTGTTTAATATTTAATTAATCAATAAAGAAAAGTATATATATTTGCCATAGAAAAACACATGTGCATGTTCACACCATTATTAAAAATAATATCACATTTTCTCTAAGTACTACATAATTTAAAAAAATATTCTTTAGTACTTTTTTGAGTAGGCTCATACACCATATTCTGCACAGTTCACAATAAACTTGTAAACTTAGTTCTTATTTTATTTTATTTTATACAGCAAATTTTCAAATATTTAATTTCCACAGCAAATAGAAGAATTTCTTATTTATTGGCTAATTCTTTGTTGAGTGCAACACTTTCAACATATCAAAAAATGTTTTTGTTTATTATCGAGTCGAGGACTTGTCTGGGTTGGTTTACATTTGAGTCTGACTGCGTGTCCTGTCTCGGACAGTGCAAATTCCTAAGGCAATGGAAACCACTTGAAAAATAGATTTAATTGAGATTTACAATGCAAGTTAAAATGCCAGCCACAGTCCGGATATTTACTTAGAGCCCTGCCCTGCCATAGACTAAGCTCATAAATTTCAGCTGGTAAATCTTTTTCCAGCTCGACATGGGGCGGGCCGAATGACCCAGTGCGAATCTGTTTTGGGCCGTGTGGACGATGTTTATTTGTTTTGCTCACTCGCCCTTGTATTAAAGTTAAATTGCGTTTAAGTAGCTGACTTTTATGGCTCCGACTGTATGTGTGTGAGTGTGTGTGTGTGTGTGTTTATATAATCGCATAAAATCGTATTCAACAGTTGTTGCCTGCCCTCATGAGTATTTGCAAATTCAGCGCATGTTGGCAAGGCCAAAAAGTGAATTGGATGGCAAAAATAGCCGGGCAACAATGTTGGCTCGCAGCTAACGAGCTGAAGAGCGCCAAATGGCTGCAGACTCAAGAGTGCGTAGTGTGTGTGTGTGTGTGTGCTGTTGGGGCTGTTGTTGAAATGATAAGCATGTGTGCAATTAAAATGAAAGCGTGCCTCCAGTGTTGGCCTCTCACTGCCCCTCCCGGTCTATGGCTCTGACTGTGACTGCGACTGTGACTGTGACTGTGCTGGGGGCAGCGAGACATTGTCCGGGGCACAAGCGAAACAACAGCAACAGCAACAGCCATGCCGCAACCCATGACAATAAAACAAATGTCGCCTATTTTACATAAACGCTGTCCTTGTTATTGTTGTTGCGCTTTTTGTTGTGCCCAAAAAAAATGTACAACAAAATGCGCAGGAAACGCGAGGGCAGCCCTCAACGGGCGCCGAGAACAGAGGCGTTGATTAAAAGGAGATTAAACAAATGAAATATGGCAACAGATATATGTGTAGAGCAAAAGTCAAATAGAGCAAATGGCAAAAGATTTAACAGATATATATATATATATATATATATATATATATATATATATATAAATTTTACGTTTTCTGATAAATTCAGTAGATACCTAGAGCCTTTTTTCCAAATATTAAATTGATAAAAAATAAATAAAAGATACCAATTTTAATTTAGTTTTATTTTAATTATAATAAATTACAATTTAATAAAAAATAAATAATATAAATAATATATTTTGTAAAATATTGCTGAAATGATAAAAATTTAAATTTAATTTTAATAAAAATTAAATACATTTTATTTAACTTTAGCTCAAATAGTATACAAAATATTCAATATAAAGGAGCAGGCGAAGCGTGCGCTTGCCTTATGCTTCATTGATTTAATTTTTTATTTTTTTTTTTAAGATTTTAGCTTAAGCATTTATTAATTTCGTTATTCAATCATACATTCACTTCCTTAATTCTATTCATCTGCTGCCATTGCGATCCCTTTTGCCGCGCTGCACTGAACCATTTCCGTCCATCCAGTCGCTTTAATATTTGCGACCTGAACATTAAGTGCTTTATTGCAGCATCACAGAGTCAGCGATTTTATGCTTTTTTTGCGCCTTTCGGGCTGTAAAACCATAAAAAGGAGCTGCAAATTAAAAACGCATTAAATTTTGTTGCTCTCCACGCGTAGAGGCGAGGCGGTCACGTGTGGCCACTTGATAGCGTCCGAGCAGCAGCGGCATAAATTTGCAACTCTTGATGCCAATAATTAGTGCAGAGCAAGGAGTTGAGGCTTTAAGCCGCTTTGATTTGAGGGGCCAGTCACTCCAAAAGTAAACAGTACCCAGCGAGTGGCACGAAACTGGATACGATTCGGTCGGAGACGGAGCCGGAGCCGGAGCTGGCGCTCGAGCTGTAAATGAGCAATTAGTCGTAATAAAAACATCAGAGCGCCGGCAGCAACTAACACTCAATGCCCTCGCACATTTTCGAGGACGAAGCGAGCTGCCCTTACCCCAGCCCTGCCCACAATGAAACGACGTGCACTTAATTCAAATTGCAAAAACTTAACCTCAACATGTGCGCAACCCAAACATACGCAGACGCACTCACACACACACACACACACTAGCACACATGTGGACATGTAGAGACGCCCTTGCTAGGGGCTCTCCCTTTTTCTCTCCCTCTCACAGTTGGTAACACATAACACTTCCTCTTGCAGAGGCGCAAAATTAACACACAGTTATCCGAGACGAGGCAAGCCCAGTAGCTGACAGCAGCAGCAGCAGCAGCAGCAGCAAAAGCTTAGCTATGCAGCAAATAGCCGTAAAATGTATGAAAACCAAAACGAAAATGTTCCGAAAATAGTTTAAGAAAAGTTTCAATAAAACTGAATTATTAAAGAAAAATTTTTGCATTAAAAATATATATGTATATTTTTATAATTAATACTAAAATAGTAAGAGAGAAATTAAAAAAATATAAATTAAGGAATCAAGTATTTTCTAAAATCATATATTACACATAAATAATAATAATAATAATAAATTCGTATAAAATAATAATTCAAAATACATTTCTAAAATAATATATTAATATATTTAATATTTTTTAATATTTATATAATTCAATGATTTTATAATTTCTATGTATATATTTTGATTATTCATTTTAGTTTTTATTATTATTATTTTTTTTTAATTTTATATTTTTGGCTGCCATATGAAATTAATATTTACTATGGAAGCATTAAATAAATATATATATACTTATTTTTTAATGTTTAATCTTATATTTGTTGTACAAATAAATTAGTTATGTTTGTTTTAAATCAATAAAAAATAGTTTTAAATATGTTAATTTATTTTTAATATTTCAATAAAAATAAATATTAGAAAATATACAAAATATATTCAAATATTTGTAAAATTTCGATATTTATAAAAATTTTAGTTTTATTTATTAAAATTCTTTCTGTTAAATTTAAAAAAGATTATTTTTGTATAATTTTTACATATTTATAAATTTTCAAAAAACAGAATTTATTTTTATTTTTAAATTTATCTACAAGTCTACTCAAGTCTACTTTAGCGAATAAGTCACGAATTTGTTTATTGGAATGGAAACGCATAAAAAGAGGCTTTTGGAAAATGCAGCCTACGACGAACGCGTTGCCTTCACTGACAGCGGTCGGGCTGATGTACTGCCAACAGAGCGACTGGCTGACAGACTGCCTGACAGACTACAAACCAACAAACCAACTAAAGGACTAACAGACAACAGCAACAACAACAACAACACCCTAACAGACTGCATGCAACTTCGTTTAGGCAGACAGATTGCAAACTTTTTAGCGTTGCCTACTTTTGGGCTGCGCTTGCTTTAAGCTCGCTTTATGTTATGCTGTTATTCTCGCTGTTGTTGTTCAGCGTGGATTTCCGTTACTTTTCTGTTTTTTTTTTAGTCGCCACCTGCTGCCATTTGTCAGTCTTTTGCCACACACAGCTGGGGCTTGTTATTATTTTGGCTGCATATCAAAATAAGAAGTAGAAGAGGGAGCGCAGCAGGTTTATGAACTGTTTTTCATAGCTGTCTGGTTAGGGTGAGTGTGTGTCTGTGTGTGTATTAGTAGATGAGGCAACGTTCCATTTCCGGTTACGCCCTGACACATTTGGCATTGTCACGTCGTACTATTTACATAAATAAATAAAACGTAGCGAGCATTGGCAAAGCATATAAATTCCGGATAAATATACTAGAAAAGGAGCAGCGCCAGAACTTGACATCTGGCTGAAGACGCGGATACACTGCACAGGGCCCAAGGCATACATAGGGGCATATAGGGGTATATTTGAGTCAGGAAAATAACTTTGTAATAATTGTTGGATTTTCTAAAATCTTGAGTAGAAATCATTTGGACACGCGCAAATATCTCTTTGTTATTCTTGTAGAAAGCACGCTTTGACGCCGCCAACGGCATGCAAAAGTTGTGATTGTCGGCCGAAGGACTTCATGCTGAGGCTACCCGGGCGGCTTTGGTTTGTCATTCGTTTGTTTGAGCAGCGGCAGAGCGGAAGTCCCTTGTTTGCCGGCGCTTTTACGTTTGCGGCCTTTAAGTGTTTACGTGGCGTATTAGTAATAAATGTAATGTGCATAAAAGTGTCGCAGACGGGCCGGGCACGTGTACTGCCTACACTCTCTCTCTCTCTGCCCACCTCCTACTTACCCCCCTTGCAAACAAATGTTTACAATGTGTTCGTTGCCGTAGGCAGGCCCTCAGCGTAAAGTGTAGATTTTTTACAACTTGATTAAGCTGCGAGCCAAGGTCCCAGCGCAGTAAACAAGCCACATCAAGTGGGGCGTCAACTGCAGGCACTTAATCAATCAAAGCTGCGAACGAGCAGCGAACCCGTGGGAGAGAGAAATAGAGGGAGAGAGGGAGCTGCTCCATAGTGTCCTTATTAGACATCGACCACTACTTGGGGTTAGCGCTCTAGCCTATGCTTTTGGCAGCACAAATTATGACTCGCTGCGTTCAAGGACTTTGCCATGATGGACTGATGGGGTCCGATGTTGGCCATGCTCTTAATGTACAGCCCGCACGAGCTTCGTGCGTATTTATATTTGTAGTCTGCTTGCAGCCAGGCAGCCACGCAGCCAGACCAAATCCTTGGCCAGACCGCAATGCCCAGCTACTTAGTTGGTTTTATTGATAAGTCGCAGGCTTAGGGCCTTGACAATATGCTGCAACTCGGCCTGTCATGACTGGGTTTAAGTGGTTTAAGTAACCATTTAATGCTGAATGATTAGAGAAACTAGAGCATGGACTCTTCATAAAGTATTGAAATGAAATTAAAAAAAAAATAATAATAATATATATACATTATATATATATTTTTTTTTTTCAATAATTTATTTGTATAAGTAAATGAATTATATTTGTTTTAAGTAAATAAAATAAAAATAAATTTAAAATATGTGAATTTATTTTTAATATATGAATAAAAATAAATATTTATAAAAGTCAACAAAATATCATTAAATATATTCTAAAATTTCTACATTCATAAAAATGTTCCTTACAAATTTTGTATCTTCAGATAATAATTGATTTTAAAATTTTTACATATTTATAATTTAATTTAGAAATATTTCAAAGAAGCAGATATTAAAAAAAATTGATTTACAATTTAAATAATATTTAAATTACATAAACTCAAGTCTACTTTTGCGATATATATATATATATATATATATATATATATATATATATATATATATATATATATATATTTTTTTATTTATTTTATTTTTATTTAAATAGCTGATATTGAGTCAGCCTAGCGAACATTTCCTTTGCCGTATATTAATTCATTGTTATTGGAGTTTCACCTTTTTGGGCTAATAACGATTATTAACAGCAGCCAATTAAAAAGCCACAAATTTTGGTCCTCTTAATATTCCCAGTTGGCTGGGCCGCCATTATTACTATTTGCTTTTTGCATTCCTTTTGCTGCTATTCTCTGGGGTATTTTTTCTGCTACCCGCCCAGACACCTCACACAATTCATAATTTTCCCATTTGGCCTGTGCTTAAAGTTTTGCACAAATTCGGGAATAAATATTTTGGTAGCAAAAGGGTTGCCCTCTCGGCTATTTTTAATTAATGAAAATATTTTCGGCCGCTAAAAATAATGCTAGACGCGCCTCAATCAAGTATTAAATTTGGGCAACGAAAATAAAATAAGGCCATGTGATTTTGGCCTATTGGGCGCCCAATTATGGAAATAAGATTTTATGCAAAACCTGGCCGAGATGAGCACAACTGCAACTGGGCAGCGCGGGTGGCCAGTGGGCGCTCAAGTGTCCGCTGATGCTGTTTAAGTCAAGTGGACGGACGCAGCTCGGACTTGGGCTTGCTGCTTGAATTACGGCCCTCGGTGGCCACTTTTGTTGCTACAAATTTGTGTGGCTTATATTTAGAGGCAGCGGCATAAACAGCCGGCACGGCACACACTGAGCTGCTCGTAAATTTTATAGCTAACACGCCCATAGAGCTGCCATGGAGCACGCACGTGCACGGGGCGTATGCGCAATGTCGTTGAATTGCAAGCCAAACATTTTCCTGGTTTTTCCTGCCAGCTTTGCGATCATAAAAAGCCCCCGGGGAGTTCGGTTATTGTCTGCCACGTGTGCAATGGTGCGTATGTGTGATATTTGTGCAATGCCTGCTTTATTTTTATCATTTTATGCCTCAGCGAACGAGCATCAGCTCTGGCGGCAATTAATAAATGACACTCACAGTTGTCGCCAGCGACGAGCGAACGAGCGGCAGAGTTCATTAACTTGTACACACGTGGCACTGCGGCACGTGGCAGCAGCTTCATCAAGAGCCAACCGAGACGATTTGAGACGAACTGAGGCGAGCTGAGCTGTGACGTCTTCAACATTTACTCGTAAATGCCGCATAATTCATCGTCTGCATAATCAATCTTCAGCGTTTCACTTCGACTCTTTCATTCATTTGCATGGCGTTGCTGCTGCTTCTGCCTTTGCCGCCCATTTGTATTGGTCAAGAATGACAGTGGAAATACGCATACAAAATCCGCAGCAATTTGTAAACAGTGCGTCAAAATTGTTGGCGAGCTGCATAAATATTTAGCAAAATATACAAAAAAAAATAAATAAATAAAAAAAATATATATATATATATATATATATCACTATAATCATTTCTGGCCACGCTCTCCAATTTATCGCTCATATATTTATAGACTTTGTTTTTATTTATTTTACTTGAGCAATTTGCATATATATCACGAGCCGAGACAAATTGCTGCGGCACGTTCCGCAATTATGCCAAAACCAGCTGAATGGAAGCTCATCAGCGTAAACGTGACTTTTATTCATAGTTCTCTATTTCCAAGCAGCTCTTGATTTATTATATTTATCTGCATTGCTAGTTTTCAAATATGTTGAAAAGTTCAGCTCTGATTGCAACTCATAAATTGCCAATGCTATGCCATTTTGTTGTTGTTCTATTTTTTACGTCTTTTCCTTTTTTTTATTGCCTGCACATATTTTGGAAATGGGGTATCAGGGTATATTAGTTTTAGTTAAAATGAATGTAACAAGCTGAGTTGATACAGTTCAGGCTGTCCGGCTACCCCTCCCTCCGTCTGTTTATCCGTCTGTATGCCCATCTCAGAAACTATAAAAGCGGGTGACTTCAACATTTAATGTAAGGATTTATGAAGCAATCCGTGTTTGTTTCAAATAATCGATATTAATTTTCTTTCAATTACATTAAATTCAATTCAATTATATCCCGCACATATTCACATTTTGTATTTAGTTTTATTTTAACTAACTACAATTTTTTATTTAATTTTATTTGCATCTTCTACAATTTCGATCTTTTTTAGTATTTTCTTTAAAGTTTTACAAATTGAATTTGAGATACAACTTTGGTCAATTGGCATTTCTACTAAATTGATAATTATTTAATAGAATATGTATATCAACTGCTGTGAATTTTATTTAAGTTATTTAAAATAATTAATTGGATTTAAAAATGTGTGTTTAAATGACTTTAGCTCAATTTTTGTGTTATCGAAAATATTAATAATTTAAACTTTTTACTGCTTCAATGCATCCTGAATCGAAGTTCATATATATATATATATATGCATATTTATTTCTACAGTGTATCTGCCAGTCGAGCACACCTGTCTAGCTCGTTACTCACTTGCCTATTCACATTTGTTTGACATTTGTATGTTGTTTGTATTCTATTGATTGTCTCACCTTTTTATTTATTTGAAATATGTTTTGAAATGTTAGCCCATTTTATTTGCATAGTTTTGTTTTTTGCTTCCACTTAAATAAACATTAAAAATATTGCAAAATTGCAAATCCATTTGCACTTTTCATAATTGTTTTTATCAATGCAATGCTCAGACCAGTGCACAGTCTGTCCCCCTCTCTGTTTCACTATATGAATTAGTGTTTTCTAATTGGTTAACTGCATTATTTATGAGCATTTTAAGAGTATGACTATATCTCTCGCAATATATATATCCATAGTTCTGTCTATGTATAATTTATGCGACTCGCGTGTTAATTTTTATTGCGTAGCCGCATTGTCGCGCGCGCGTTATTTGTTTATTTATGATTGAATGGAATGGATGTTCCCTGATTTCCATATGCAGCTAGATGAACTGTGGGCCGTGGTGGTTTGATTTTGGCTGGGCTTTCGGTTTCGGTTTCGGTTTGATGTGGCTGTCTAAAAAAAAATGCTTTTAAGTACCAGCCTGTCTGTTTGCCAAATGATTTGGCTTTCAGCGCCAAACGGTTTTTATTTTTCTTGCTGCCTTTTGAATTCAATATTTGTTTTGATTATTTCAGTTGTAATCAGCCTTGGGTCTTGCCAAGGTCTTCCACTCTCGCTCTCGCTCCATCTCTTTTTTTTTTTGGAGGTGTGTCAGATTCAATAAACATTCCTTAAGGTGTGCTGGCCGTACTACCTGACGTATGCGCAATTTTCTTTGTATTTCGGTTCTGTTGAAAGATATGCAAAGGCGCCCTTCCTCAAGGTTCTAGCGGTTGCATGTGTGCCACCAATTAGACGAGTGACGAAAAACTTAAAGCCACTTCGTGACAGCTGCAAGAAGGAATTGGTATGATTAAATATGGAAAAATGTTTATTTAGCTATGCAAATGCAGAGAACGAAAATTCTTTAAAAAAGTTTTAAAAATTAATAAATACTTAAAGTCTGAGAATTTATGTTAAAAATGTATGAAAATATATACAGTAAAAAATAAATAACAAAATATATATTACACATTTTGTTTCAGTATATATAAATATATGTATATAAATTTGTTGCCACAGTACAAAATTTTGCTTTGAAAAAATTAAATGAGGAAATGAAGAAAAATGTATGTGAAAATATTTGTTTTTTTTTTTTAAATGATGTACAATTCCTTAAAAAAAACTTTAAAAATCAAATAAACATTTGAAGTGTTATAATTTAAGTATATATAAAACTTAAGTTTAAAATTGTAACTTATATAAAATTTGTATTAAGAATTCTCTTTATGTTTATAAATTTGCTGCTACTTCTAAAACTTAAGTTGTTGTTAAATTGAAAATGTTAACATACAGAAAAATATATAAAATATATATAAGATATTAAAAATTCTTTAAAATAGTTAAACATATTTTTTTACTTGTATACATTTGTATACAGACAATTAAATGATTGAAACCTTTATGAAAAGTGTATCGACTGCAGAATTGTCTATTTATATATTTTGCTGCAGCGTCAAATATTTAATGCTTAATACAAAAATAATTAATTTCGAATGAACTAAGTCAATTAAGAAGAAATTAAAAATAAATTATTTCGCATATTATAATATTAAAAAATTATATAAATTATTATATATTATCTAATTATTATTTATATTTATTTATAAATTTATTTATTAATAAGTTAAAATAAATAACTTTAAACTAAATACATGTATTTTTAAATAAATTATTTTATTAATTTGTGGGCAGAGCAAACCTAGTTTGCCTTTGGGCCTTGCCTTGCTTTATTATATACAATCATTTTTATTGAGCAGTTCACATTATAATTATTATTATATATATAAACCCATTGCGTGTTGGCGCATTCAAATTATATTAAATAAATATAGTTCACATCTTGGCTTTAGTATCGCTTGCCAGATTATTTTCTATTAGTTGCCATCATAAAGTGCTTTGTCAGCGACTCATTTAATGTTAAGCAGGCAGCTGCTTTTGTGCTCCTATTTGGCCAAGTACACAAAGCTGACCTTTAACTCGTGGCTACGTGGGTCATTAACTTTATTAGGCGCCCCTCGCCGAAGACGACAGGCAAAGTGCTTGCCCAATGAGCCGCACAATAAACAATTAATTAAGGTGCTAAGCACTCATAAACAAATAAGGCAGCCAAGAGCACTCGACCAGATCCAGTTGCTGACAGAGCTGGGACAGAAAAATGAAATCCAAGCGCTGCGTTCGACAGTTGCCAATGGAATTTGGTTTATTGAACCGGGCAAAAAAGAAATTAAAAGAGGAAAGAAGCGAAAAACTGTTTTTGACTTTGGCCACTTCGAGTGTCATTGCCTGATCCAAGCTTGAATAGAAATTAATTATAAAGCGCCTTTTGTCCATAATTTAGCAACTGTTTTTGTCCTCCCTCTCGAGTTGCTGCTGCTGGCTGTCGAACGCGGTTGTCTTATTAATAAACATTTTCGCGAAAGCCACAAGGTGCCTTATTAACAGCACTTGCTGGAGTTGAATGTCGCGCCAAACGCTTCGCTGGGCTGTCAACAATTGCCGTTTAGTGTTGCCAAGTCTCCAATTATGTGCGCCGTTAGTCAAGTCAGCTGCTCCGCCCACCGCGCTGGCAGGTAGCTCCCCGCAGCACACTCAACCCGCCGCCGAAAACATTTTGCAATTTTCAGTTTAACAATAGAAAGCAATTACAAAACAAACTCAGCGCTCAATGAGAGTGTGGCAAGCAGCCAGGCAAACAGAGTGTGATGATGTGGGTGTGCTGGAGGCGTTCGCAATGGGCGTGCTGTCGCTTGGGTGCGTGTGTGTAATGATGATAAAACACACATGACTGGGCCGTTGTCAGGCGTGGGCGATGTGTTGATTGGATACGCTCGAGCTGTTTTTTTTTTTACGTCGACTGGCAAAAATGCAGTGACGAGAATGTGTCAAAACCGAGCAAAGGCTGAGCAAGGGATTGCCAAATCAAATTTGAATTTATTTAATAAGCAAGTGGAATGCAGCTGAGACTACAGAAAATATAAAGGCTTGCTTTTTGGCTATGGAATAAGTATATATTTAGAGCTGCTGACATGAGTAACAACTGGGAGTAATAACTGAGCGGAAGAAACGGGAACAGCAGCACTTGCTGTATACAAATTTCCAGTTACTCTCATTCCTAGCATTCCTGAGCAGCACAGCTTGCGTTTGCTGTAATTCTTAAGCTAAATTCATCAGTGAATAATTATAAATTTGAAATTGAATTTATTTTTTATAGAACCATATACACAAAATAGGCAAACTCGATGTACTTTTGTATATAAATTATTATAATAATCTTCTTTTTTTTTTGTAATGAAAACATTTTTTTTTTTTGCTTAAAATTTGTTAATTTAATTCATTACAATTTATTTTTTTAACTCAAAAAATGAGTGGCGACTTTTCGGAAGTTTTATAGCATCAGAGCTACAGTCAACATGTTCTCGCACTCCTAGCCCATATTCCCCTTATGGTAATTCAGAGTCCGAGACTTCTTTAAATAATATATTTAAAAAAAGCTATGGCCCCATTCACAGCCATATTTTATTATACTACTATAAAGCATACAAAAATTATGAATTCCACAATATAATATCATTTTCTAATATGCTGATTTATTTTATATTTTATATAATAAACATAATTAAAAAATTCGCCCTTTATGTGCCCACTATACAGGGCTGCCTGAGCCTGCCAACTACTTAAAGCCTTAGCTAAATAATTCACGCTCAAAGGGCTCATTCGGCCGAGGCCATGGCTAATGCGGCCATTGCTTGTTCTAACGGACGAATGCTAATTGCAATAGCAGCAGCCGTGGCGCGACATTTAACTAACACAGCAGCTGGACTAAATGCTGCCCAGGTGTACAGCGCCGCGGTGCAGTCAAATTAAAGTCACAAACTAACAAAATGCGCAATAAAATGCGCCGCCAACGGATGTCAGCGTCGTGAAAACTTTGCGCCGTTTATTGTCGACCTGAGTCGAGTCGGCCCTATTTCCGGCATCCGGGCAGAGACTTGCTGCCTGCAGCCAGGCAACTTGCAACTTGCAACTTGTGGCTGCAACCTGCAGACATTGTTTGCTTTCCGCGACGCAACGAATTCAACTAATTTGCGAGCATTTCGCCCATTAAATTGCGAACTCTATATATTTTTTGTGTTGACTAACAAGTTGATGAAGTTGCTGGTTTAGTTTCTTCTCGCTGTTGTTTTCCCCCTTTTCATGCAATTAGCCCAGCCAGCGATGCCAGCTAGTTAGCCGAAAGTTGTCTACCTCCATTAGAGCGAGCAATGTAACTAGTTTGCCAGCACCATCAATCATTTAATGCAAATTTCTTGTTATGTTTATACACTATATAAAACATTTTACAAGTTATTTGTTTGAATTATTAGAGCTCATCAATCATTTGGTTAGACAAATTATTGACAAGCACAGCAAAAATATAGAAATTCATCTTATTCAGTTTATGTAAAAATATGGATATCAAGAAGTTAACAAATTTTATTTATTAAAAAAAAGTATTTAAAATATGTAAAATACAAATATATATAAATATATAATATATTTATTTATTTAAACAAATAAAAAATTATATAAGATTTATAAAATAAGTATATCAACAAGTCAACAAATATTTATTTATTATTTAAAATAATTAAATATATATGATATATTTAATAAATATATTAAGAAATGAACAAATATTTATCTTGAAATATAAATTTATATATTTGAAGTAATAAAAAATATTTATATAATATATAATATATTCAATAAATATACCTACATTACATATTATTCAAAATAGTTTATTTTTATTAAAATATTTATTTATTTAAAATAAAGTTTTATTATTTAAAATATTTATCTTTTTTATTTAACAACAAAAATTGTTTATTTTTTATTTTATTTTAATTTTTTTGGTATAACATTTTTTGTGTTGATCAAGACTTTATTCTGCGCATAGTTTTAAGCACAGCTATTGGAATTGAAAGATGAAATCTGAAGCTACAAATAATTGTGAATTTATTTCAAAGACGCAGAGGCGTTGGGTTTTGTTGAAACTTTTTTAATAATCTCACTTCGCTTTTTGTTGTCTGCAGACGGGCACTGAAATTAAATTTATATAAATTGAGAAATGCTCAGACGTGGGACATGCACTCAATTCAATTAAGTATGCTTGCTTATTCGTAACCTCGACATTCATAATCATCTCCATTTACATTTCCACTGCTCGACCGCAAACGTCCTTCGCCTCGTGGCAAACACACACAAAAGGTACAACAAACAACAAACAACAACTGCAAATGACGTGCGCTGCTTGTTCGCAGACATCAAGGATAACAAGGATAACAAGAGCAACAGGAACAGCACCAGCTAACAGCCACAACAAAATCAATATTAAAATAAAAAAAATAAAAATAAAACAACATTTTCATTAGATTGTCGTGGAGTAGAAGTTAAGTGAAGCCCGAAAAGCAGGCAATACTTTCTATATATTTGATCAACTCCATCCAGCCAAAAACTTGCTCCCTGAAGTCTTTATTGTTGCTAGACTGTGCATGTGTCTTGGCATTTAAATGAAATTTTTCTTACGCTTCCCTGAGCTTTAAATTAATATTAATAATAAATGTGAAGGAGTTCCCTAGTCGACAAGAACAGCGCACGTCAAATATGTAAATAAACCCAGGCACAATTTCTAGTTTAAATATTTTGTAAATTCAGTTTTGCTTACTCTTTCGCTGAGAGAATGGTTAGAAACTTAAATTAAATTTGAATTGGGCAAATAAATAGTAAATTTAAAAATTCGAATTATATATCGAAAAATATATAATATGTAGGGATATTATATTAATAAAATAATAATTAATTAATTAATGCAAATTAAATAAAAAAGGAACTAATAAGTCGAAATCAACTTTAACTATATATATATATAATATATATAAATAAAATATATACATATGTATAATATATAAGATATGTATAAAAACATTTCGAAATTTCTCTTTTATATGGAAAATCACAGTACCTTTCTGCCTGCCACTCTCTTTGTCTGCCTGCCTATCTATAATTTATTTGCAGGCAATCACTATTGCGACTGCCATCTATTTATATATAAATCAACAAATATATTTCCGCGCGTATATCACAATTTTTTGTTCATTAACTACACATATTTACATGCATATTTATATACAGCGCTATATATTATAGCAAATATTTGATGTCAATTACGATGTAGGCTCGATATTGCTTCTATCTATGCCATAAAATGTAATGGCTTGATAAAGGCGTGGTAAAATAGTTTGCCATGCTAACACACATACACACACACGAGCTCAATTAAAACACTTCATTAACACGTACTCCAGAATGAGAATGAGTAAAAACTTTTGCTCCCCTGCGACTGTTAAGCACTATATTTGAAAGGTCTCTCATTTAATATATATATTTATTTGTTTTTTGCTTTTCCCATCAAACTTCCGGAATTTCAATGGGTTGTGCATGTTGTGTGTGCTGATGATGGCCTTGCTGGCAGCACAGAAATCATGCACAACTGAGCTTTTATTAAGGCTTTCCCATTTCAACATTTCTATTTCTGCGGCTGCACAAACATTGCCAAATTCGAATTTTTTTTTATGGTAAATTCGAGCAAAATGTTATTTAAGCATTTGTTTGCGTGCTGAACTCTGTTGCGAGCTGCTCGTAAATTATTGCGAACTCTCCATTAAAATTGTGCTCAGAGCAAATGGCAATTGCTAGCCAAACATGGATATAATACTAAATTAGTTGCAGACACACACACACACACACATAGCAATACATATATATATTCTCATTGATATTATAATTTAAAACACAAAGAGCCAATTGTTGCACATTTGGTATTTGCCATTAATTAGGCAAAGTTGTTAATTAAATTGTCACCAATGCGAAAATATATTTTTTTCTTCTGTGTTTTTGCTATTTGTTAATGAAATGTAAATAGCCCACAGGTGTAATTAATATTTGTAGAGCTCACTCAATAAATTAAAACTAAATGTGTGGCTGGGCTGGTTGAGGTTGTTACACAGACTAGCTGTAAGGCAATGCTATAATAAATTGCTTTGGATAATTATATAAACTGAAATTAAATGTCAGTTGCATGAAATTAAGTCTAAGTAAAGATTTTATACATGAGAAGAAATTTGAATTGATTTGGTGGGAAATGGGGGTAAATATCTATGTAGTTGACTGAAGGTGGCATGTTAAGACGATATATAATATAATGTATAGAATTTATACTATTATAAACAGTGTAAGGAAATTAATTTAAAACAATAAAAAAATTTAAAAAAGAAAATAACATAAAATAATAATAATAATATTAAGTTCTAATGAAAATAATAATTAATATTATTAATTATAAATAATAATGGAAATAATACTTAATAATAATAACAATAAATAATAAAAATAAAATATAAAATCAAATAATTATGTAAAATAATAATAATAAATTTTAGATATTGAATATATTTAATATATTTGATATTTAATAAATTTATTAAAAATAATAAATTGAATTTCTGAAATTTCTATTCAAATCATAGATTTATGATTATAGAATTATGAAATATTTTAAAGTAACTATAAATGAATAAAGACATAAAATGCAGGCAAATAAACAAAACCTAAATATTTTGGAGTATGAAGAAGCAGTCTTATTGAGGTTTTCCGTGTGAAGCTTTCTGATTTCCTATAGATCATATATACTAAATGTATTTATGTATAGCTATCAAGTCTAGAATAATTAAAAAAAATGCCTCTATGCAAATTTCAGTTAGTTTGCCATAACCGATTTAAGCACTTATATTTGTCAGACACAAATTCTTATGTAAACATCAATAAACTCGCAAACACATACAAATTTAAGCTTGTGTTATAAAAACACATTCAGTTCATACTATTTTTGACTTTGAAATAAATATTTTGAAAGTTGCGAACGGATTGTCAGAGCCAAGCAGTGCAACACACGCAGCAACAGCCAGAGTCACAGCCATATTCCATGCAATTATGAAAAATGCTTTTGGCAAGTGCAACTGAATGGAATAGTTTCTTCAGAACAGTTGCCAACTGACAACAACGTGTGTAGCAATGTGCCACAATGTTGCTTGCCATGCACACACACACACAGACACATTGTGTGCTTAAACTGCTTGGCAGCTGTAGCGCAATAAAAAAAACGTAGCATACAAATGAGCGCAGCTTGAATAAAATCTAGATCTAAAGATCAACTGCAAACACAAACACAAAGCTGCATAAGCAAAAGTGTAGAGCTTTTCTATATGGTAATTCGAGCAGACAATATATAAATATTTTATATTTATAAATATTTTATATGCATATTTATTAAATATTGCAAATCGAATTGCAGCCTCAAAGAATTTATGTGGCCACAAATCACAAGACTCGAGTTTCAAGTGCCATAAAAGTCGGCAATTGACAATGTTTTAATTGCATAGCGATATGATATATGAGCGTGGCAGAGCACACAATTCACTTTTCGATTTAAATTTATATATATATGTATATATATATAGCTTGGCCAAGGACAGCAGGCAAATCTTTTCATTTCTTTTTGTAAGGAAATCGCATGCAATTCCTATGGAAATTGTGTTGTGGCTGCCATTTAAAGTGTCCAATAAAGGTTGCATCTCCAGTGGCCTGGCAGCTGCAGCAGCAGCATAAATGCCAAGGGAAATACGTACATATGTTGAAGCCACATATTAAACTTTAGCCAACGACGACGTGCAAATGGCAAAATGTGGGTAGCAGTGTTAGGGACATGAATGCATAAGCAACAGACACAGGCAGGCGGGAGTCTAACTCTGAGTTCATCTGAGCTTTCACTGACTCAAATATTTATACATATACATAACTCTCTTAATAATGGACGGACACTTCAATGCCAGACAATGGGTCATAATAACTCTTAAGCAACAGCATAATTTAGCCTATTAAAACTCATCTCTGTTGTTACAACATATTTGTCTTGTTAAAAACTTATGCCTGTGCTGTAGCTCGAGTCGCTCACAATGCAATTGTTGCATATGCCAACAATAAACATAAAAAGCATTTTCCCACATCCTGCGCCAGCCAACCTTCCACTCAGGCTAAGTCCTTCAACAAGCCAAACAACACTTACATGGCGAGAAACAATATGAAATAAAAACAGAAATGTATACGTAGAAGGTGGTCGACGTGGGAAATACCCTAGAAGGAGATCTTGGCTTAATTAAAAATATATAAAAATAAAAATAAATAAAATATATAAAAAAAAAAAATATGCAGAAATAATAAGTAAGTAAGTGAATAATGGATAATGGACATCAAAATATAAGTAAAGAACGAAAAGCAGAGAAGATAAAGGCGGAGATGAAAAAAGAAGGCAAACTTCACAATGTAGAGAAAAGACAGCCAACAAATTAGTATCAAATATTCTTATTTGGGCTGAAAATAAATTTTTAAAAATATATAAAATAAAAAAAAAAATGAGAAGCGAAGCGATGAGTAAAATGAAAGAAGAGAAGCAAAGATAATATATGAGAAGCGAAGAGGAGAGTAGGGAGTCAAAGAGCACAGAGAAAGTGTACATAGAGGAAAATAGGCTAAAGGAATGAAAAGATAAGAGGACACAAGGGAAATACAAAGATAAAAAAATTTTAAATGAAGGAAAGAGAAGAAATTCGATTTGCGAATGTTAAAAAATATATGAGAAGAAAGAGCAGACAAGAAATATAAAAAATAAAATATAAATAAATTAAATACAAAATAAAAATGAAATAAAGTAAATAATAAATTAAATTGATAAGAATACGTATATACCTCAGTTTTCTTCAACATCTACAGGGTATTCAAAGACAAAGCAACAACTGTGAATGGGTTTCCAGTGCAAAAAGGTGGCAATTCGAGAAGAGCCGCAAGTGAAAAGTCCAGGTAACCGTGCAACACGTTAATTGCGATGTTCATTTATCGTATTTAATTTCTCCAACTAATTCTAGCTGTCAGTTGCGTTCGCGCTGATGCTTTAGGACTTTCGGCTGTAATTGAAAATCAATTTCCAGTCGATTTCCATGTTCCCTTTGAGCTTCAATGCAATTAGGGGGCGCCTTTCGGCGGAGCTAAGTTAGTTTTGTTTGAAAGGCATTCAAATGCCTACCTTAAGCGCAGTCAACATAAACCAGCAGCTGTGTCAAAGTGGAATAGCTAATTTAATGCCCTGACTTTTGGGCTGAGCAGTATGAATTTCTTATCAATAAAGGTAACATGCTAAATTTATGATACGAACTTGGAGTAAAGCATAGCTGCTAAAGTGAATTGTAAAATAAGCCAAAACTTGTGCGCGTTAGCATATAAGAAAAAAATGTAATCATAATATGGACTGGGTTGTGGGATAGAATATAGATGGAATGGCAATAGGTTGCCGGTGGTGGGTGGGAAGTAAGAGAGGGGCGAATGGAATGGAATAGAAGAGAACAGGAATGGAATGGAAATGGATGGGGATGCAATAGAATGAAAAGGATAGATACAACGACAATGAGGGAGAGAGAGAAAAAAGAAAAAGAGACAGCTAGAGAGGAAGGAAGAAAAGGTAAGATAAAGAACAAAAATTAATATATATATATTCACAGTGACATATCGGGAGAGACAAATAAATGTAAAGAGGAAGAGAAAGAAAGAGTGAGATATGAGACTGATACCTATTGATGCCTAGTACATGCAGATTAGGAGAGAGTGAAGGAGAAGGCAGAGCAAAAAAGAAACAGAAATAGTTAGACGACGATATAAACCGAGTAATAGCAAAAGGTAACGACACTCAGAGAGCGAAGAAAAGAGAAAAAGCTGAAGTGGAAATGGAGTGAAAGATAGGCAGAAAGAGAGAGAGAGAGGGAAGAAAGATGAGAGCAGCATAGAGAGAGCAAGCATAAAAAAACTGATACTGATCTAAGGCTTACCTGCCATGATACATAAAGGGACATGGAAAGAAAGAGAAAGAGAGCGAGAAAGTAGGAGCAGGAGAAGCATGAAGTTACTCTACTACAGTCACATAAAAAACAAACTGAAAGAGAGATTTGAAAAATACATAATACCAATAATATTTCGATTTAAATAGCCATGTTTTTTTTTAACCTAGGCTTAAAGTCCATTTAATTTACATGTTTTTGTTTGAGGCCGCTGCATGAAATATCCTTTTAATTTTGGTCAATTTAATTTGCGTGTATTACATCCGGCATTCAGCACAAATTTACACGCCCACATGCTTATTGGGGGCTTTACAGTAATGATGTGCTCTTTAGCCACGTTAATACCCAATGACCGAACGCATTCCGAGCTCATTTACTTATTGTAATCCCATCATAATCCCAAACGTTGCTCTTTGAATGCGGAATTGTCAATTTTTGTTCTGTTTTATTTTCAGTTTGTTTATTTTTCTTTGTGGTTGTTATCAAATGGAGATGAGCAGTCGACACAGGCGAGTGCAGATCTAATTAAAGTATTCAAGCTTTTGTCTAATTTGCTGCTCAGTTAGCTCTGCGCGGCCACATTGTTTGGCCCTAATGATTTTATTAGCATTCAGCGCGGAAATGCCAATTAATTCCATTAGCATCGACCTCGTTGTGCTGGCTCCCAGTGCCATTACGAGACTTGGGGGAGACGCTCGCTGCATTAAAAATAAATAGCCAAGACGAGGAGTAAAAGTTAAGAGATGCAGTCTGTATACTAAAGATATATATATATATATATATAAAGCTTCTCAATTAGCCAGATCAAATCAGACTCTGCACGAATCTCCACTTTTTAATAGTCACAATTATTTGTGCACCTCGAGCTTACCCTATGCCGGGCCAAGGCAAGCCGAAAGCTAATGGCGGCAATAAAATAGTTGGCATTAGGGCAGCTGCCACAGCAGTTGGTAGACCAACTAAAAAAGCCAGTTTAGCTGGCCATAATTGAAATACCAAAATATTGAAGTTTATGCGGATTGGCTTACCTGAAGATTATCTCAACTGGCTGGCTGAGAAAGCGGAAATTGATTTAGGATTATTGTGTTCGAATTATAAGAGATGAAAATGTAATTTAAGTAGATTTGATATGGCTAGAGATAGCCAGGTTCCAGAAGCAACCAAAACTTTGAATGAAATTGAATAAATTTTTTATTTTAACACAAATAATATCAGTTATCGTCTGTTAATTTTGATTATATATAATAATTATTAATACATTAAGTAATATTTATGATATATATATTAATAATAAAAACATTTTTAATAGGGTTTTTCGCTTTTCCCAAAATTTTGAAAATTTATCTATAAATTGTTTTATATATTGAATATGATTTTTATTCATTTTTTGAAGAACATCAATAAAACGCTATCCTTGTTGTCATATCTAATATTTAAAAAAAAATTTTAAATCGCAATTTCTAGATGATAAAAAAAAATTTTAGTTTTAAAATAAAAAAAAATTTGCATTGATTTTTTTAAAGCATATATCAATTATGCTATTTTTGCTGAATATCTATATTGTTTTTTTTTTTGACTACAAATAATTTTAAAATATTTTTAAAATTAAAATTTTCGACTCACTAAATTAAACAATTAAGAATGCAATTTTTCATAATTAACTTTTTCGTATGCTCTATCTTCCTCATATTAATATCAAGTACTCCCCTTGGTAAAAATAAAAAAAATCCAGTCTTCCACTTTTGTCAGCTCACACAGAAAAAATAGCTCATTTGCTTATGTTTATGTTCAGTTAATATGCATTCTGTATATATATAAATATATCAATAAATATATAATTAAATAATTTTGTTCTATTTAACTAGTCCGTCGTATTCAGCCGAACGGCTCTGTATTATTTAATTAATTTCATTTAGTTATTCAACCGCAAATGTCAACGGCTGTCTGGCTAAATGCCATGGCAAAGCTTCAAAATTGCCTGTGACAAGCTGTGACTAAATACATAGCTGGAGCTGGTTCAGTTTGTTGACAAACATAAATTACATCAAATATGCATTGGGCTAAATAGCAGCGCCCAAAGTCACTTCACATTAAAAGCCAAAATAAATATGCCTCGATAATCCGGGTGAATTTGGTTGCAAAATGTATTTAGCGAAATATTTTTGTTGTTTGCATGCGTTCAAAATTAATTTCATGATTTTCCGTCATGCTTTAATGTGTTCCACTCGTGACAAATGCCTGCCGAAGCTCTGCGAGATAAATGAGCACGGCCAATGCACAAACATGACAATAGACATAAATACCCATTGACAATTAGCAGACACTGTAGACAGAGAGAGAGAGAGAGAGAGAGAGGAGAGTTGAAGGAGATAGAGATTATTGGCTTTACGCATATCGAGCTATGCGATTTATGGCATTTGTTGTTAATTTGTCTTTGGCCATGGGGCTGCAGCTTTATTGCTGCCGCTTGCCGACAAAAGCCAAAACCCAAGCCAAATAGTTGCGTACACACAGTGCGTATGCTTGATGTATGGCATACAATGGTAATGGAGACCGAACCGCTCGAACAGCACTTGGTACCCATGAAACACAAACCTTTCGCTTATTTAAACCGCCATTGAGTAATGGCCTTCAAGCGTTAGCCACAAACTAAACGGATTTTGTAGACAGCGAGAAGGAGGATAGGAGTTGGAGTTACAAAGAGAAATTTAGCTTGAAGAGCAAAATATCGTTGCTTTAATTTGTGCCATTTGTTAGCTGGTTGAAGAGAAATGCTAGAAAATTGAAAAAGAAAAATGTGTAAAGGAATATGCTTAAAGGAGGAAAATATACAAAGTTGAGTCAATTGAAATGAGTTTTATTTAATATTTATTTCATTTTATTTAATATTTATATTTAACTGATTTAATTTAATAAAGAGATAAAGAAAGGTATGCAAATGTTATTGTGGTATTTAAATGCTTATAGTTTTTGCGAAAGAAAAATAGGTAAATCATAAATCATAACTAGATCATAAAAAATTAAAATAAATAAAAAATATTTTAAAATAAATAAATATATATATATATATATATATATATATATATATATATATATATATATATATATATATATATATATATATATATATATATATATATATATATCAAATAAAGGGCAAACGGATTTTTCTTGATTTTTTACAATTAAAAAAAATTTACAAATAATTTAAATACATAATTATGCATTTAAATATGTAATAAAAAAATAAAAAATAAAAATTAGCTATAAAGAACTTAATAAATAAAATATAAATCTAAACATTTGATAGTTCACCTTAACTTGCTTCGATTACTTCTAGTGATTAATAATTTAAAAATAAAATATAATTAAAATACATATTTATGATTTTTTTTAAATTATTTAATTATATAATAGTAAATATAAATATGAATAAATTTTTAAATATATACATATGTAAAATATAAAGAAACTAACAAAATTATATATGAATCTAAAATTTTGTTAATTGGCTTCGATTACTTCTACCGAAGTCAACGCCAACTTTTAGGCATTTCCATGCGATTGCTTTGTATGTTTGAGTTGAGTTAAATCGGGTGCTTAGTGCAAGTCTCTATAACAATGCCTACTCGTTGAGCGTGTCACGTGTTTGTTTGGTCTCTCAAGTTGCAGCGGCTCGATAGTTGTGTCGGGTCCTTAGCTCTGTGTGAGTCGTGTGCTTTTGCACCTGCCTGCCAGGTGTTCGTAATTGTATGTGAAACTTGTTGAAGGCTTCAATTATGATGTGTGTTTGCACAGGGCACACTCCCTGCCACACACACTGGCACACTGGCACACGCACACAATGAAGCCGCAGCAATGTGCGCGACTTGCACTTTGGCATGGCTGGTTGGCCAAGTTGTTGTTGCGGCTATTGTTGGTGTGCCTTGACTTGCATTGGCTTTCATGTTGGCGCTGTTGCTGGTTGACTGGCGCTGCCGTTGCCGTTGCCGTTGCTGTAAATGCTGGATAATTGGCGTAAATAGCAAAACAGCAAATTGCCATTAACTATTGGAAAAATGTGCACTGCTTTCAGCCGGCTGGCATCGGTTCGGTTCCAGGCGGCGAGCGTAGGTGTTGGGTGATTACGCAAAATGCAATTAAAAATATTTAAGCTGCAGCAGCATGCACTGCGTCAGCAGCAGTAAAGTCCTTTAAAGCTTTCAGCTTAAAGCGGGCTTCGCCTGCTTTTTGTGCCCTATGCACATCATCTTTACTTATTTTTCAAGCTTAACTTGTAATGCGTCGTGTTATTTTTTTGTTGCCTGTGTACGGCGCTTATCATTGGCCATAAACTGGGGATTTTGTAACGTTTTACACTCTCCTTCACTCTCTCTTTCTCGTTTTCTGTCTCTCTCACTGCAGTGGCTTTTAATTAATAGGCTGCTGGCCTTGCTCTGGTTAATACTCTCCTCAACTCTTTTTTTATGAGCTTCAATCCATTGAAAATGTATAAACAAGGTGTAATAGTTTGGTGGCCATGGAAGCGTTGGCTTAACAAAGTGATGACTGGGAATTACAGTGGCAGATAATAGGTTCAAGTAAGGCTTACGGAAATAATAGGCAATGGATAACGGGTATGAGAACTGAATTCTGACTTAGGATTTTTCACTAGACGAATCAAATTCAGTTTCTGCTTTAAAATTGTTAGCCAGGCATTTGCAACTCCTTTATGGCATAAAGAATATCATTGGATATCATTAAAATATGTATATTTTAACTTTTTTTAAAATTATTATTTTTAATACTTAAAATAAAATTTTCCTAAATTTACAAGAAAAATTTTGCAAAATATTGTATTATATTTATATAATATTTTTTTTTATAAATATTGTAATTAATATTCATTTTCCTGATATATATTTATAATTCTATGTACATATAATTCTGTGTATTAGTTTTTTTTTCTTTAATTTAGAGCTAGATTTCGTTGCCACTAAAATTGCAATAAAACTTGTTTAATAAAATATACACATTTTATATTAAATATATTTAGTATTATATAATTGTCAGACAGTTTGCTTATTGTTATAAAAACAGATTGGAAAAAAATAAATAAAAAAGGAAAAAAAGCTAATATAAAAAATCATTTTAAATAGTATACTTTTTTATTATACGTATGTACAAAGTATTATTAAATTTATGTATGCATCAACTTTATCAATTTTTTTTTATTAAATGTAAAACGAGATTAAGCTTACATAATAATCTAATTATAATATAATAAAATAAGGTAAAATATAACAATTTTTTTTTTTATAAAAAAGTTATTCAATAAGTCATACACTTTTTGAATAAAAAATAATTTGGTTAATTAATTTTACCTTTTCCAAGTATGTAACATTTATTCTAGATTTGATGGAATTGTATCAATCGTTCTTGAACAAAAAAAAAGTTTGTATATTATTAAAAGTATTTAAGTAAAGTTTATGCTGCTGCTTGCTTAATGCTGCAAACCTTCTACCATAATTTCTTTTTTACGGGCTTTATCTTGAACTATTTATTATTATGTCCCCATTATAATTGCGACAAACTTACTTATAAGTAAAATGCAAAGCTAAATTGTTACTCGAAATTCTTGTAAATTTTGTAAATTTCTCGCTTAGCTGGATTCATTGAATCTCGAGAAGGAGCACAGCTTTTATCTAATAATCCAACTCTAATCTTTAGCTGTCGCCAAGCGCCAGCTTCAACATATGCGCATAGTTTAGCATAATTTTCAGGCATTATCCAAATTATGCCAAAAAGAGAGAGGGAGAGTGAGAAAAACATTGCGTATTTTGAGGCAGCCTAGGCAGGCCTGGCATAAGCGCATTTTGAGGGAGAGAGAATCAGAGTGAGTCTGAGCTAAAAAGACGTTGCAACTCGCACTGCTTAGGTTAATTTACATGTGTGAGTGCCGCTTCAGCTGCAGTTGGCTGCCGTAGGCCAGCTCAGTCTGGCTTACCTGCGACTAATGCATAAATTCCCGGGCATAAAGTATATATATATATATAATATATATATATATATATATTATGTATGTCTATATGGCCTATGCTGTTGCCTGGGCCACGCCCACGCGCTTTTCGTACAAATCATCGCATGAGCAGCCGCGCGTGTTTTATTACACAAACAAAATGAGTTTCTCGCATGCCTGCCCAACCTCTGCTGCAACTGCATTAGGCGCAGCCCCCTGGAGGAGTGGGGGGGGGGGCTCTTACGTGCCTGCCAGCCCGCCCATAATTGAGCTCAAAATAGTTTTGCATAAAAATGCAAATTGTCACATATCCTGCACATTTCTATTTAGTTTTGAACATTTACCCACGACTCGCGGCTCACGTTGCAAATTGTTTGCGGCTTATCCAGGCTCTGGCATCTGCGCCCCATCCCTCACCCAGTCTCCCTCTCTCTCTCTCCCTCTCTCAGTTGGGCCACTGTGTAAGTCCGTGTTGTGCCACATAAATAACGACATTGTTACGCAGCCCCAACCCACCGGCGCCATAATCGCTGGCAATTTGTTTTAGATGGCGTTTGTTTGAATTTATACGGCGTAATGCAACTTTAATTGAAATGCAATCAGGCGACAATAAAAGCTGTGTGTGTGAGCCTCTAATTGGCCTTTGGTTGTGCAAGCGTATTCATTTCAGATAAGCTCAACTGATAGGCCTAAAAAGCCATTGGAAATTGCAGAGTAAAACATGAGAGGGAATACCCCAACTTCTGGCTCTATTTCAATAAAAAATAATTTATGGCATGTGCTATGAGCCACAGAAAAACTTTTGGCCTATTTGCTTGGCTGCGCATAAATCACGTTCATTTTAAAGGAGGCAAAAACTAGATGTTGCTTAGCATATTAACATGCCCGGCTCATAAATGTTAAAAAACATGCATGGGAAACTAAATAAGATGTACAAATACGCAGATGATACACAGAGAGAGAGAGAGAGAGAGAGAGAGAGAGAGAGAGAGAGAGTGAAAAAAAAAACTAGACAACAAACGGGAAACATCGAGCAACAATAGCCGAGGAGGAAGCTGAAGAAACTGGCACAGATAATCGGGACACGTGCCGTGGCGTCAGTCTGTGGCCGCGAGGCTTTTACGGAAAGTCAAATAAAGCCCAAGAGAGGCCCAGACAGAGAGTCAGACAAAAGGTTTCACATATGTGTGCAGGCATACATAAATATACATATATATATATATATATATATATACAGTATGTGCAAATAGGAAACACACACACACATTGTGTAAGGCTTGGCTGCTGCTTTGGCTTTGTTTGCTTGCAGCAGACGAAGGCTGGCGCCGTTTTGTCGCCGCTGGACATTGGCCCGTTAAGCGTTAAGCGTTAACAAAACTCAACCCAAAGCGTTTCAAAATTGTTTAAATAAATTTACTTCACTGTGTCTACATTTTCACACAATTTTCTGCTGTTCACTTTTCATTTTTATGCGGGCGCTGCAAGCCGCCTCAACAAATTTATTTTCATCAACCGCATGGAAAGTGAAATATTTCGTGTGAGGCCGTCGCAAATATGGGAAAAATAAAGAAGAAAAATTTGCAATTTGTTGTCATTTATTATTATTAAAGTTCATTTGATATAATTTTGGGTTTATTTAATTTTTGTTACATGGAAATGGTAGTGAAGAGATTATATAGATAAGAGAAGAAGAGGGAAGCGAAAGTAATATAATTTAGTCTTAAATATATATTTAATATTTTAATTTATAAATAAACAATATTAAAAAAAAAAAAAAAAATATATATATATATATATATATATATATATATATATATATATATATATATAATTTTTAATATGCAATACATAAAATACATATTATATATAAGAAAATAATGTGATAAAAAATATTCATATATATATATATATATATATATATATATATATTTTTTTTTTTATCACATTATTTTCTTATTATAAAAATATATATATATTACATAGATTTATTTATTATAAATACAATTTTTATTTTTTTTTATAAAGTTTATTATTTTTAATCATTTTTTTTTAACTGAACTTTTTTTCTGCATATCTTAAAAATTTTTAAATCCTTAATAAAATATACCCACTTTTTTAAAAATAATATTAAATAAAAATTTAATTTGGTTTGTTTATTAAGCCAACCAAGAAGCACTTTTGCAACTGTTAAATTTATATTAAACTTCTTTAAAGATAATCTATTATTTTTCCCAATTTTTTCACTCATTAAACCCATGATTCAGGCGTGCACCTCACACATAATGTCAACTCGCTCAATGGCTTAGCCAAAGACACAGCTGAAAGGACTGTCTAATTGCTATGCTCAGCAACTGGCCAGCTTTCTATGGCGCAAATGTCGCACAAATTAAACTAATTGCCAAGTTTCTTTTTAGCTATGGCATTCAAGAGGGCGACGAGTTGTGCAGCTTAAATATTTCAGACTCACGCACATATATAGATATATGTATGTACATATGCTGATATATTGGTCTGGGCCATGGCTTGCTTGAATGGCAGCAGCTCAATATATTGGCACATGTCTGCTTCAGATGTCACATAAATCTTCTTACAAGTTTTTTCAGGTGTGGTTACAATTTAATTGCATTTGCCGCTGCATTTTTATTGTGCTGTGTGTGACAGCACCCACAGGGAGTGAGAGAGAGAGAAAGAGATTGGAGTGGAGTGAAAGAGTGAGAGAGCGTGCGAGGACAAAGGCAAAGCGTAGGGATTCCTTTTACGCATTATTATTTAACTAACAAGTAACTAGAAAAGTTTTAATACTTTGGTAACTTTCGCTTTAAATTGTTCGCAGCGCAAAGGACAAAATGGCGCAAAGATGTCGACGACAGTCGACTGCCAGCGAGGGGCCGGTCGGGTGGTCGCGGAGCAGCGCCTTTGGGCGAAGAGAGACAAAACTATGCTTAAATTAAATCAGATGAAATCTTATAAAAATGAAAATAGTTTGCCAGCGTGTGGCTGACGCTGTAATATGGCGCGTTGCATCCGCCGTTTAAAATATTTAAATCAAAAATTTATTCATTAAATTGTTTACGGCTGCTGTGGCGGCTCCTTAATATACGGCATATTTGTGGGTGATTTACTAGGCAGATAGAGAGCTCAACTAGCAGTTACTTGAAAATATTAACATTAATTATAGCTTAATATATGCCCACATAGAGAGACTCTTGCTTAACTCTTGTGTTATTCAAGGACAAGTATTAATTTAGGTAGTTTATATAATCAGAGCAGGCTACCACTATATATATTTGAGTCAACTCATCATACCCTCTTAGACTATTTGTAGAGCATACAGCTGTCATATTCTGTGAGCTGTTTGTGACAGAGATTAAGACTGAGCACTTTTTCATGTTATTATGTTGTCTGGCAATAAGTCGAAAAACAAATCACGCTGCGAATGACCTCGAGTAACATTTGAAATTAAATTATATGGAGAAAAAGCAGTAGACAAAGGGAGAAGCAGGCAAAGGCAGCGAGAGACAGACAATTTATGGGGGAGAGAGACATGGATATGGAGCAGAAATAGGTGAGCGTTAAAAAGAGACAAAAATAGCGATAGACAGAGAGCGAACTGCAGAGAGAAAAAAGAAGAACGAGACAGTGAGAGTGAGAAAGAGATATATAGTGCCTAAAACAGAGATACAGAAAGGGAGTGATACTGAAAGAGTGAAGCTGAGAGAGTGAGCGAAAGAGAAATAGAGTATAGGCGCATGAGAGAGATAAAGCAAGCGTGAAAAAGAGAGAAAGATATTGATAATGAAATAAATATCCAGTGAAAGAGACAGGTAGTTAGAGAGAAAAAATGTTCTGTATAAAAAAAATTCAACATAGGTCAAATTTTATATTTATTTAAAAATATAATATATTAAAGATTTATTTTTAAAATTATGAATTTTATATTTTTGTAATTATTTATGAATTATTTATTAATTATATATGAATTGCTCATTAATTAATTACTAATTTGTAATTAATTATTTATTAATTATCTATTAACTTTTAATTATTTATTAATTTTTAATTAAATAATTAAATTAGTTGATTTAATGATAAGCTGTATCAGTTGTATTCAGTTTTATTCGAGCAGCTTTTTATTAACTATGATGTCTGAAAATTTTCCATAAAATACTTGTACAAAAACCATTTTCCCCATCTGCTGTAAATGCTTGATTAAAATACATATCATTGCAGAAAGCTTTTGCTTGTCACAATCTGTGAAATATTTCAAATACCAGAGCCACATAAAACTATATAAAAAGGGGCCACAAGCTGCCCGCTAATTAAGCCAGCAGAATGTATGAGGTAATTATCAACTTTTTGCTCGACGATGGGAAAAGTTTTGCAGAGTGGGAAAAAACGTGATGTAAAAATGCAGGTGATTTAGTTTTATGCGGCTAGCGAAGGTAGGAAAGTGTAGCGAAAATTGAGCACCTTTGCTGGAGATTGGCTCCACTGAAAATGCCATTGATATACAAGCGAACTGTCAAATGCAAATATGCCAAGGACGAGCGCTGTCCTTACGCTAGCGTGCAATATGGTACGCTGGCACCTGACAATGACAACTCAAAGGGGCCAGACAGGCGGAAGTGTTCGCCGGGACACGCCACGGAAGTGCCTTTCACACACACGCAGTCTATGGAGCGCTGAGGTCGCACTGGGTGCATCGCCTGGTCAACTTCCGTTTGTGCGTAAGCACAGAGGTATGCCTAGAGGGGCGGCATACAGACGGTGGCTTGTCATTGTATCATGCACTCGCCGGAAGCACGCACAAAAGTTGCACTTAGAGGTCGTCAAGCATTGCCGCTGTTCACACGCTGAATTGATAGTTTATGTAGCAAAGTGTTTTATGTAACGCCTAGCCAAGTTTTTTTGTCCAGCCTCTTATTGTTTGCTCGTTGCTGAATCTAGAAATCGAAAAAAAAAGGAAAATGAATAGAAGGTGCTATTATCGTACTGCCCTTCTATGCAATTCTCATGACATTGAGGAAGTACTGATTAATATAGTAAGAAAAAAGGTATAATAAATATATTTTTAATAAAATCCATAATGTCCTTCTCTGCAATTCTCATTAAATCAAGTAAGCACTGCTTTCTGTATTAGCTACTGTTCACCTGATTTAATGAGAATTGCATAGAAGAGCAATATAAAAACAGCTACCTACACATTTTCTTCTAGCTTTCAAATTCCTAAAATATAAAAAATATTCCTAAAATATATCTATAAAAATATAATGTTCCTTTGCTCAATTCCCAGCTATCAAAAACTCAGCCACTCATGCTAAAGTTCCCGCTAGATTTGATTGAGTTAATTAATAGTTGAGCTCAAGTTTCTATGACATGCTCACAAATTGTCCTTAAGCTGCGTTTTATCTGCGGAGCCATTCAGAAATTTGTGAAATTTCCTGGCCGTCGCACATAACTCAGACAGCTCAGGTTATTAGCGTAATGCAGCCGCGATTGTCGCAGCAGGTTGAGCAGAGCCTCAAGCAGCAGCCACAGAGATTGCCATGTGCATATATATGTATGGATATATATATATATATATATATATATATATATATATATATATATATATATATATATATATATATATATATATATATATATATATATTATATATGCAACCACATCGTGTGCAAGCATATAACGCTGACAAATGTCTCAGTGGCTGCCCCAGCGAACTGGCAACTGGCAACTGGCTGGCTTAGCATTTGCATTCGAAATTTATAAGCAAAGCATAACTGCAGGGCGGCCACAGCCCAACCGCACCCAGTTGCACATTTGCAAACGAAAATTGCCATTATTCGCGGCTCTTAAGTAAAACGCGCGACGAACTGTGGCGACTTCTTCTAAGTACGTATACGCTGTGTGGGACATAAAAAATGGCACAGATGCAAAGGGAAGCTGAATAGGAATAATAAGCTGCTTGAAATCAGAATCCTCTATTCATAGACCCAATCAAGGCATTGGCTCATCAGATATGTTTAGTTAGATCTGCCGCAATACCACATACACTTCATCATAATAACAACTCTAAACTGGGGCAATAAATTTGATTTTAGTGTGCAAATAAAATGCAAACATAAATATCTTTACGAGCCAATGGCAAATTGGCGCAGATGACACTACAGAAAACAGAATTAAAAGCATTTTTCTTTATTTTTCGCGCGTCAGCTCAGCTCAGCTCAGCCCAGCTCTGAAAGCCATGCGGATGATGACGCTTAAAAGTTAAGTGTGCAAATTTCCAGTTGACTTTTTGGGCACAAGTTTGCACGAACAGACAATTGACATTCATTTCGGTGCAGAATGTCGCCCTGTCGATGTCGACTAGATGTCAAAGCGTCGTCGCTGGATTGACATTAAAAACTCACAATAAAATGCACAAACGATAACGAGTCACTCGCCGGAAAAGCTGAATATCAAACGCTTTTAGAGCGCATAAAAATTCACAGCTAACAAAATATAAATATAATTTTAATGTGCTGCTCGTTAACAAAGTTGCCGAGAATGTTTCCAGAAAATAAAGGTCAAAGATAAGCAGCAGCTTACTTAATTTGAATTAAAAAAAAAAAAATGTTTTTATTTTTAATTTATTAATTTTATTTAAGAGTGGTGGTATTATCAATAATTATATTTCAGCAATTGTTTTAATTATGTTTAAATTATACATACAGAAAACTGTAATGGGACTTGCCATTATTTTTTAATTATTTTATGCTTGGAAATTGAATAAAATTATAACTCGATTGTGGATATGTTGCCATCATACAATAAAGTACAACAGGACATAGGGAGCCAAGACACCAAAATTGATTTTTGGCAATTTTAATTAACTATCATACTTAATATAAGGCCTTAAATTAAAACTACACTATGTCCTTTTGCTTTGTTTATTAATATAAAATTGAAAATAGTTATAATAATATAATAAAATAATATATAATATAGTAAGTTGCTTGTCACAGAAATTAAATGCATTTTGGCTTAAAAAATATTTATTCACTATATTCAAATATAATAAATTTTCCATAAAGCAGAGCAGAGTCTTATCTCTTTATTAATCCAAAAGCTTTTCTAAGAAACAAAATTCTAAATAAATTAAAAAAATTAAAAAAATAAAATGTCCATAAAAATAAACCGTAAAAATGTGTATAGTGCGGAAATTTGCATTTATGATAAATAGCTGAGTTCAGGTGTTTCATATGTTTATTGACATATATATATATATATTTTTTTTATCGCGATTGTTGTAAAAATGACAAAGCACGCGCATTTCATATATATAAATATTTATGCAAAATAAATGAATATAGACCGCAGCATTATTTGCATAGAAAAATGCCAACATCGATGAGTGGAGTGCATAAAAGCGGCACTAGGGAGCCAGCAGCGAGCTGTTATTACGGCAGCTCAGCGCATCAAATGACACGTTTTAACACTATCGCAGAGAAAGAGAGAGAGAGAGAGAGAAAGAGAGAGAGAGAAAGCAAACAGCGAGCTGAAATTGAAGCTGCACTGTCAAAAGACAGAGAGAGTGAGAGGGAGAGCGCGCGATGACTGGGAGTAGCTTGTGCATCCAAGCGGCTAAGGAGTCTGGGGCTGAGTCTGCGTCTGAGTGTGAGTGTGTTGGGGTCATGGAGAATATGGCTCGAGTGCATATGAGCCATAAACCGCATTTTTACGTGCAGCGAGTGCCATGTCACAGAGAGAATAAAAGTGCAGCCAGCCCAGTGCCTGAGTTCAGTATTGAGTTTAATTTTCTTAAAGTTGTTTCGACATTGGCGTTGCAAAAAAGATCCAAGCAGATTAGACCGAACTGTCAACTGGGTTGGACAGGACAAACAAGCAATTATTTTGCAATATCTTTGAAATTAACAAACCTTTTCCTGTCCAAGTCCGCTTCTAACTTGATTACCTGGGCTGCCTGCTGAGACAAGGGTGAAAAAAGGGGGGAGAAAAAATGAAAACAAAAAAAAAAGAAAAAGAAATGAAACGTTATCAATGTAACGAGTGTCAGTTTTGTGGCCAACGGTAACAGGAAAGCAAATGTAAACCAAAAAGGAAATGCTGAAAAATGCATGAGAAAAATCACACGATAGATGAACCAAAAAAAAAAGGAAGAAAACTGTAGCTAAACCCGAGGTTAGCCCATAGGGTTGGCATAACACATGCGGAAACTATGAATCAGGGCAAATTGCAGGACTGATTCGATTATTAATCAACTCAGGTTTTCTTATGGTATTGATAGAGATTGATGTAGCTACAGAGGGACAGATAAAGAGAGGTAGATATATGATTTTAATTAAAAATTCAGTTAGGCTCAATAAGCATTGAGAAGCTACAAACATAGATTGATTTTGCCAATGGACAGATTATTTTTACTGAAAATAATGTGAAAAATATTTAAAATATATATTCAATAATAAAACATTTACAGAATTTATTTTTATATAAGTTATTATTTAATTTAAAATTTATATACAATTTAATATTTTATTTTTAATTTAATATATAATATATTTATTGAATATTTACTAGATTCATTTAATAGTGTTTATATTTATTTAAGATATAATATATATTTAATAATTGTTTATCGTATATATATTTATTTTTTGCAAATAAAATCATATTTGATAAAATAAATATCAAAAATTATTTTTTTTTATAACAAGTTTTATTTATTGTATACAAAAATATATTGTTAATACAAAATTCTATATATTTTATATATATATATATATATATATATATATATATATATATATATATATATATATATATATATATATATATATATATATATTCGTTTTTAATCCCTTTTAAATCCTAAATTTTCGTTAACGACTGCCCTCGTTTTGGTCAACTGGCTATCGGTGAAAATTTGGCCAATTCGATGCTTACGCTACGAGTTTTTTGTTGATGGGCAGCCAGAAGCAGGCGACAACTCAGCCTTAGCCTCATCCATAGTCTCAGCCACAGCCTGCTCCACCAACAGCCACTACTGAAAGTCAGTCAACATTTTGCCAACTATTTTTTTTTGTGTGTTCGCCGCAATCGTGTTGGCTTTTGCTTTTGCAACTCGCTTGTAAATTAAGCAATTTGAAATGTTGGCCGCAGTTACCCAAAAACTCACCTCGCTCGCTCTCTCTCTCTCTCTCTCTTTCTCTCTCTGCTCTGCAGGGGAAACCACAAAGTGTTCGCCCACAACCAGTGTGCGGGAGTGTCACTGCTTTAATCGCTGTTGTAGCTCGTTGTAACTCGAACAGGAACAACAGCAATAATAGCAGCAGAGATAGCTAAGAGGTATGTTGAAGTCGATGGCCCCTAAACTGAGCCCTGCCCATTTACTATATGTACAGGTATTTTTTTACCTTGATTACCTGTGCTGCGCGCCGGCCATTTGCTTCAGTTGGCCAGCCCGCAAAGCTGCCGTAGAGCAGCCATTTTAATTTCACTTTACGGTTTTCAAACACAAAATCCTTTTGCCACTACACAACACACAAACACAGGCAGTTGACTACGGCCCAGAGAGAGGAAGAGGCCGAGGGAGAGGCTTGGCTGACCAGGTGTAACCAGGTCTTCGTTTTTTATCGCCTTTGTCTGTTTGTTAGAGGATGAGTATTGTTTGCGTTTCGGCTTGTGCTATTAAAACTGAAATGTGAAATTAAATAGTGAGACACTTTAAGGGAGAGAGAGAGAGAGAGAGAGGGAGAGAGGAATGCCTATAATATAAAAGCCAATTGAGTGAAGCTAAGAGGAATTAATTAAAATTTGATTAATTTAAGCTACTTAATTAAATTTATTATAATTTTAAATATAAATTTTGCAATGTTCTCCCATAAGACAACATTTAAGAATTTATTTACGAATTTTATTTATTTGCTTAACTTTAGCAAATTCAATTTAAATTGAGCTCAAAAGCTGGCTGTAGAGGACAGAATAAATAAACAATCTGCGACGCCAGCTCAATTGCGTGCGACAATATTGTTTTTAATGATTTCTCATAGAATTTAACAAAAAGCCAAAGAGCGAGAGAAAAGGAGAGAGATGGAGCAAGAAGGCACTGAAATCGTTTCCGCTTTTTATTTTGTTGCGCACAATAAAAATGTAAGAAAAATAAAGCTAAAGGCAACAGCATGGCCGAAACTATAAAGCATATGCGTGTGCGTATTGCCGAGCGAAATATCAACAAAGGATAAGAAAAGTGTGGCTGAACAAGGCAAAGGACGTGCTGCCGCAGCAGCAGCAGCACAGACAGGCGACATACAGGCTGCTAAAAAGGAAGAGCTGAAAAGCCATGGAGAAGCCGGTCAGCGACTGACCTATAAACCAAATGGCTGGCAAGTTTACAATGCAATTTATAATCAGGCTAAGAGCCCATTGTATATGCTTAAAGCTTTTCGGGTATCTTAATGCATCTGCTAATTAAACTAAAATCTAACGAGCTAAAAAAGGAATCTACAGCTTGCATTGTTCAAAAAGCTAATTAGCTGCGGATAGACTAGCTAGATTCAGCTTATTTATATGCAGAGCGCTCGATAACTGAGCATCATCAACACGAAATGGCCACAAAAACTTAACGAGTAAATAAAGCCAGCAAAAAAAAAAAATTTAGCACTCACACACATAAGATAAAAAACAAACCCAAGTGTGGCGTGTGAGCTATACGAGTTCAGCCAAAGTTGCGTTAAGAAATCAAAGTAACTTTCTTGGCTTGGCTATCCACACCACGCCTCAGTCTCTTCCTCTCCCTCTGAACTGAATGTTTGCTTGTACTTTTTGCTTCATCAACTGCTTTTCACTTATTGCAAACTTTTGCCAGCTAGTGGACTAGCGTCAACAACTTTGCTGCCTGACCAGGATAAATTTATATTCAATACTCTGTAAAACAATAAATTTAATCAGAGGGTAGCCCAAGCAACTCAGAACAGTTTTTGCTATACAAGTCTAAGATTGTTTACTGGAGATAAAGTGAGATTGTTTACTATCAGAGTCCATATTTAGCTAAGGTTGAGATTATTTGAGGTATTTTATTCTGAAGCTTTCTTTGAATGTTTTTAAAGTGAGCTTAATACTTTACTGATTTATTTTCCAATTATTTATATGCATATAAATTGAATAGATTAAATTTTATTTAATATTTAAAATTATTATTTTGCAGTAAATTAATTTTTGACATCTATACAATAATATCTTTCTTTAATTAATTCTTAATGTTTTACTGCATTTATTATTCAAAATTTATTCCATTATTTTGTATTAAATATAAAAAAATTTTGTTTGCTATTCAGTTAATTTATTTGTTAAGTTTTCTTTCAAATTTATTATCCAAAACTAATTTTTTTATTATTTATTGTTAAATGTTGCTCAATATAAATTTTAAATAAATTAAGTATATATATTTTGTGTACTCTGTATAAAAATATATTTTCTTGTTATTTAATTAATTCTGTTAAAATATTTAAAAATAAAATCAAGCGAAAAATTTAAATATATATGTATTTAAAGAAAACAAAATATATATATGTATACAATAAAATATATATATATATATATATATATATATATATATATATATATATATATAATGTAATAAACATTTAATTTTTATATTTTTCAATATTTTAAACGGTGCATACAATTTTTAAATATTTTGTATCTGGTAGAAACTATAATATTTGTATATTATTTTTTTTTTATTAAATCTTTAGTACTTTATAGTTTTTTATTTCATTTTATATTACCCATGTATATTTTTATTTTTTGAAATATATTGCTTAAATATATAGATTTGTAAGAATTATTTTTTTTATAAATCAATTATTTTTTTATTAGTTTTTCATTTCTATACATCTGTTTACTTTTAGGCATTCAGGCATTAAATATGTTTCTCATATACTTTTTTCACAAACTGCGCAATTTTAACACTGACTTAGATCCAAAATTCACTTTGATAAATATCTGAATTTCCGTAATTTATGCTAGACAAAAAACAAAATAATAAATTTGTCCTTGACAATTTACAATCTCCTGGTAATTTATTTCTACATATTAAATTTTCATATCTTGCGCAGTCTCGAAGACTTTTAATTTCCAGAGCATCATAAATTTCTTGCACAACCCTTTTGACACACAAAAACTATGCTGTATATATTTTATAAGCTGGCCAAAGGACAATGGCCAAATCATGCGTGTTATTTTTGCGAGATGAAGACGAAGCCGAAGCGTTGATAAGTTCACAAGTTCTCAAGTCAAAAGTTGAAGGAGCGGCAGCTAGCTGCATAGTTGAGGTGCAACTGCAGCTGCTGCACGAGGTTAATTAAAAAACTTTTGCTTGGTAAATTTTATTAAATTTGCGTTGGACCAATTTATATATATATATGAATATATATGTGTATATATATGTGTATATATATATGTATATATATGTGTGTATCAAAAGATACTATAAACTAAAACTAACTTGAAACAAAAACTTAGCTTCTCCCTGCCCTACAGAATCGGGTTCATCCAGGCTGGTGTCGCCTGCTGGGCTCGACTGAGAGCTGTGTTGGCGACATCGACAGTCTGTTGAGCAGTCGGATTGCCCCGGCTAGCGTGCCACTCGTCCGATTCGTAAAACTTAAAACCCAGTCTGGTCGCCATTTCATACGCAGCTATTGGGCCGCTGGAGCCGAATTCATAGAGGAACGGCTTCGGGCGCTCGTACTCGATCTCAGCCAGCACAGGCGAGAAGATGCGCCAGATTTCGCACTGCTCGTCGGTGCGCATGAACATCATCTGGTTGCCAGCAATGACGTCGAGCAGCAGACCCTGGTAGTTAATGGGCACGGCTCTGTCGCGCAGGATCAGGTCCATCTCTGTTTCCCTGAGAGCAATTTTCGGGCCCGGCCGCTTCAGCATCATGCGCATGAAGAGCTGTTCGCGTGGCGCCAGACGCAGCACCAGCTCGTTGGGTATGCTCGAGCTGTTGCCGCTGTGATTGCACTGCGTCGGCTTGTACTGCACGCGCACCTCCGTCTTGGTCTCGTTGAGGGCCCTGCCCACGCGCAGGATGAAGGGCACGCTGGTCCAGCGCTTGTTATTGATGCGCAGCACGACCATCGCATAGGTGGGCGTCAGCGAGTCCTTGGGTATGTAGGAGTGTTGGGTGTAGCCCACCTTGGCCGGATCCGACTCCCGGCCATTGTTGCAATACTGACCCATGAGGACATCGCTGAAGTTGACAGTCAGCACCTGCTTGAGCACCTTCATCTTCTCGTTCCGCATGTCCTCCACGTCGTTGCTGTACGGCTGCTCCATCGCGAGCATGGCCACCAGCTGCATCATGTGGTTGGTCATCAGGTCGCGTATGATGCCGAACTGATTGAAATAGTCGGCGCGAGCCTGGACCGGCGCCTCGACCTTGACGCTAATCATAATCGCGGCTATATGCTTATTGTTCCAGGTCTCCGACCAGATCAGATTGGTGAAGCGTAAAACAAATAGGTTGTGGATGACTTGCCGGCTGAGATAGTGGTCGATCATATAGATCTGGGACTCCTTGAACGTCTGACACAGCTGGGTCTGGTAGACCCTGTAGGATATGTCATTCTTGCCGAAGGGCTTCTCCACGATGATCCGATTCCAGCCGGTGGTCGAGATGCATTTGCGCGCTATGTTGAGGGTCACTTGGTCGAAGACGATGGGCGGCAGCGCCAAGTAGAAGATTCGATTGGCCACGAGCATGTCGTGCCGTGTCTCCTGCCGCACCATGGCTGCAGTGAGATCCAAAAACTCATCCGGATTGTCATACTGGCCCTGGACACAGTGCACGTTGGTCCAGAAGCTATTGTACTTCTCTACGTCCCGGCACTTGTCGAGCCCCATATACGGCACACATTTGAGGCGAAATGTGCGCAGTTCGAACTCGCTGCGGCAGAACGTGAAAATCTTCATGGCTTGGGGCAGGCGATTATCGCGATAGAGTTGCCAGAGCGCCGGAAAGACTCGGGTGAGCGACAGGCGACCCGAAGCACCGAACACGACAAACGAATAGGCGACTTCATTGGTGGGATCAATGGGAAGCATCCTTGACTTAAAATTTTGATAGTCCAATACAAGAAAAAAATTTGATTTCTGTTGTAAACTTGACTACAATTTATGTTTTTTATTTATTTCTGATTCCATTAAAAGCTAAGGTGATTGGTTTAATAACTGCTCACATTATTTTTATTCGTATTATCAGTAACATAAGTGATTTAAGTAATCGTATTTTATTACTATGAGTTATTTACTTTTTTTTAATTATTTCTAATATATTTATTTACTTGTTTATTTTTTATTTATTTATTTATTTATTTGTTTATTTATTTATTTATTTATTTATTTATTGATTTATTTATTTATTTATTTATTTATTTATTTATTTATTTATTTATTTATTTATTTATTTATTTATTTATTTATTTATTTATTTATTTATTTATTTATTTATTTATTTATTTATTTATTTATTTATTTATTTATTTATTTATTTATTTATTTATTTATTTATTTATTTATTTATTTATTTATTTATTTATTTATTTATTTATTTATTTATTTATTTATTTATTTATTTATTTATTTATTTATTATTTATTATTTTCCGATTTTAGTATTTATTTTAAATTTATTTCTCGTTTACTTATTTTATTTTCTATTTCTTAGGGATTTTATGAATTTAATTCTTTAAAATATATTAACAAAATGAGGTATAATATATTATGCCACACTTAAAACCTAATCTATATACCCAAACAACACATCTATATTGCATTTCGTCTACACAATTTTCTCTTTGTCTCACAAGCCAAACGTTTCTCATGTTTTCGTTTTTCCCAGACTCCATTTGCAGTGAGTAGCTCAAGCAATGCGCTTCATTTACAGCTCCCACATTTAAAACGCATCAATTGTTCATTGTTGGCAATTCCTTAAAGCTTTTTGGTATGGGTCAACTTGAGCTTCCTCTGCTTCTGCTATTTTTTCTGAGAGACAGCGAGAGGGAGAGGGAGGGAGCCAAAGACATGGCCATTGGCATTGCCTAAAGTCAGCTTTCAAAGAAAATGACGCTGCAGGCGGCAAGGCAACTTGGCTTGGTCCGAGCGCCAAGGCAAAGCTGTGCACAGTGCGCCGAAAGATAACGGAAAGCGGGCAGCGAAACAGGAAGGGAAACGGAACGTGCTAAAGGAAAAGCAAAGCTGCCAGTCGCACATAAGCACATAGGAGATTTTCCAAATGCTGTTTGTAGTTGTTGTTGCTTGAGTTGTTTTTGTTGTTGTTGTTGTTGTTGTTGTTGATGATGATGTTGTTGTTGACTGCAATTCAAATTCAATCATTACAAATACCCTAAGCTTCCATTCAAGTACATTGGCAGCCCGACGACGACGACGACGATGCTGATGCTGATGCCGATGATGACGCTGACTCCGCTTGCAATATCTTTGTGTGAGCAGCTAATAGTCCAGTCACGCCCTGCTCATTTTCGAGCTTGTCGTCGTCATTTTTGCCTTGCATGGGGCACGCTCTGCGCTATGGCAATTTGCCTAGCAACATTGTAGGCTGTCCTGATGCAACACACCAAAGTGCACACCTGGCACATTGTCCTGGCAGCCGCTCTGATTGCTGGTGATAATTAAATTTCCCTTTGACTCGGCTACAGTCTACAAAATGCAATATGCTGAAAATAAAAACGAAAATATCTACTCTCCACACGCCAGGGTGTTGTAATTGCTAGCTCAGTGTGTGGTCCACTCTAATCTGAGCAGACAAAGGCAAAGTCCTTTAGCCGAATGTGTGGCAAATTGTAGCCCTTTGCTATCTAAATTAATGTATTTAGTTGCCATGGGCGATGGCATCAAATGCTTTTAAGCTAAAAATATAATGGAGAAAATTGCAAGTCAATTTATATATTTACATTTATATATATTGCTTGTAAAAATACTATAGAAAAAAAGTCTATTGATATATATATATATATTCCTTTTAAGCTAAAAATACAAAAGAGCAAAATTCGAATCAATTGTTATATAAAGATAATATGAGTAAATTGATATTTATTTATTTATATAGAATAAATTCGATTAAGAAAAATTAAAGTCAATTGATATCTATTAACATTGAGATATGTACATTGAGCGTTAGCTACTGTTATATATTTCCTATATTATTTATCTACAGTCTTATAATTTTCTCTGTTTTATTTATTTTAAAATAAAATTAAATTGTGGTTTCTATAATTTCAAAAAGATATATTTTTTTAAATTTATTGAAAAAGTAGCTAAAACTCATCAGCATAGCATTGTTTATTTATTACTATTATTTTTATATTTTTAAATAAAATAAAATTGGGTTTTCTATTATTTCAAAAAGTTTTTTTGTAGTTTTTGAAAAAAAAAAAAAACTAAAAATTGAGCTAAAAATCATCAGCATAGCTCACCCAAATTCAATTGTGAATATCTGGCCAGCATAGCCAGCAATTTTTACAAGCAAAATTGATATTTGTCTTTACAAAAAAATGCACTTTAAAAGTCCATGTAATATTAGTTTTGAAGGAAAAATCAATTGTTGAAGTAAACGTTGATAATCGACTATTTGGACTATAAATCGCAAAAAAACGCTAAAAAATATTAGTATTTATATTCCAGCAAATTACAAATTTTGCTAAAAAAAAAAAACTTTAATAGCAGTGAAAGGTACGATAGATAGGCCATCCATACAGAGTAAAGCTGCCAATTCTTGTCTTCAGCTATACAGGAAGGGACAGGACAGGAAAGAGCTGGTGTTAAAGCAAATTGTGCAAAGGCTTAAAAGGCTTTATTTCGAAGCTGCATATCAATATACATATCAAATAGCAGTTCTAATCTTAGCCAACGTAGGTAAACTCAACTGTAGCTATGCGGCCTGTTAAAGGTTTGCTTTTCCGGCCTGGTCCAAAAATAAACAAAGCGCTGAAAATGAGCGGATTTGACAGCTTAGCCGACCTGGCGACCTTTTCTTTTATTAACTGACGCTGCCAGGCAAATAAAAGTAGAGAACAACAGCAACAACAACAACAGCAACAGGAACAAACTCCAACACGTGCCACACGCAGCAAATCTCGTCTAATTCACTGGCGTCGACTCTACTTTAGCCTATAAGCAAAAAGCAGAAAACTTGGAACGTGCCTGTCAACGCGAGTTGGGCCAGGCTCAACACGTTGCAGCCCAGACCTCCCTCCCTCCCTTCCCCCCTCATGACTTGAACATTGATTGTTGCCCTCGCTAATTACCTTGTCTCATTTGCTGCGTCTATATTTGCTTGAAATCACATTACTTGGCATTTAACAAACGCGTTGACATTTCATACATTATCACTGGGGACACGTGGCGTATGCGTAATATTTTAGCTTAAATATGACACTCGACACTCAACACTAAACAAAAGGTAATTAGAGCGGCTAATTGAGGCTTAAGCAATGACATCAAGATTAATTGCGAAAGTGTTGGGCATATCTAGATTTATGTCTTATTGACCAAACTAATCATAAGGCGAGTTCAAATTGTCGCACTACGGGCATAGTAAATGCAAATGTAAATATCGACCCGGGCCGAGCGAGTCAACTGAAGTTGGGCTTTGGGCCAAGTCATTTAAGTCCCCAAATAAATGCGCAAATTTCTATGCCAAGACACGCACAAGACAAATGGACCATTGACCAAAACGACCTGACCTTAGGCCAAAAGTAACTCAAGAAAAAGAACTTTAAAGCGCAGATAAATCACGGCAGTCCCTGTGTCCCTGTGTGCGTTGCCGGAAATGTCTGTGTGAAAAACGTGCATAAATAAATTGGTGAAACGGAAGCGTTTAAAGTCAAGTTTCGAATGAGTTGGCATTTAGCTAGGAGTTGCTTATGATGTGTGACATTTTGCCAAATTGAAAACCCAAGGAGCAGACATTGTGTGTGGCCTCACAAATGAGAGTAATGGGAAGGGCGAGAGGGAGTGAGACAATAAGAATGAGACAGGCTAAGTCACGACCAGTGTTGCCACATTTTTATCAGAAAAGAGCTGCTTCTAAAGCGGCAGAAAGCAACAATAGCGAAAATTAAAATTACTTGAAATAAAAATAAATATCATATTTTTATAGCTTATTTTGTATTGTATTAAATATTTTGTTTTAAATACAGATTGGAGTAATTCATAAAGGTAAATAAATAAAGGTTGCCAATTTTTATATAAATGTTGCAAAAATAAATAAAATAAAATAAAATAAAATCACTGATAATCTAGAGGTGAGAGACTATATATGTGATAATAGTGAGTCAGGACCAGTGTTGTTAACGGCTTCTAATGACTACGACTCTAAGTGGCTAGTAATGCCAACGGCTTCAACATGTCAGATTAACGTATGAAAAAAGCCAGAAATAGTTAGATAAGATTTTGAAAATTCGAAAAAAAGCTATCATGATTTGAATATTAATTGTCATATTTTTAATTGGAAAATTGTTTTTTTTTTTATAAATATAATTTTGGTAAAATTTGATTTTTCTTTTAGTTAACTTTTTGATGTTGGCTGTCAAATAAGAGCAAAATCATTTGTCGCTTCCTATGCATTTCACCTAAAAATCATTTTAATTTTACCTTTTTGTTCCGCTGTTCAAGAATTCAATTTAGCTATAATTCCCGGCAATTCACATCAGCAGATCTGACGGGAAAAAAGCTAAATTGGGAGCACTGGTCACGACATTAAGATCATAATTGCCAAAAGACAAGAACATAATGTTGGACATGCCGAGACAGAAAGACAGACAGACCGACAGACAGCTATATATGTGAGAGATTGAATTACGAGCCGGGACACACACACACGGAGACTAGGCCAGCTGTTTCGCTTCCTTGCACTTTATTGTGGTTTATTTGTTTTCATTTACTCGGCTCGCTGGCTCACATAAAATTTAATTAAATTGTTTTATTGCATGCAAGTAAATGGAATTCCTGGCCGTCTGCCTTGCCAACCAAGTGCCACTCCATGCCGGCCCAGCTTTAGCCTTAGCTACACAAACGTTGACAGCGAAATGCTCAGGCCGCAAACCGCAAAAACCTGGCCAACATCAACACAAGCAGGCGCGTCAAATTTTAACGCACTTTTGTGGCTAATCTTTTATTAGCTCGAGGCATTGCAGCATTCCGAAGCAGAAGAAAGCAGATGAAAAAAGGACAATAAGATTGGGATTTTTGTAACCTGCTGTAGCCGCTGACAGATAAATGAAAGAAGTCTTTTATGTACTAATTGTGGATACTCATATATGTACTATTATATGAGGAGAAAAGCTTTGATTGTTTATTTTTATTGAATGAGCTACAAAACTTGTGGAATGACTTCAATTATTATTTTAACATTTAAATTTTACATATGCATATGTGATGGAATGTAACTCAAAATATGAAAAAATATATATATATGTATAATTTTAAATAAGTGCACAAATTATTTATTTTATTATTAATTATATTTATTTTTAATTTTAAAAAAATTCAAGCACAATACATTGTTTCTCAAGTTTTTTCTGCATAATACAATTTTTTTTAATCTTAAACAAATAGAATTTGTATTTTTATTTTTAAAATTTAATGTATATAAATTAGTAATTTTTTTTTTTTTTTTGATAATTAAATTATTTTCCTGTCACAATATAATATACCTTTTATTGACAATAAATTGGTTTAATTTATTAGTTTATGTTAAGTGATTAGAAATAAAACTAAAATAATTAAATTCCTACAATCAAATTAAAATATCAAAAAATTAAATAAATAATAATAACAAACAAATTCTAAGCAAAGCAATAAATAAAATAAAAATAAGTATTCGACTTTTCTCGATAATATACTTTTGATGAACTTAAAAAACATTATGTGTATGTGTGTGTATATATATAAATATATTAAATTCTTAGTGAATACCTTATTCAAGTTGTATTCACTTTCATTAAAGTCAACTTAGACACTTGGACACCTGTACCATTAGCTAATGGCAGCAGCTTTAATCACGCCTCAAAACCACAAATTGTCATTTAAGAGACACTTTAAGACATTCGGTTTCATAAAAAAAATGCTCAAAAAAATAAAGAAAATAAAGAAAAAATTCGTGAAGCTTTGAATTGAATGGTCTCAAGGATGGGGTCCTACATAAGTTGCCTGAATAGTGGAAATAATCGTCCTCAAGTTTACAGTTCACAGAATCTGCTTCAACACACACACAAGCACACACACTCACATGTGTGTAATCAAATAGCTGTGCAGCAAAACGATATTAAGGGCAGCTGAAGGCCGCTAGTGATTTCTTTTGTCCTGCCTGCCAGTGAGACACATATATATATATATATATATAGCCATAGATATATTCCCTCAAATTGATTGAGTGGGGTATTTAAGAGTCACTCACCATTGAAAAGCAATTTCATACTTGTCTCACTCTGCGTAGGCAATAAAAAAAATATCGAGGCTGAGGCCAATATAGAAATGCCAACAATATTACGCATACGCCCCTTTAACCACAAACTTAACAGCCGTAAAAAGTTGGGCTGAATTTGTGTAAACAGAGCTTAAGAACGGCTCAAAGTTGAACTTGAGCAATGAACAATGAAATTCATTATCATTATGATGGCAGGTAAACACAGCCACGCCCCCAGCCTCCCTCGCCGCACCTCTTTATGAGCTTGTTAGTTAATTAATTTCTTAAATAATTCATGAACAGCACTGGAAGCTGTAAGACATTGTGGCAGCACCCGCGACTTGTTACCTCAAGCAATTGACAGCCAGTCCCGGCAGCCCTTGAGTTGGGTCTGCAGAGCAATTTTAATATTTTAAACTAGCGGTAAAGCTGACCTTAAGTTGGGCAAAAAGCGAGTCAAATGACAACTGCCAACTGGGGACGAATGATGTGTTAAGTAAGCAGGACTATTTTAAACAGACTCTATGATTAGACACGTTGGCATGAGCTGAGCGAGAGCTAAACTTAAGCGGGATAAATTCTATATTTTAAAGTCAAACTGATTTTGTTTTGATGATTTTCAGGCACATTTGCTGAAATCACAAACAAACAACGAAATTCAAATGCAAACAGAGAAAAGCACACAGAGCGAGGGAGGGCACCCAGAGAATGAGACAATGAGCGCTCTTATTGGCATATCTACATATTTCTGGTTCAATGCATTCACAGAGCATACACACACACACACACACACACACACACACACACACACACACACACACACACACACACACACACACACACACACACAAACAGAGACAATCCATGGAGCAAAGCAAACAGATTATGGACTGAAAAACAGGAGCTGCGCTGATGGCAAAGGAGACGCCGACAGCCAATGCCAGCGGGCCAGTGCGACCAAAGTATGCCAAAGATGCCGATTCATTTGTGCCATAAAGCACAGGCTACAGCTACAACAACAGCAGCAACAGGAGCAACAACAACAATATTCAGCTCTCACATATACACATGGAAATTAGCACATGTGTGTGCTACGTATTCAACTATCGATCTACTAGTGTGTGTGTGTGTGTGCGGCAACATTTTAATTTGGAATTTTGGAAATGTTGTTGAGCAGAGAATATGGAAATTTTATAGAAAACTTAAAAAATATATTTATTTATGCAAAAAGACATTCAGTAAGAGGATAAACTTTTTGCTGTCGAATAATAGAGAAAACTAATAAGCAAAAAAAAAAAAAAAAATTAGATAAGATGAGAGAATAAGTAGAAGACCCACAACTGAGCTAAGGTAAAGAGACCATACTCTCACTCTATAAGAATTAAATGTGCGGATAATAATTGAAAACATATTCTTTTGTGTTCTATATATTTTCGATCATTTTATTCTAGTTTATTTGTTGCTACATAATTAAATTATTATTATTATATTATTTTATATTTTATATTATTTTGAATATTTTTTCAAAATAAAAAAATTAAAAACTCAAAAAAATATAGCAAAAATATTTAGATATAACAAAAATCATGTGTAAAGAAAGAGAAGGCACTACTATTTACATATAACAAATCTTTAAAAAAAAATTAAACAAATTAATATATTAATTTTTTTTTATGTTCCTTATTTGTCTTTTTTTATTATTATTATTTTAGTACTATTGCGGTATAACAAAATCTAAAAAATAAATGAAAAGTTTATTGTTTTTAAATTTAATTTTTTGTTATTTTGAGTTTACTATTATAATAATATAATAATAATATAATATAATAAATAATATATAATATTATTTTTTAAAAATCAATTTATTATTTTATATATTTATTTTCTTATTTCATCTTTTATTATTATTATTTTACTATTATTAGAAAATCTGAAAAAAAAAACAATTTATTATTTTTATTATTTATTCCAATTATTTAAATAAATTGTGTTACTATTCTTTTACTATTATTAAAGTACAGGCACATTAAGTAACTACGATATTCGACAAACTCAATCAATCATGCATAAAAAATAATGGAAAATTTTTGTTGGAACATGCACTAGATTTGCAATTTATGTTTGTATGTGTGCGTATATATATGTATGTGTCTGTAGCAATGTATTCCTTTTTGGCGTCATTGAAGTGTTCATAATAAATGTATAGACTGCAAATTGTAACCCAAATGTATTACGCCCTGTGAGTTGTTCTCTATTCATATCATGCAGCCCATTCCATCTGTCGACTGTTTTCTTTTATATTTCTTTCTGCTTTTTCTCATTTCTTTTTTGTAGTTGGCAATTTCTGCTTATTTTGTGGCTTGTGGGCATTTTAATTTCGTGTTTCATTTGGCTTTTGTGGCTAAGGACAACGGCCATGGCTCCCAGTCTCTCTGGCACATGGAGAAATGTATGTAAATTTTTATTAGCCATTGTATATGTATTTATTTTAATACCTTTTGTGTTTATGACGGCCGTGGTGCGAAAAATGTTGAGCGACAACAGGACAACAAAGCTTGCCGCAGCATCTGCCGGCCAGGCCAAGTCCTTGGCCATTAGGCCAAAATAACGAGCCAACATATGAATCACACTTAGGGGCTGGCAAGTTATGAGTCCAACTGTCAGTTGGGGAAAACTAAAACGTGTGTTTATGAAGAAAAACTGTCTGTCGCCAGCCAGTTGAGAATTTCTCAACTCTGGATCGAGCCGTGCAGCCATGCAGCTCTGCTCCCAGCTCCCAACTCCCATCTGTCTGTCGTCTGGCTTGGCTTTTTATTTCCGTGTCGTGTAAAGTGCAAGTACACTCGAGTTTATCTTGGCCAGGCTCCCAGGCGGACAAGTGGACGAACACTTGGACAGACCCAACCACAAATGCAGTCCGTCATGTGGCTGGGCCATGAGTATTGGCATTATGTAGGAGGAACATGTGTGTTCGGTCTGCAGTTAGTATAATTTGCTCCAGCTTAAGCTTTAATTGGCGCAAGCTCGAAACAGTGCAACAGGAATTCATGTTGACAGCCGGACAAAAGCTTTGTTTCCTTTTCTATACCCATGCTGACACAAAGTTCTCATTATGCTGAAACAAAAAGGAAAACATTTTCTCCGGCATGTGGTTAAATGAGTGTAGTTGGCACAAGAGAAAATTAGAAATTGTTAAAGCTTTGGATTTAAAAATTAAATGGAAGTTGTGAAATTTATATTCTTTATGATTTATATTTTTATTTATTTATTTATTTTTATAATTATATATGAAAAATATTAAAATAAATAAGTTTAATATTTTTAAATAATATAATTTTGATAATACATTAAGTCTTATGCCCATTATATAAAAAAAAAAAACAAAAAAAACTTAAATAACTATATATGGTATGACATATAATATGATTTTATGCAAAAATTAAATTTTATAATCAGTATTCTATGAAATTTATATTTAATCAAAGTATCACATTAAATAAATAATTAAACAAATATTTCTATTGATATTTTCAATTAAACAAAAAAAAAATGAAATTAATATTTATATTACATAAATAGTTATTAAATAAGTTTTCTAATTTTTTTTTATTTAAACAAAATATAATATTTAATATCTTAATAGGTTTTTAAAAATATATTAAAAAGTTTATATTTATATTCAAACGAAATATCAAAGTTATTTAATTTGATATTATATTTATGTTTAATTTTTAATTTATTATACATTTCATACTTTTATCAAATATTTTGATCATTTTATTTTATTTTTTAAATTTATATATTTCTTCAACTATAATGCTTATCTAAAGCAACCACCGCCTACTATAGCTAAGATCAGATTACAAAATCACCAAATGAACTGTAATTGTATTATGATACTTCCTGCCAGGCTCAACTCATTCTGTTTCGAGACAAAGGGCTGCCACCTTTTGTATGCGCCATTCCCACACTCATTTAATAGATATATTATATTTAATATAGGTAGCTTTATCGACCCATTTGCTGTACACCTTCGTCGGGGCTGGTAAAAAGATAATTGTGTTGCACCATCACGAAAAAGTATCAACTCACTTGTTCACAACTCACACTGAGCGCGCTCTCCCCATTGCCCAGTCTTAATGTGTTTATGAATTGTCATTTTCATGGCCGAGCCGTTCTCAGTTTTGATGACATGCAAAGCAATTTGTTAGCCCGGCCCGCCGCTTGGCTCGACTTCTATCAAGAATTTGTCACATTACAACAATTACATATACACACACTCACACTACTACTACACACACATATGACAAATGAAAATGTTCAACAAAAAGAATCAACAGTTTGCGTAGCAGCGAAGAGTACGCAGAAGAGAGCGGATATGTACACTGCTTTGCCGACGCCGAAAGAGTGAACGTCGCTCGCCTCGTGTCGTACTTCTTCGTGTCGTGCTGCTTTGGTCCGTCGGCTCGATTGTCGGTTCGCTGAAGTTTAAGGGCGGTCGCAGCAGCAGCCGCTGCTGCCGTTGTTTTAGTTCTGCATTCAACGTCGACACGTTTGCACGCGTGCTCTACAGTTGCGCTCTACTCTCTCAACTACAGCGAGTGTGCCTCTGTGTGTGTGTGTGTGTGTGTGTGTGCATGTGCGTGCGTGTGCGTGTGTCGCAACAAACTTAAAGTTGAGGCAATAGACAAAGTCAAGATGCCAGAAATACCCTAACTAACAGCTGCCAACAGGGAATTGATACGCAACGCAAACAAGAAAAAAAAAACTTCTATTTCCAGCACATGTTGCCGTCGAGGCATTCCAGTGCCTCAGTGCCCCCAGGTGATCTCAGCACGAAGCCAAAACTCTAGACTGCACTTTCAATTTGTTTTTAAACGAATTAGGCGTTTGTGTTTGTGCTTTCGGCTCTTTAAACGTTTGACATCAGTTGAGAATTTCGGCGAGCTAAATCAATTACCCAAATTATTCCTCGTGCTAATAAATAAATTAGTAAAACACTTATAAACCAACAACAACAAGAGCAACAGCAACAACGATTTAATATTCCGGCCAAAATGTTTGTCTAAAAGTTCATGTCAAAGCCAAATTACAAAGCAGCCGCGGGCTATTAAATCTATTTAATTGAAAATCAGGTAAGCAATCAAACGCGGCATTCACAAATTGAAATGTTGTTCATGTTTATTTTAAGCACAATTTTGTTGCAAAGACTTCAATGAGATGCGAAAATGTTTCTTCTCCGTGTTGAATGTTTTTAATGCAGACTATTCGATAAGATAAAATTGTGTGTTTGAAGGCATTGTTGGTATCAAATTAGTTTTTTGTTTAAAAGTTGAGGTGAACTTCAAAATACAATTTTAATTTTAATTAATTTTTTTTTAAATAAAAAATAACTAACTGTGTGAGTAATAGTAGAAAAAAAATAAAAATGAATAATTAAAAATATACATAAAATAAAAAATTAAAGTTCTGAACGTCATTTAAGAAACTTTTTTCCATTTCGAAATAAATACACTTTGGCATAATATTGAGCTTTTATAATAAAAAAAAATTTATTTGCATTGTTTTAAAACTTATTTTATTTTATAAAAATGTATACGATTTGAACTTTATGTCAAGTATATGAAGCTAGCAAATATATATGCAATATAAGTAAATTTGCCTTCTTGCGCTTTGCAATTCTTAATGCTCAAACAAATAAATGAATAATTTTAATTAATTTTTCATCAATTATAATATCTAAATAAATCACAAATAAATAAAATTAGCAAAATATATACATAAATTATAATAAAGTCAATATTAATTATAATTATTAATTATAATTTTTTTATGCATTTCACAAAAGGCTTTAAATTTAATTTATTATATCCATTCATATAAATTAATAATAAACATCTTACCTTCATTTGCATTTACAAAATTATTTGATTTCCAAAGTAAATTATTTACATTTCCAAAGTAAATTTCTTTCTCTTCAATATCGTAACATCTACATTGTAACGCAGAAATATATATTTTTATATCATAAAAATTTGTATTACATATAAATTATTAAATGAAATGAAAATATATAATTTCTATATTTTTACATTTTTACATTATATAATTTAAATATATTATATTAATTTTTTTTGTATATTTTATTTTATTCATAATTTGTATATAATATAATATAATATAATATATTAAATGATGTAGAAATATATAAATTTTTTAAGTTACAAATGTTTTTATCATCATATATATATGATTTTGTTTATAATATAAATTTATATTATTTTTTTTATATATTAACATTTATTCTTAATTTTCTTTCTTATTTAACACATTTTCGTTTATCCCATTTAGCATTAGCTGGTCTAATTATTACAGCACCCATAATTTTCTCCGATTATGTACTCCCACATAGTTCATTAAATACTAGTACATTATTATCATTTACATATCTCAGCCATGCTCAAATTTGGCTTAACAATGACAGCGCTAATAGCTAACAAAACACGGCCAAAAGACGCGATCTTAAGGCCCCACACTCAAATCCACACCACACTCGCAGACCCATTCTCACACCCAGCTACAACCCGTGGCACAAGCAACAACAACTGTGCCGCTCCCCCAAGTGCGAGTCTTTATTTTGGCTTAACGCCTTTAATTAATTAAACCGCACAGCTCCCGGAAGTGCGGGCTGCAGCGCCGCCATGAAGGCCTTAGCTGGGAGCGGCTTTGGGGACAACTGTGTAGCAGAATTTGTGTCGTCTTTAAGCAATTTTATGTAGCTCACCTTGGCGCACAGGCTAGGAGCCACAGAGACACAGGCGCGCAATCAGTCAGCTCCACAGCCTCAGTCTCACCCACAACTTGGCCCCCACCCACCCACGCAGAGTGCGTGCCACATTTATACCAGTTTTAAAAAGCGCGGCATACTTTTGCGGCAGTTCGGCTTGATTATATATTTATTTGATTTCTGGCTAGCTGTTTTACGATGCAACTCAGTCCTCAGGTCGTCTGTCTTCGGTCTGCTTATTGCCTGCTTTATATGCGCTGTTTGTCTGCCCACAGCATTTACATAAAATCTAATCAAAAGACATGCACATTAACTGCCGTCGGGCTCATCAAAATTTCAGCATGTGCCGTATGCCGTATATCGTATGTGATGTCGACTGCACTTATCCCTCAGATCCACTTTCCGCTTTGCCTACCCTAAAAGCGTATTTAATAATTCAGTAAATTGCCTGTCGCATCAACTTGCCAACTCTTTACGTTTTTCTTTATTCGATTTTGGGTTTTGTGTTTCCTCTCGTTTGTTTTCCTTTCTTCTTCTCGTGGCTAAATAAAACACAAGAGTTTAAGCTGAACAAAAATTATATATAAATATAAATATGTAAATATTTATCGATGCCTAACGAAGTTTGTATACCCTATTGTATATCTAATACATTTTGATGTGTTGAGGGAGTCCCAGTGGAATGTGTATGCTCTGAGCATATTCCTTTCTTAAATATTTAAAGCGCCCACAACAAGTTGAGCGGCTAACAAGAAAATAATATTTAAATGTTTATCGAGGCGTTGAGGTAGTGTCTGTTTACCTTAAATAAAAAGGTATTGATTTAATTTATATGATTAGCTGATTGAGGTATTTTGAGTAAAATCATGAAGAGCTGCTCTTGCTATAAATTTATTATTTAATTATTTGAATTGCTATGAATTTGAAAATATTTGAATTAAATATTATAATTTATTTTAAATATTATTGAAGTAAATTATAAAAAGACATGTTTCATAAAAATATTTAATAAACAAATTTTAAAAAGTAAACTATATATAAAAAAAAATAAAAAGTGGTATAATAAAATTTTTTATTAATTTATTTACATTCTTAACTTTTTATGCAAAGTTAGTTTCACATTTACTTTTTTTTATTTATTTTATATTTATCCAACAAAAATAATCATTAAATATTTATTTAAAATGTTATGTATTAATAAAAATAAAAATCTTAATTCATTTATTTTATTTTTTATTTAAAATTTTATAATAAGTTAAATTCATACATATATTAAAAAAATTCGTTATTAGTGATTATTATTATTTAAAATATTTATTTTTAATTTTTTGAAACTCATATAATATATATTATATGTTATATATTTATCAAAAGTAATAATTATAATTATTTTATTTTTATTGTTTATTTAAATTTGTATGCAAAATTTAATTTACATTTATATAAAAAATATCTTTATTAATTATTTTAATTATTTATATATAATTTTATATACAATTTAACTAATAAATATACATAAAAAACAATCATCATTAATTATTGTCATCATTGGCTTAAGCTATTTAGTAAATCAGAAAGCAAGCCTCGAAAATTCATGTTTCACAATATTTTTTTTATATATTTTCTGTATAATTAATTTGCATAATAGTCCTGTCATTTAAGTAGGAAAAATGTGCTGCGCCTTTTCATTAACCTGGCTGAAAAAATATAAATAAAAAAGTGAAAAGATTGAGGTAAACATGCAATGGACATCAAATTAATGCAGTTAAGCTGACGTCTGTGCTGATGTTGGCGACTGGGGAATAGCGAGTGTGGAGTGGGGATAGGGGAACAGCGACTGCGCTGTATAATCAATTAAATATTGATATTTTTAATATTTAATCTTTTCAATTAAATTGCCAATGATTTACATGACAGGCCCGGCGCGCTTTTTATGGCAAATGCAAAAGCAAAAGCAGAAAACGAAATTTGCGTTCGCGCTGCGACAGGCAATCGCATTTGGTAAACCGTAAATGATGTTGTTGTATAAATCAATTAAATTGTTAATTTTAAAATAATTTAATATATACAAATTAAGTTTGCCAAGTGGCGGGCAGAGCTTTATTGTGTCTGCCGTCAACAGATGTATTACGTTTTAAGAATTATATATAAATTATATAAAAAATATATTTATTAAATATTTAATGAACTGGTCTTCAACTAATCTTATATTAATTATTAAATATTAAATTAATTATTAGCATATTTTAAATTTTATTTTCTCTTCGCAGCACATTAAGTATACGCCAAGTAACTCACTCTTTAAGCTGTGCTCGCATTGCCAGCCCCCTATAATATTATTCTATGCAATTGTCTTATTTTACGCCCATTTAATGCATAAGCACCACACATTATACGAGGCTCTTCACTTAAACAGACCTCATTAGTCACAGCTCTTGTGGTTTGCATATTGCGCATACGCCGCGTTGGCTGCAGCAGGCGCTGTTGGAATTCAATGCAATGCGGTGCGCCCCTAGCTGGAATTTTTTTGTAAAACAATGCCATGCCATGCCAGGCAGTTGCATTTCCTAATTATATACGTTTGGTATGGTGTATACGCCCCAGTGCACAAATAAGTAAAAATCAAACATAATTATTTTAAATCAACTGAAAAGGCAAACCAATTTCGCTTTTGCCATAAAAATTCATTTAATTGTTAACATATGCAGTCACCATATCAAAATACATTTATATATGTGAGTAAAAAATGTTAAACGAAAATGTTTTAATTTAATTGAAGGCCTGACATTGGCGGCAATCAATCTACCAATCAATCAATCAGCGCGCGTGATGAGTGCCAAATAAAACGAATTATTTACAAGAGCAAAAGTAAAGCATCATCAGCCACAGAGCATACAGCCCGCATTGTGCCTTCAACTCGCTCTCGCACTCTCTCTCTCTCTCTCTCTCTCTCTCTCTCTCTCTCTCTCTCTCTCGCTCTGTGGCTGTGTGTTTTGCATAATAATGCCAGCCTTCGCTTGCTCAACTTCAAACTGGATTCAGTTGGCTGCTTGGTGGTACGTGCCACAGTAACTGATCCTGACAGGCTGGAGGTATCCATTTCGCAGTCAACCGCAGCCCAGTTACAAATTAGCGAGTGTAGCGAACTTGGCACCAGCCGCAACGTGGCCTGTCGATTGCATGTGCAAATCCATGTCTCCAGCCCTCGCCCACCGCCCCCTTCAGCCTGCTGATGGCATAAGCCGCAGCTCCATTTACCCAATGTTCCATTCTCCCTTTTTACTTTTTTTTTTCTTCCGGCTGTGTGCGCGCACATTGAAATTTGGCATTTTCATTCTATTCTGCAGGCGACGATTGCAGTTGTTATGGCCACAAAAAAAAATAAAAAAATAGAAGAGGAAGAGGAAGAGAATGAAAAAAATGTCTTTTAGTTAAACACAAACGTTTTGCGTTGGCTTTGAGGGTTCACACGCAGCTCTGCGGGGTCTTTTAGCTATTTGCTGAAAGCTGGCTCATCAATTGGCAAAAGACCAAAGTGAGTATCCGCAGTGTCAACATTGACAAAAGTTTTAATTACAGCTAGACAGTCGTTTAACATAATGCTTTAAGGCCTGCTTAGCTCCGCAGCTGTGCAAACAGAAAAAGTATTGCATACTTATGAGGGCAAGGCATTTTATGCCTACCAAGCAGCCAGCGTCTTGGCCGCATGTTAATTGAATGCCAGGCAACTCAAACAGGGCATATCAGCTAAAATCATAATCCTTTCACTTCCTGTACCCATGGCCCCTTTGTTGTTATCTGAGTGAAACGCGTTCAGCCTGAGTAAAACAGGCTGGCCAGTCCTTCCTTTTGTATTGTGCCGCTGTCCAGATTGCGATAATTTGCATATTATGCTAATGATTCTTATCCATTTTTTTTTGTTTTTTGCTCTGTAAAACTCATTAATTTATTTACAACTATATGCTATGGCCGCATGCCGAATGCTTTCCTCAATTAGTCCTGAACTTTTACAGCTTTTCATCTTTTTCTTCCGCTGCCTTAGCTCAGCGCACACAATTTGCATCGCTAAGATTTTAATTTTGTGCTTTTTATCTGCAGCCCCACACAGACAATGTTTATTAATTAATACTGAAAAACTACAGTGAAGCTCAGATAAACGAACTGCAATTTTTGTTTCTTAATTTGTATTATATCAAATGAATTATAAATCAAAATAAATTCAAGCAATAATATTTGAGAAAATTATAAACTAAAATATACAAAAAAAAAAAACAAATATATATATATATATATATATATATATATATATATATATATATATATATATATATATATATATATATATATATATATATATATATATATATATATATATAAATGGTATTCATTAAAAAGTAAAATAGTCAAATATAATAAAAATAATTTATTCTAATATTTACTAAAGCTGAAATTTTAATTTAAACTATACTAAAATTCAAACTTTCATTTTACGCATTATTTTTTTTTTAGAATTAATTATAAATATAAATTTATACGAATTATAAATACAAATTATACAAAATATTTGAAGTAAATAAATAAATAAATAAATTATGTTTTTAATAATTGTATATATGTTTATAAATTCTAAAATATACAAACAAAATGAGAAGAAAAAAATCAAACAATATATAAAGAAAAAAAATTAATTATGGGAAAATTAAAGTTTGAAATATTTTAGATCCATTAATATACATAAATAAATAATATATAAAAAAAGTATTGCAAAAATATGAAAATAACATATATATATATAAAAAAAATAAATATATATATATATATATATATATATATATATATATATATATATATATATATATATATATATATATATATTTCATACATATATATTTTACACTTATATTTTATTTATATTTTAAATTTGATTTTTTTTTCAAATATTTTAAAATGAATAGTTAAACTCTTATTTTTTATAAATTTTGTTTATTAATCATCAATAATCCACTATGTACATATAATCAAATGTTAACTTAAATTCACTGTAATTTGCTGATTGTCCTATTGAACAAATTGCAAATTAATACTCAAAGAAAAAATGAAAAATTCCACTTAATCATTCACTAACTGGAATTTTCAATTTTTTCTTTGTTTTCATTTTTTATTATTTTCACATTTAGTTGATATTATGCTGCCTTTTATTATTTATATTATTTACTAATTATTTGTTTTTTAAATGATGTAGATTATTAAACATAAATAAGCAACATTTTCAATATATATATATATATATATATATATATATATATATATATATATATATATATTTTTTTTTTTTTTTTTTGCAATTCAAATATATATATTTATAATTTGATATATATACAAAAACAAATTTCATAAATATCAAATTACCTTAAAGCTGTGAAACAAGCGACATTATTATTTAAATTTTCGGAGCACTTATCGCTTAGGTGCTGCGCGCTTTATCATGGCTGACTTCAAAATAAGTTTCTGTTCGCTATTCGCTGTAGCAGCAGCAAACTGTGGCACATAAGAAATGTAGCGCCATCAATCGCCTTTGTTGTCGCTCGGCTGCTGATGTTGATGTTGCTGATGTTGCTGGTGTTGCTGCTGTTGGCAGCTGCTGTTGCATTTTGGTATTAAAAATATGACCACAGCGCCATGAAGGACACAGTCAAAGGCAGCTTATCAGCATGTGCCGTGCGGCTTACTTAAAAACAGATATTTATGTATATATATATATATATATACATATGCATATTGCTTTCGTATTGGTTAACCATTTTTGATTGCACATAGTGAGTGTACACAGTCTCGTTTTAATTGCAGACTTCAAAATACAAACACACACACAGAGGGAGTGGAAATTTATGGAATACAATTTGCATACATTATTGAGTTCGAGTCCGACATGTGCGTTTTATTTGAAACTGAAGCTTTGCTACGCCGCGTATTTCATATGTTAAGCACCCACTTTGAGGCAGCTCGTGCACTTTAATTTGTTCGCCCGCATCCGCACATGGATTGCGGACGAACACGTAGCGTATACGCAATTTCACGTTTGTCTCAGCTCTGTACTCTCTAGTTACAGTCTCCATTCATGTCTCACTCACTCTATGGCTGCTCTTTGTGCTAAAGAGCCTAAAGATTTGCCTGTTTCCTTTGTAAACAGCAAAAAGTTTGAATATGTGAAGGGAATTTTCGGCATAAGACAAAATTTTGTTGGGATTTTAATTGCTTTTGCTAGGCAACTGACGTGTCAGTGGGAAATTGAATTTGATGAGACGAAGGAAGACATTAGTCCAGGTGAATGCAAAAAGAGATGTATGAAAAGACAGATTACAGCAAAAACAAAAAAATCAAATTCTATGAGAAGACAACTTAAGAAAATCCTTTTGCTCGAGTTTGCATAAGAAGAGTAAAATTTGTACGTAATTTTATTTCTATGGCATCCCTATGATAAGATTATTATATAAAAGCTCTAAATATTTATTATATATATTATTTTTTATTGTATTATATTATTTTGTATTATATTATATTACATCAATTTTGAATACCTCAACTCTTCATGGCTGCAGCTATCTGTGGCCATAAATTGGACAATTCACAGTTAGCAAATTTTGTAAAAATAAAATAAAATAAAAAAAAAAAAAAAATGTCCGAAACAAAACTGAGCTTAAAAATAAACATTTCAAGCTTTCATGCACTTGGCAAAATAATTTAAGGTCAAGGCGTAAACTAAACTCATCCAGCCGCAGACTCTCTGCGAGCTGAGGTGCAGCAGGAAAAGCAAAATGTTGCCATTATTTGCACGATGTGGTGACACTTTTAATAACCACAAAACCCATAAATAGCGTCACCTAACCGCAAACAACAACAGCAGCAGGAACAGCAGCAGCAGAAGCTGCAGCTGAGCAAGCAATTTCCATGCCATATCCATCAAATGAAAAGAAAACATGAGATGAAGCAACAGCAGCAACAGCAGCAGCAGCAGCAGCAGCAACAGCAGCTTGTTGTAGCTCGGTAAATCTCGAAGCTAGCTAATTTCCGCAATCAGAAAGTCACTTACGTACCAGGGCGTATAAACAATGAGCCTGGAACAACAGGCAACGGGTCGAGGGGCAAAGCATTATAACTATCATTGCTCTAGTGTTTGCTTAGGGTTGCTCCACACTCACCATGCTCTGTAGCCAGCTCTCGCTGCTCTGTTTACAGCTGCTGTTGTTGGGCCTGGCCATGTGTCATTTAAAAGCAAGAACAACTACAACATGCGACACTCAAGTGAAAAGAGCAGCACAAACAGGACACGAGGCGACTGCGGATTTATGTTCGCCGGCTTTTTTTTATGTTTTTTTATTTTACTATGACGTTGCCAACTTACCCAACGAGTGACACCTACCTGTTGTGCACATAAGTTTACACACATAAAATACAATAGGGTCAGGTGGGTTCAGTCACTCATATGCATATGCAATGACACTAGCTGAAAATGACAGCTGATTCATTATTGTTGCACTGGAAACAATTTATATATATATATTTTTTTTTTAAATTTATATATATGAATATAAAATATATATAAAAATTGAATTGAATTTTAATTATTATTTATATAAATATATAAATATATAAATATTTACCAACAAAAAATTTATGTATATTTTTTTATTTAATTATTAAATATTTACCAAAATTTTATATTTATCTATAGAATATTATAATTTTATATTAATTTAAATATATATTAATATAAATTTAAATAATTATATAATATAAATTTATAATTATATAAATTTATAAATTTATAATTATATAAATTTATATTATATTTATAAATTTATATTTTATTTATTTATAGAAATATCATATTTCTAATTTTTTTTATTAAAATTTATTTTATACATATTTCACATTTATAAATATATTTTACCACAAAATGTATAAATATTCCATACATATGAAAAATATATTTAATATATAATTAATCACGCAACAATTTCGTTTTAATAAATAATTTTAATTAAATTATTTAATTGTATTTAGGCATATGAGTGAGCTTATAGCTTATAGCTTATATATAGAATACACTGTACTTATTTTTAAGTGAGTTAAATGGAGTAAACTGACATACTCTATGAGAGTTTAGCTTTGACTAAAGGGCATCGATTAGCTCATGCAGAGAGACGGAGTGGAGTGAAACGACTCATTTGAGCAAAACTATTTAACGCCAAAATTCCATTGAGTTGAATGTTTAACAGAGCAGCTACAGACATTTAATCTGCCTACCTGCTGTCTCGGTTCTGCATGGTTCCCTTCCACTGACTCTCTTCTCATCATTTTTGCCACCGATTCCCTTCTGTTTTCTCTCGTTTCTCCTCCCTTCTGTTATCATTCTACCTCACATAAGTAAAAAATTTCTTAATTTAGTTTTCCATTTCTTTCTCATTCTAAAACACCTCTCTGCTGATTACAGAGCAACTCGTAGTCGTGCACACTCCACTCTCTCAGAAAACTCTCACTAGCTTTTAATTGGCTTTGCGTGTCTGTTGCCCCAAGTATCTGGCTGTCTGTCTGTCTATCTGTCTATCGGTCTCTCTCTCTCTCTCTCTTGCTCTCTCTTTCTTGCTTTCCCTCTCTCTGCCTGCCTGTCTGTCTGTCACACAATAATAATTATTTGGCATTGCTATTGAAAAACAATTTCCCTCTTCCTTTCGATTTCCTAGCATTTTTCTGTCTGCTTGCGCGCAAAACTTTCCACCGGAAATTATTGCAATTTATGATTTAATTTATGTTCATTTTTTTTAATACTTGCCACTGCCAGCCGTGGCCGTGTGCTTCATGTTGCATATAAATGCGCTGATTATCGCCGCGCCCCAGCGTGGAATAAAACGGATGAGCCACAGATAAAGCGACAATCACAGCGTCTAGCAGCAGCAATCAGCTGTTAAGTGTAGCACAAAATGAATGCTAAAAGGCGACCCATAAATTCTGAAGAGAGAGGGGAAATAGAGGGAGAGAGTAAAAGGTATATTGACTGACCAGACGTCTGGGCTATAGAAAGTGCAACTTGGCTAAGTCAGAGTCAAAGCCCACAAATTGAATTTCAACTGTACCCAAAGAGCTCTGCTTTGAGCTCCTTGAGTTTTGGGCTAAAAGCAAAGCTTTCACCTCAGTTACGCTGACAATGGCGTCGCTTTCATTTGTGTTAATTTAATCAGCAACCTTTCACAGCAATATTTTGCAATCATATTTAAGTGCACATGACTTTTAGCCCCAAAAAACGCACAATTTACAAGCAAAAATCATGATGCTTTTGGCGCTGTGGCGCTTTGGTAAATTTGACAAAATTAAAATCAAACGCTTGCCAAAATGTCACGCACGTTTTGGGCGGGTTGCCAGGCGGCAATGACATCCATCCCACCAGCCCCACGCCCCAATGACAGTGATAGACTCGTCCCACAATGTTCACTACTCACTTTGATTGCAGTCGGCATGTGTGAGGCACAGAGAGTGCGAGTGGGAGTGGTAGCTTGAGTGAGTTGGGTTGGAGTTTGGCGCAAATTTTTTTATGGCACGTTTACTCCATGTTTTTTTGTTGTCGTTATTTTTGGGCAAAGTGACATTACGTACGAAAAGTGAAAAGCATCATTTTTATGCGACACACTTGAAAAGGTTTTTCGCTCATGTTTTTATGAGTTCAAAAGACGCCAGTCGAACAGCAAAAACCAAAAATTCTCAGCACACACACATACAGACGCCGCTCCGCTCTTAGCTGTCTCTCACAAATGCAGTCATGCGTAGCTACCTGGGTATGGCATACTCTACCTTCGGCTGACACTTGCTTCACGTGCCCAACCAATTTAATTTTCATTTGTGTACAATTAAATAAGTTTCCAATTGTTTTTTCTTCTTTTCGTATAAACCTCATTATGTTTTTTTTATTTATTTAGTTTTATTCAATTAATTTCTTTTTTTTTAATTTTATATTTTATTCAAGTTTCTAACTTAAAAAAAATGTTTATTTATATTATATATTTATTTATTTATGTAGTATATAGATATTTTTCTTTTAATTTTTATATCTTATTACATTAATTTTATTCCATTATTAAATTTATTTTATTTATTACTATTTTTGTTAAGTTTCTTATATATAAAGCTTAATGTTTTTTTATTTATTATTTTTTTCAAGTATTTTTTTTTATTTTTTTTTATATTTTATTTAATTAGATATTCATTTTTATATTTTGTAAATTGTTTATTTTTATTTTTTTTTTAATTTTTTTATTTAATTATGTACGTTTACATTTTTTTTTAATTAAAATATTTGTAAAGTTTATTGTATAAGTATATTTAAATTTTTTTATTAAAAAGGTTATATATTTTAGTTAATAAGTTTTCTGCAACCTTTAGTGTCAATTCCATCTAGCTTAACATTTGTCAAAGAGCGCGCATATTTGAAGTCCCCAGTGTTGGGTAGCGCCGCAAGGTATGCAATGTTTTTTTGAGCCTGTACTTAATTGCGTAAGCAAACAGCAAAATATGCCAATTTAGTGCTGTTAACTATTTCATGGCAAGCATAAATATGGCTCTATATATATACTATATCTATACTATATCCACTTCTAAAGGCAGCTCAATTACAGCAAAGGTTTTGGGGGCTAAGAGCCAAGCACTCTTGGCCAAGTGCTGCTTTAATTGCTAGGCAAACAAACACTCGGCTGACTATTTAGACGGCACTTTAGAAGTACGCTGGCTCTTTGAGCACATTTATGATATTCCAGCTGCAGATGCGATGAGTATATGTTGCCTGCCAGCCCAGTTAATTAGCCTAAAGTGCAGACAAGTAGGCAGCTAGGCAACTTTTTTAATTACCAACTTTGGGCCAAGTGAGCCATGACAAAACTATGTGAATTGTCCTCAAAAAAAAAAAAAAGAGTCAGAGAATACTTACCTTGATGACATTCCGTATACCATATATGTGGGTACGTAAGCGATCTGTGCTGGAATTCATAACCACTTGAAACTTTGATAAAGTTTTCAGTTTTCGGTTTTCCCTTTTGAGTCGTGGGAGTTATGAGCTGACGACACATGCACACTTATTTGGTTATTTGATTTGGCTTTAAGGCTTAGGCTTTTGGGTGTCTTTTAGTCACTCATAATGCATGTCGTGGGTCTTATCTAAAAATAACAGCTCAGCTCAGTTCAGCTCAGCCCAAGCAGCGCCAATTTGGAATTTTGTAAAAACTTTACCCAGGCGAAACTTTCTCTGACTTTGGTAAGCCACATTGACTAACTGCTTTCGGTAAGCCTATAACGCACTCCCACACAAACAAATAAACACACGTACACAACGAGTTGCTGCCATTATGATAAAGTTCAGGCAATCAATTGCTTATATGCAACCAATTTTTCAAAGACGCAAGCAAAACCCGAGCGATAGGTGAGACCGACTAATAAATCACTTGAGTTGCTGACAAGACGAGCTCAGACTCAATCTTGAGTTACGCTCTGCTGCGCTGCCTCGTCACGTTCGGCGATTAATAAAATACGTAAAAATAAATATGAAAAGCCTTTTTACAAAATGTTATAATTAAGCCATCGAGCGCTGCTGACAGCTCGCCCCACAGCGTCTGCCGATAATGCTTTATTCTCCGTTCAGCCTGCAGCTCATGAGCTCTCAAGTGTCAGGAAAAAAATAAAAATAAAAAATAAACAACAGAAGAAAATAAACGAAATTTGTTCAATTTTGAAATATCCTTTAAACACAAATTTATTATGGGCTATTAAACAATGCGAACTAATGGCCTGTTAAATGCTTGCGAGACGATAATAAAGACGAATTTATTTTCAATTTATTATTTTTAAATGAGATAAGAACGTCTAAATATATTAAATTTAATATGATTTGTTTTTGATAAAAATGTATATTATTTTTTAATATATATATTTAGCTTGCTATATATGCCTCGTTTACTTAATGCCTTTAAAAGGTTTTTTATGCCACGCATTGAAAATGGAAATTGGGGGTAAATTGTTTTTTTTTTTAATGTGTGGAATAGGGATAGGGCATATATATTTTGTTGATAAAGAGTAGACAGAAGGAGCAGTAGCAGAAGGTATTAAGATATTAGCATATATTCTATATATTCTTTCTTAGAATAACGAGTTAAGTCAATATAGCCAAGTTTACCTAATAGCCGCATGAGGCATTTAGAAATATTTAAATCTACATTAATATATGTACGATATATTTATATATATTATTTTTTATATTATATAAATATTATTTTTTATATTATATATATATTATTTTTTGTAATGGATTTATATATTTTATTTATTATTATTATTATTATTTTTTTATATAATATAGAATTTATATATTTATTTATTTATTTATTTTAAAATATAGCATTTAAATATATATTGATATTCCTAAAGACGGCTTATGGCTATCAAATCGATACAGCATCGACGATTTGCAGCACTCAGCCTCCCTACAATTTAATCGTTTATTTTTTTTTTTGTGAATAACTCAAGTCATAAAGTATGAGATAGATGTGCGTATACATATACGTATACAGCAAGCCTATTTAAAGTATCAAAGAGCTGGGACTCAGAGTATATCATAGTCGAGCAGTCCCCTTCACTCACATTTCTGATTTCAGCTCAATTAGCTAAACATTTCAACTTTTATTTAAAATACCCTAGCCAACTGCCACTTACCTAATTGATGTTTCATTCCGCCCAGCATAAAAGCTTTAAGTTAACTGTCTTTTCGAAATCTCTTAGCCAACTTATTTTAATATCTTGATTGATGGCTTAGGCTAATTGTTCTGTTTGCTGCTGGCCAAGAACGAACAAAATTTATCATCATCATCTTCAGGCTGTGGAAGTATTAAGATAAATACATATGGGAGCAAAATGTTTGTGGCTTAAATGCTGTGAAGTCAATGACTCGGGCAGTGGTACATGCACATGATCTAATCAGGCCAAAAACGTAACTTTTCATAAATGCCAAACACACCCACACACACACAGACACACGTACATATACTTATATTACGTATACGACATGTTGTACAGTTTTTGGCTTACACTTGAGTGCCATTGCTCTCTCTCGCTCTCTCCCCCTCACTTTCTCTTTATACATTTACTTTTTTCTCGTGTGTTTGCCAGTGCATAAATTAAATTTGAACAGAACAGTTTTTGGCTTAGAAAGTTTGTTGAGGCAAAAACTACGTATACGTCATGTTGGCCATTGAGTCGAGCAGCTGGTTAGCCATCGAGTTATTGCTGTTGTTGTTTCTTGTTTAGTCGCATAATTTTGCTGGCAAAGTAATGAAAAGAAACAGCAGCAAAACAGTAAACTGCACTCGACTGAGCTGAGCTGCTGCATAGATTTACACGACTCAACCTGCAGCCAGCTGCGCCCAGCCGTATTGTGATTCAAATGGTCTTCGAGCTCACTGAATGCCGCCCAGCTGACGACTAACTTTCGCCAAACGGACCCGAAAAACGGCGCCCAAAAACCCAGTTGTTGCCATCTCCCGAGCGATAGGAGATTTATGCAAAGTGCAACGGAAATTGAAATTGAAAGGCGGCTGCGAGTGGAAAGCGCCAGACAGCTGTGCGGCTGCCTCATTTCCTCTGCGAGCTGGGCTTTAACTTGCGCGCACAACTCATTGACTCTGGAGTAGTCGACTGAGGCCACGGCTGCCTTTAAGTGCTCAAGTTGTCCAACGCTTTTCAATTAAATTCAATTTATTAATTTCAATTATTTGCGCATCAAGTGACCGCGTTACAGGCTCGCATAGAAAAAAAACCGAAAGAGAAAACTGTCAACTCAGTACACTGAAGCACTGAAGCAGAAGCCGAACCAGAAGCTCAACAACAACAACAACTACGCCATCCAGATGCTGCCCAGCTGCCCAGCAGTCGGCTCCTGCGGCTGCTAAGTGCTATGGAGGAGGCATTTGATTGATGTACCGCAGTGAGAGAAGGGCTGAGCAACAAGCACAACACGATGCTAAGTGAGCAAACGCATTTAGCCCATTAAACAAAGAACTCGAAATTCTAAAGGCGAAAAAAATGACTAAACAGCAAGCTTTAAGCATACTCTAAAGTAGAGCTTTTCTATATTGCAGAAATTACAGTAAGAAAAAATTTAAATATTTTGTATTCTTTTTCTTAATTTTATATATTTATTATTTATGTGAGAAAAATATAACTTTTTGAAAAATGTCATTTATAGTTCAATGTTTCTTAACTTGATATATTTATTATTTATGCCAGAAACTAAAAAAAAAGATTAATAAAATATTTAACCTGACTCTATATTTGTATGAGAATTTTAGTTACACCTCAAAATATTTTGTATTTATTATTTTTATTTTGTATTAATTATTTGTGTCCCAAATTAAATCAAAAATAAATTTAGCAAAATTTACTTAAATTTTGTATTAGTTTAGTTATATATTTAGTATCTCAGAATATTTATTATTTATGGCAGAAACTAAACCAAAAATAAATTTGGCAAAATGTACTTCAATTATTTTATTATTTTTCTTATTCTTATACATTTATTATTTATGCCAGAAACTAGCCGAAAAATCAATTTGGCAAGCATAAAATGCCGTCTTATTACATCAGTCAAACACATTGCGCTGACGTTTATAGCCGAGCTTAGAGAGTATATCAAAAAGTCTGGCACAATTAATGCCAGCTCACATTATCATTCTCATATGTCAAAATCAACAAAGCAGCTGTTGTTTGGCCTTTTGCTCATTTTCGTTTGACTTCCAGTTAATGGCCTCTGCCAGCATATTTTTTTGTTGTTTTCATTTATTTTTTTTTTTTTGCTAGTCTACTTTGAGGCGTGCGAGGTCGCCTGCTGCCTGCTGCCCGCTGCCTGATGCCAGCATGCCTACTTTTATGGCTGACCATAAAAATACTATTAAAACACAAAAACGCCCAGAGATAAATGGCTCAAAAGAACAAGAGCTGCAGCGCCTATTGAACTATATCCATAAATCACAAGCACCATGATGTTAATAGTGTCGTAAAAGCCGTAACAAGTCACCTGACTGAATGTCGACATGCGACACTATATATTCATGTATATGAAGAAATAATGCTAAAAGTTGAATGCTTCAAAAGATAGGCCAATGAAGAAAGTTGAAATTCTGAAAAATCGAATCTGTCAAGGTTTTTTCGCTGTAACTGAATTGAAAATTATATATATATATATATTTTATATATGTTTTTGTATATATTTTCCTCAATATCATAATTTAAAATATAGAAAATATCTGTAGCACTTGGAATTTTGTAACTACAAAATATATATTTTTGCCATTTACACATTTTTTTTTTTAATTTTAAAAATGATATATTAATAATAATAATATATAATAACAAAAATAATAATATATTTCTTTCTAAAACTTCGCTTTAATAATGCTTATTTTATATGCTACAAATTGTTTTAGAAATTAAAAACTTATATATTTTAAATTTAAATTTCAAATTTTTTAATAAAAAAAATCTTTTCTTTTATATGTTAAAAATTTTGTATTTTTAACCTTTTTTTTAATATTAGAACCAATTTTAATTTTTTTTTTTAATATTTTAAATTTGTTAAAACTCTAAACAAAATAATTTGTATGGGCAGTAACAGACATAAATACAGACAACAGATAGCCCGCCCGTCTATTCATAAAAATAAAAATTATCTTCGTATTACAACGTCTCAAATATAACCAAAGAGCCTGCCATAAATTGACTCCGCTGATTTCAAATTCAGGAAGTCAAGAAATGACTAATCTGATTTTATATTTAATTTCACTTTATTAAAACGCTTCAACACAGTCTAGACTGCTATATAAATCCAACTGGCCTGTGTCACAAAAAACTGTCCACATAACCCTCTCTATGCGCTGAGCAGATCAAGTTGACTTTGCGTAGCTACGTTCGACATCAAAAGCACTTCGAAGCCCTTCCTGGAAATTCAATTGAGCTCTTCAGGGTCTCACATTTAAATTACATTAAACAAGGACTTGTGGCGTTTTGCTAAGCACAGCTCATTATTTTACGCTCATTAAATTCTAGACTTGCACTCGGTTTCGCCTTATCCTAATAATGAATTGCCCATTGTTCTATGCTTGCAGTAATGAAGTCGATTGCTCTGCAGCTGTAACTCTTGGGGTGAGTACGTAGTTAAATTAATATATTTGCATATATAAATAATGGAGATTGGGGCAATTTGGATCTGCTCATGGCCCATATGCCACTATATAAATGTCCTCAAATGTTGTCGGCTGATTGACAGCAAGGCAAGGACATGACACACGTTCGACTTCAACGCAAAACGTTTCGACCGTAATAAATCGACATTGCGGTTAGGGGCAGGAGAAGGCGAAACATTGGTCAAATTATAACATTTTAGCTGTCCTATGCTGTGCTGTGTTGGGTCCTGCTTGGGTCTGTGTGCTGTGTGCTGTGTGCTGTGTCCTGTTTGGTCTTGTCCTGCCATTCGCCTGATGTTGACATATTAGAGGCTTTTGAGGTGTTCTGTCCTGCACAATTCCCAGCCTTGGGGCCATTTGCGGTGCGAAATTTTACAGCCAAACGCTCCACCAGATTATCGGTAAAATAAATAGACAAATTGATTTTAATGGAATTGGATATACCGAACGGCGCAACTTGGGTTTCTGTGTGATCAGCGGCCCACGACCCACGACCCAACCCTGTTGTGCAAACATAATTTCATGTAATTGTGTCTTCACTGGTCAAGTTGAGTGTCTGCGTGTGGGTGCCTTAAAAGTAAATATTTATTGCAGCCCGTCTGCTTTTCGCCAACTTGGTGGACATTTTTTGGTCAATGCTATATGAAATAACAATCACTAAGCTTGCATGGATTTAGTTAACAAAAGGAAAGAAAAAAACTGCATTCAAGCAAGCTTCAGAGTATTGTAAATAGAAACCTTTCCATCGAGACTAAAATAAGCTGATTAAGGAGGAATTTAAGATAGGTTTTTCTATAGACAGATAGAGAATGTCTTGAGCATAACAGCAGTTAAAATTTACCGCAAAGCCTTAAATTGCCTTAAATTTTGGCATCTGTTGAAATTTACGGCTTATAGAAGAAATCGTGTCATAGAGAAAAATTGGTTGGACTACGAATGAGTTTGAGGGAGAGAAAGAGCAAGAGAGATATGTCGTTGAGTCTCTTACATTTAGAGTAAAATTTTATTAAAACAATTTCAATAGGAAAAATGTTTCAAAATTATATACAATTAAATTAATGTTTTTTAATGAAAAATGAATTCAAATAAATTACAATTAAATTAAATTTATAAATATAATTTATAAACGAAAATTAATTGAATTAAATATATTAAATTCAATAAAATTAAATTCGATTATATTAAATTAAAATAAACAAAAAATGTTGTTTTAAAAAATTAAATGAAATTAAATTAACTAAATAAAATAAAAAATATATGCAAGTAAATTACAATTATATTAAATTAATCTAATTTAAACAGATTAATTACCAAAAGTTACCTTTAATCATCATTTTGACAGCTGTTAAAATTTACAACTAATAAATTCGACCTTTGGAAAAATCTTGTCTAGACTAGATATAGCATAAAGTTCTACAGGTAATTACCGCTGTAAGCCAATAACTTTTGGCAGTTTGTATACCATTTTGGCCATTTCGGGCACAAAATGCTAACAGCAAACTAAAAAGTTATTACTTAAGAATTAGTTGTTCTCAGCTTGTTCAAAATGTGCTCTGTGTGTGGGTGAGCTGAAGTGTTTGAGGGAATAGAGAATGGAGAACTTTTAATGACATGCTTTGTATGCGAGCGCGTGTTACATGTTAGCCACATTATCTGAGTCGGCAAGCGACAACTTTTCGTACGTACGAACTGTAGATGGCGCCACCAACCAAGAGCCACATGCTTTGGCTGCCCTGCAACGTGTCCAAGTTTGTTTTTGTGCCTGGTCGTGTCGTCGTCCTTTAGCTAATACTTTTCGCCGCACACATGGCACATGTTTCTCACCAGCTCTCGAGCAGCTCACATCCTTTCACATTCCCAAACACAACTAATACGAATTTCACTTAATTGCACTCGAAAAACTATGCATGTGAATTGCACTCTAGCTCGACTGGCAAGTGCGGCTTGGCTTGGCTTGGCTTGGGACTGGGATTGGGATTGGGCTGGGTGTTGGCTGAGTCCTAAGTTTGGATTTGGTTCTCGTTGGGTTTGCCAATGGATGCAGACACTTTTTGACAGAGCGTCGGACGCACACGAACCGCAAACGACATCTCGAGGGTCTGAGTGGGTTAGAAAAAGTTTGCCGTTGCTGGGCTTGGGCTCCCAGATTAAGCCAGTGCCCAACGTCTCTGCCGTCTGCAGCTGTTGAGAGTAGCTCACGCATAAGCAGAACATGCAGCCAGGACAGGCAGACAGATCCTTTAGCCAGCCGCAAGCTAATGAGTACAACTTTTATTTTTTTTTTCTTTCACCTTCACAGTCTTTTTTCTTGTTGTCTAGTGTTGAACTTTTCATGCACTTGTTTGAAGCACTTCCCACCAGCCAGCCAGCCAGTTGGCCCACTGGCCCTTCAGGTGAAAAGGCAAAGTGGAAAAACTGGGCGGATGTAACTTAAATGAAAACTTCTTGAATAGAACAATGCGGCATGCAAAGCAGGAAAAAACTATGCTGCGTAGGTTGGTGTGATGATAGCCAAATTGATTAAGTTCCTGCCGCGTTTCAATTGTGCGCAACTTCCGAATTTAAGCTCGGCGATAAAAATCGCTTTTAATTAAATTTCTTTTAAAAACAAAATCTATAAATTCGCGAAAGCGCAAAGAAAAGTTTAAATAGTTTCCGATAAGCTCTCACGCTGATTTCACACCTTAATTTCACATTAAAGTTTTTTCTCCTGGGCAAATTATCCTTAAGCAGAAATTTCTCGACTGGCCTTGAGTGCCAAGACAAAGTCAAGACGAAGCTACAAAAGGTCTGTCATAAACTGTTGCACTACTTTGAGCGTCAGGCAGACGAGGAAGCCAAAGAAAGGCCAGGTCAGGCCGGGCCGGGCCAGGCCATGCCAGGCCAGAAAGCCTTTTAAACTCTGTGCAACCTTCTTTTACAGTCGCCTCTCACACATTCCATTAGGGTCGCTTTACCGTAGGGCGGGACGAACTAAAGTGTGCCTAGTGACCAGATCCGACCCAGGCCCACAGGCGAAATGTTACTTGTCAACAGCCGCAAATAAATGAGGAGAGGGCGCGGCAGGGGCGGCTAAAGATAAATTGAAATTTATGAACCGAACTGGGAAGTCAAATGCCAACACCAAACTAACCGACAAAACATTTCAGCACTTAAATGCTACTAAGTAATTTATAAGGCACAAAAGTATTGCATTAGCCGCACAAATGATATAGCTTCCGATACATAAATGTATATATACCAAATACATATAAAGTTTACGTTCTAGACGACCGGCAAACACTTTAGCTTCAATTTAAACAGCACAAGTGAGAAATAAAATAAAAATAACCGAAAATTGCCATACGAATTGCGTATGCGCTAAGTAATTGCATTTTATTGTAACAATTTCATTGCCAGAAATTTAGAAATTTAGAAATTTAGTTGACTAAACTGCATTAGGTATGTTGAATGAAAATTTACACTCCGCTTTATGGGCAAAGATCAGTCTTCAGGCTCTCTATTAATTTTAAATATTTCCTCTATTACTCGAGCTATAGTTCTACAATTTATTTTGTATCACACTCTGTTTTATTTCTCTTTAAAAAAAATTGAGCTCTGCAACAAATATTTTTTAAATATAAAAAATGCGTTAAAACGTGGCTGTTAAAAATGGTCCTCAGAATAGCCCAACCAAATTCGATTAAAAATATATCGCTCAACTCGGCAAACACAGTTGCAACATTTTTTGCGTGGACTACAAAATTTATATTTGTTACGAAAAAATGACTATAGCATATAAATATATTTTTTTATATACAATTTGTAAAAAAAAAAAAAAATAGGTATATTAATATAAAAAATATATAAATATACAAATCTCTGTTTGATTGGAATACCTCTAAGTCCCATTTGGGTTATTTTTGTATATCAGATTTAAGTTAATAGTATTAAAAATGTTTTAAAATTAAATATAAATTTTACATACAATTTAAATAAATTATACGTATATTTTCTAACACATATTGATCTAAAAATATATATATTTATAAATAAAATATTAAAATAAATATTAAAATATAACAATATATTTTTCAATAAAAATATCTATTTATATTAAATATTAAACACACATTTTTCCTTAAATAATAATATAAAAATACACATGAATATAATTTTTTTTTAACATACAAAAAATACATATAATTTTTAACACAAACTATTATTTTATTATTATTATTATTTATATTTGAATAGCAAATTATTTTCCAATTTAACTTAAATCTATAAAGAAAAACCTTCAAAATTCACATTACGCAATAACCAAGCTGCAGTTGCACATTGGCATATAATCAAATTCAAATGCTGCATCATAGCTATTATACCCTTTGCCAGTGTGTAATGAAATTATATGGCACAGCCCACCTGTCGAAAACTACAAAACGTGCAACAATAGCAGGCAGGCGGGTGGGTAAGCAGGTAACCAGCTTTCCTGTGTGTGTTTGCCCTGCTCTTGGCAATACATTTGCCAAACCTTATTAAATTATACAGGCAGCTCTTGTTGTTGTCTCAGCCTGAAGGGGGTATTCGCTCTGCTCTGCTCTGCTCAGCTCAGCTCTTCCGGCAGCCATCGTAAAATGTTAAAGTGTAGCATATTTTAGCTAAATATTGCAAGTACACCAATGAGAGTTGCACTGGGCTAGCTCTAAGATCTCCGACTAAAGGATGTCTCTCCATCTCTATCTCCCTCTTTCTGTGTGCGTGTCGTCGCCCATGCTGAAGCAGGTGATAAGTTTTGTTGCCGTGAGCGAAATTAATTCAAGGCATATAAATTATAGCTCATTGTTCGCTTGTATTCTCGCCGGCTGCAGTCGACACTAAGGTTATATATTTAAAACGCAGCAATAAACCCAACCCAGGACATTTCATCCGGCCTGTCCCATTTCCTTAATATTCTTACTCTACTTATAATGCGAATGCTAAATGGCTTTGGCTTTGCCTTTTGTGTAGAATTCACTGTCTGTGGGTGGCTTTCTCTTTGTGTGTGTTGGCATTTTGCGTAGCGTCTTTAATTTAATTTCATCGCGTATACGCCCCATTATGCCGCAGTTGAAACGTCAAGAGTGCACTGGCAATCAATTGGCAAGCCCTGAGCCCTAGGTACCATATTTTGAATACATATAAATAAATATATATACATATATACATATTACATATATATTCATGTTTATATCAAAATATTGGTTAACATTTGAACTGTATCGACAGCTCCAAGCACACAAAGTCAATAAGCAGCTCGATTGTTGTCTACAATGCCTTGCAAATTAGGCGTAACTAATTTGCTTTGTGTATGTGCGTCCCACATACACACACACTCACGCACCCCCCACATATACACAAACATGATTCGCATGAATTTTGAGTTTGAAATTTTCGTCAACATTCAAGGCTCATTTGGCTGCTGCTAGGTTTAGTGAGTGCGGCTTATGGCAATGCGAAAACTTATGTGTGCGCTATTCTGGGGAGTGCCTTTTGCTCAACTTGTCAAAATTATTTGTGATGCTTTCTGAGAGGCCCCGAGTAACGACCACATCATTGCCAATTTCGGCACTCACATGACTGATGTGTGCACAGAATGGGGCCCAAAGCAAAAAGCTGAGCAAGGCTTCGCAAATTATGTCAGAACTTTTTATGCTGCGTCCTCATAATAAGGAAGCCAAATTATATAACTTTCTATAAGTTGTATTGCCAGTAAAGGAAGCCCCACAAGCGAGTTAACCAAATTAAAGAGCACTTGTGCCAGCCCCAAAGGCTGGGCACTTTAAATTTAAGACAATGTGTACTGACAACCATATCAAATAGCCTGGCTTATACGAAAAGTTATGCAGATTCACTATTTGATGTATTTTATATCTTCATTTACGTAATTTAAAATCTAGCAAAATTAAAATAAAACTTAAAAAATGAGCAAAAAGAAAATATGGAAAAGATTCAATTTTATATTATAAAATCTGAAAAAAGTAAATAAATAAAAAACAATGAAAATCTTGAACAATTCAAATTAAATTGCAAAATAATTTTAATACCTGAGAAAACATAAATAATAATAATAAAAAAAACAATATAATTTATATATAAAAATTAGCAAATAAATTCAAAAATTATAAAATATAAAAAAATGTTTATAGAAGTTAGAAAAAATATAAAACAAATTATAAAATGATATAAAAACTTTTCTAAAATGTGAAAATCTAGACAAATTAATAAAAAATTGCAAAATTTCAAAATCTGAGAAAATTAAAAAAAAAAAAATATATATATATATATATATATATATATAAAAATATATATATATATATATATAAAAAAATTTTAAATCCTAAAAATTTTAAAGTAGTCTGAGAAAATTAAAACAAAAATTAAATAAATTAGCAACAAATTATGTTTTATATTATATAAATCTGGAAAAAATTTAGAAAACCTATAAAATCGAAAATATTATCAGATTTGCAAAAATTTGAAAAAAAAGTACTGGAAAAATTTTTTGTATAGGAAAAATTAGACAAAAATTTAAATAAAGTTTACCTCTGCACAGCCTCCTATGTTGCCAAGCTTACATTGGCTTCAGCGTAAGAACACAGCTAATAAGCAAGTCATTTTCTTTGAATGTTTTTAAACCTCAGCAGAAATAAAAAGAAAATGCCACTCTCAAAGACTAACTGAAGCCATCAAACCACACGCAGTTTAAGAAAAAATATTTAAAATAGGCATCTGAATGATTGAATGGAGAGCACAAATGGCAACAGCCAGGGCAAAAACAAAAATCATTTCAATATGCATATTAGAATAACAAGTAGTCGAACAGCCAATACACCAGAAACACACACGCATACACTCACACCCGCCCACACACACACCAAAAACAGAACGAGCTGTCGATGACGTTCATCGATGTTGGGTGCGTTGCCAATGGGCAGACACGCACAGAGCACAGCACAGCAATTGTTGCCCATGGCGTGTTGTTGTTGGTGTTGTTATTGGGTGTTCTTCCGGCATGTAAATAAATACTGAAGAAAAGCGAAAACGGCTATGATTTATTTTGTGTTTGGCACGCACAGTGTCAATATTTATGGAATTTATCAAAAATTTAGGCGTAAAACTCGATGATTGCCTCGAAGCACTTGATACGAAGGCATCAACCACGATTGCCCCCTGGAACCGGAACAACAACAACAGCATAGCTCATAAAGTTGTCGACACTACTTCGCCCTGGCCCAATGCCGAAAACTTATAGCCAAGAATCGAAGCAGTTATTTATGGACTTTTTCTATTTTGCTGCTTTTTTTCTTCTTCTTTCCTTCTCTCAACTGTCGGAGCTGAAAGAAAAAAGGAAAGAAAACATAAAGACAGCCGGCCCATTTAAACAAATGAAAAGCAGCGAAAACATTACGCTAAATATACAGACAGTTGTTTGGGCCACACAGATGTACTAAATAAGCGGAGGCTGCCTTCCCCCCACAATGGGTAAATGAAACAGAAAAAAACGTACTGAAAATCATACGAAAATATTTTTCAATATATATACGCATTTATTTATATATATATATATATATATATTCTGCCTGTTGGGAATCGCGCGTGTACCAAAAATTCTATGAATGGCTTGTGTATCACCTGAATGAGTCTATTGAACTGGCTGATAGCAAGCGGCATTTCCCCGGTGCAACTTATCAGCGGAAGAGTAGATATTTTTTGTATATTTACGAAACAGATTACAAATCAATTGCTGGCCCAAAATATTTGGTTTTAAATAAACAAAAATGAGAAAAAAAATTGTTAAAATTTGTTAATTAAGATGCGGTGGAATTTTGATTTTAATTATATGAATTCCCAGGGTGAGTTCAATATTTTTCATATTTTATTGCAGCTGCAGACAGCTTGACCTACTTTCAAAAAAATTCTCGATTAAATAATATAATTATGTAAATATAAAAATATATGAAATCAGTTCAAATCGTGAAATACAAATTGTGATATGTGGCTAGCAACATTTTGTCATGAATGCCAACCAGTGTGAGCTTCAATGTAGATCTAATCGGTATCAAGCATTTCCTTCTTTGCAGCTGACACTTGCCAGGACAATAAACAGCAATTGCAGCTGCAATGATTGTGTAATATCGCTGCACATTTGCATTTGTCGCATAGAAATTGTTTGGATATTTGTTCTTTTTTTTTTTTTTTTGAGTTGAAGTGATTTGTGAGCTGTTGCGAATATATGCTAATTCAGACAGCACAGCTGTGTAAAGTAAAGAGTGCACAATATGCACAAACTAAACCAAAAACCAAATCAACAAGCAGAGAGCAGAGCGCAGATAGTAGAGAGCTGAAACCGCCTCAACCGCAGACCCTTGTATCCGGTGCCTGGCTGCGCATTTCTCACGCGTCAAGTGGCTGCCAAATATGATTTATATGCGATGGCAAAGTAGAAAATATGGCTGTTAAAAAAAAAATATATATATATATATATATATATATATAAATACCATACTATATAGATAAATCCTATCGACCCTCAGCGAAACTCTAAACAAATATTCAGCTGAAAGGAACGTATATCAGCCATAATCTAATGAATTGTTAGATATGTGACAATATACTGTGTATCTATTGAGAGATTTCCAGGAATTCGTTGTAGTTGCGTTTGACACTGCGACTGCTCTATGCTAATTCCCAATTCGGCTTTAGCACTTAATCAATTGTCAGATAGCTGTGACAGCGGCCAGCGCAATAACACGAAACTAATCACGTGTGACAGCTGTCAGATCGTAAGATATATTGGTTTTCCCACAGACCACGAGGTCAGCGAAACAAATTTGATGTGTGGGCCCAAAAAGAACATCGAGATTAGAGATGAATATATGCATATATATTACTGAATGGGCACGATTATAGATGAATGGCGAATGGTTTAGTTGATAAGCCCAACTGGCAAATTTGGGCTCTGTGCGAGGTGTAGCTAGAGGGAAGTGGGAAGATTTATTTTTATTTTTTGGCTTAAATATCAAACAGAATGTGATACTAAAATCTTAGAAAATAGAGGTCATATTTAAGATGAGCTAACGAAAAACTCTTCAATAAAGATCTTTATACTTATATATATATATTTTTTATATGTATGTTTAATTATTTAATTTATTAAGTTTATTTATTATTTATGTTATACACAAACCTTTTTTGATATTCTTATTTTCTATTTTCATTCTTTTTTTTATTTTTTTAGTAAATAATTCTTTAATCATCGTAATTGATTGCTGAAGCCTCAAAGTCTTTAGTAAACATCTTTCAAATCACTTGCATTTTTATAATACTATTTTCTTACATAAGATAAATAAGGTAAATTTGCTTTCTAGATCCACATGGAAGGCAATCGAATATGCAAAATATTTTAATTTTCTCTATCAAACGAAACTAATTTAAAAGTAAATTTCCCTCAGGAATTATACAACTGCATAATACTTGCAGGAATAGCAATATAAGAAAAAAAAAATGTTATTTTACCTGTTCAACTGATGCTGCGATTAAATGCAAATGATTAGATAAGCAAACATGTAAGAGTCGAGAGTATCCGACTAGAAGATACCATGAACTTTCCAAAGAGCTGTTATGGCCGTCATGCTATGCTCTTATGAATTCAATCCACTATATATATGTATATCCCATACACACGCACTCATCAGCACACGGTCCACTTCCTGCTTAATTTACTTCACGGCTGAGCAATCTGCATGGAATTGCATTGGCTTTAGTATGGAAAATAAATTGTTGAATAGTTTTTGTGCTAGATGAATTTTTTTTATGATTTTTTAGAGCGTACTAATGCCGTACAGGCGTATATATATGTATATAAAGAAAAAGTACTATTTTTTTTAAAGTATTTGAAAGGAAGGAGTGGAGTCTAAATCTAAATTATTAAACAATTTAAGAGGACAGAGTGAAAAATGTTAAATATATTAAATCTGTGTGTTTAACACATGAATCTGCATCACAGTAAATTAGAAATCTGTAGCATTTTTTGGTATTCAAACACTAAACATATTTATTCGAGTTCGAATATGCAAAATAGATTTATTAGAGCATATATAATTATATATATATATATATATAGGGAAAATATAGTAAACCGAATATCAAAACACTCTAATCGCAAACACTCACACAGAGAGGCAAAAAAAAATCTCACACCAAAGTAATATACTCTCTTGATTTGATGAACGAGTATGTAGCTTAAAATTGTTGCTTCTGCACATCTATGCCAAAGGTAGTCGAATTTTTCATAGGAACACAACATTTCTCTGCGGCACAAAGGAGAGCTGAACACGTTTACTTTGGGCTGCTGAAAGGTGGCAGAAGCTGGCAGCAAATTGCATGTAATAAATGCGCACAAGTAACTTTTGGCAAAGCCAGAGCAATGAATGCCACGCCCAGCACGTAGCAGGACTTCTTAGTCAGCTGCAGCTCCATTTTCCATTTTCCATTTTCAGTTGGCAGCAGCAACAGCTCGACTGGGGAATTGTGTAGCTGAGACAAATATGTCGAGTGTCCTCGCTGCTGTTTTGGTCTTCATATTGATGAGGCAAGCATCACTCAGGCGAAAGGAGCACTTCAGGACTTCACTTGTCAATGATTTCGTAGCGCGATTTGCGCCTCTCCGCACGAGCTGCAGTTGATTTCGCTGCATTTATTCATGGCACAAAGAGGAAAGCAACATGAGAGTTTGAATCTTAATTTAGTTGATTTTTATGCCAGATTCGCAACAATCAAAGTAAACATATAATCGACTGGACACAATCAGAGACAGCTCCATTAACAATTGCGAATTTATTGAGCTAGCCAGCGGCCGTTACGCAATCACAATTGCAGTCGCTGGGCGCCAGACTGGCCAACAACTTGGCGACTGGATTAGATTCCAACTATATTGCCATTTTAGTTTTTATGGCCCCCGCGTCCAGTGCCTCGCCTCAGTTGTGTGTGCCGAGAGCAATGCCATTTCAATCAAACTTTCAACACGTACACAGCAGAGACTCAATTGCTCAGACCCATTCAGGTCATCAATTCGTCGAACTTTGGCCATAACAATGCGTAAATACGCTTTGCCAGGCAACTGAATTAAACATAAAAGGATTCTTCTTGCTAATATACGAAAACGCATAACAATTTAATAGAGCCAAGATGATGGAGCTGTGTTGAGCTGTGTGGAGCTGTGTGACCTTGAGTAGATTGAGCTCTGCACAGCACCAATTTAGCAGGTCCATTAGGTCCATTGTGCGAGGGCGATTAGTTTAGTCGGAAAATATATGAAATACATTAACTTATTATTAGTTCTATGCAATTCTTTAAGGCTAAGACAGAAAAAGATTTTTTTTATAGAATTTAATTTTGTTTATTCAATAAAGTTGCCTTCCTGGGCAAAAGAATAAATATTGCAATTATAAAATATTATTTGATTTATATATTGATTTATTTTTAATATATTATATATATTTAATATAATATATATATTTTTATTAAATAAGTTCTCTGCTAGTTTTAAAAATTTGCAATAACATTTTTATGGTAGAATTTATTTTTAGCCTCAAAATTATTTTTATTGCAATCAGTTTAGTCGGAATATATTATTATTATTTATTCTATATAACTTAGCAGTTCGCCTGAGACAGAAAAAGAATATTTTTATACATTTAAATTTATTTATTTATTATATTTATTATTTATTCTATTTAGATACCTTCCAGGTCAGGAAATAAAAATTGAGATTATAAACAATTATTTTTAAGTTTTTTATTATAATTAAAAATTATAAATTAGTTTTATTTGCCTTATTTACCTTATTAATGCTCGATATATCTAAAGAGTTTGCTATATTTAGAGCCTCAGCTATCTTAATCAACTGCATTTTGACCTCATACTAAATTATTTTTTATTTTATATAAATATTTTTATAAATAATTGATGCTATAAATATACTATATGAATAAATAGAAGGATCTGTGCTATTAATTAAATTTCAATATTTAAAGTGAGCTTGTTTCTGAATTAGAAACTGCTTTATGTAGGCCTTAAAATTAGCTACACTTTCATAAATTTATTTGTTTTTTTGTTTTGTTATTTATTTGCATTGAAAATAGGTAAAAACTCAGCAAGTCGCACGCAAAAACTTTCAATTTAAATCAATATTTATATAGGCAATATATCTATAGCCAAATGCCATTTCTGCTCTTCACAAAAACCACAATTTATTATGTATATTTCAAACAGGCCCTAAATATAACTTATACAGCTCATCACAACACACTTCTCATCAGTTTGCAATTAAGTTGAAACAAAAAAGGAAAAACACGTTAAGCTCACATGCGAATGCAAATAATCATTTTTGTTGCATTCGAAGTTATCAAATTCAGTTTTAATTGCTAGCCACAGATTCATTTGCATTGCGGAATTCGAACTGGTCTCTATGAAAATGGTTCTATTTATTATTCAGTTCGCAGTTGAGCAAAGCCACACAAAAACTTTACACGCAATGCCACAAAGCAATTGAAAATTCGATGACCATTCGCCAAAAACAATTGCGAGCAGAACAAACAAAAAGAGTTGCATTGCAATTTAAAAAACTTTTCACATATAGTATATATAGAAAAAAGGCAAAAAAAAAAACAAAAAACAAAAAACAGACACACAGAGAGGGGAGGAACCCTTCACCTTCACTGATTTGTTGCGCACGCTTTTTGTTGGCGTGTGTGAAATAAAAACAGGGAAAAAGTCAAAGTACCAAATGGCAGAGAACTGCAGAGCTGTACGAAACTATTGTGCGAGCAGCGCAAGAGCAAATCAATCAAATCAAATCAATCAATTCAAAACATGTATAAAAGACAAACAAACAAACGCAGAGTTGGAGGCAGTTAAGCTTTGGCTAAAAGTTCAATTGCCAATAGAAAAAAGAAAACAATCGAAAGCCGGAGAAATATAATTGTGCATGTTGACCCATACGTCGCCCACTTATGCTAGTATCTCTGGTATTAAGTTGTTGAATTGCCAGCTTGGCTTTTAGCAAATTGATTGCAGTCCACGCACACGTACACGCACACACACACTCGCCTTCACACAGCCCCTTAATTAGTTTCTGGCAAATTGATTTTGTTGTAGCCAAGCACCAGCACCACCCTAACCACCAAACACCTAACCAAGACTGGGTGGTGGCTCTCGGAGCTGTTAGGCAGCCCCGCTGGTAGTCAAAGTAAACAATAGACTCCCTGAAATGCATATGTAAACAGCCAAGATTCCAGCACAATCTCTTTACATATATCCTAGCTTTCATATAACAGGGCGTTTTAGTTTATTTATATACAAATTATATACTTAAATATTAAATACATAGGATTTATATACATTTTACATATTTATCATGATTATAATTTTATTTAACCAAGATATGCATAATGAAATTTAGGTGCATTCTGAGCCAAATTTTGTTTGTAAAATAATTTTCTAAATTTTATTAAAAATATCTGATGAAATGAGCCACATTTTATTTTATTTTAAATATAATAGAATAGAACTGAGTTGAATGAAAAAAAAAATATAGGACTACAGCTCGAGTGATATAGAAATTATGAAACATTTTTGAAGAAGCTATATCAGCATTAATTTATTTATATGTGTATCTCCCACATATATACATACATATATATTATTCTAATAAAAAACGTTGAGTAAAATTCTTATTATCAATTACAGCATATCTCTCAAAAGACTCTTATGCTTTCATCAAACTGACAAAGACATGAGCCAGTCACTAAAACTCATTCAATTAGTAGAGGCAAAATTACAAATTACGCATACGCCACATTAGCCGCGCTTCTATAGAGAGATATATAGAGAGAGGTAGAGAGGTAGAGGGAGGAGAGATGTAGGGAGCAGCTCATTTTTGCCACTTGCTTTGCCACAAGCTGCAGTCAAGGCAGCATTTAACAGCATTACATTAAACACAACGACCTTACAATAATAATTCTCAGTTCATAGTTGGTTGAGCAGAAAAAAAAAGAGAGAAAATCACCATGTCGCTGACATGATATGCAATTACTTATGCATATACCACACACCCACACACCCATACACACACACACTCACTCACTCACACATACACATATCGAAAGCAGGCGACACTTTGTGTTGTGACATAGAAAATTTGCTTATGACGGCAGCTCGACAACAACAGCAGCATAAATTGATAAGAAATGTGCAAATGATACAGAGCCAGCCACCCAGGCAGTTGAACTGAGTCGCAGGAGAGCACAAAATAAAATATGAAAAATAAAAAAATGACTGAAAAAATATCAAAAATAGAATATCAATAGAAAAATAATGTAATATAATATTTAATGGATTTTTGGGAAAAACGTTGCTCAAAACGAAGCACCACCGCTCAATATATTTAACAAAAACTTATTTTTAGACTGACGTGAATGATGGTAAGCGGGTATATTAAGCGGAAAATAAATGCAAATATAAATGAAGTGAAGATATGTATTAATAATGTAGCGAATAAAAATAGATATAGTTTGATATAAAAATTAATATGGATTGATGGACTTAGAGATAGATGGATATAGATCAAAATAGATAGGGCAAATAGAAATAATAATAAAGCTATACAACAAAATATTAAAACTCTGGCCAAGGTGAGGGTATCTGCTAGTCAAACACTCCCCTTCAGCACCACTCGAAAGTTGTTTTGAAATGTGTGTGGCCACACAGATTCCATATTGGATGCCTGCCAAGCGCATTTCTCGTTTGGAAAGCCAAACATTCTTGGCAAATGGGTTTCTACGGGATTCGATATGCTCAGATCAGATCTAAAATGCATATTACAATTGCAAAAATGTGCAGCAGAGTGCAATTTTTGACTGACAGTTGTGGGTGTCTCTCCCTCTCTCTCTCTCTCTCTCTCTCTCTCGCTCGATAAGTGCAGCACACATGTGCTTGGCTGTTAGCTAGTAGTTAACATGGCTGGTTGGCATGGCTTGCCAATGATTTCCATGTTTAGCCGTCGCTCGTAGTCGTCGTCAATGTGTCAGGTACGCACACACTCTTTGGTCTGCCGGCTAACTGTCCATTCACATGTCTCTCTCTCCCTCTCTCTCTCTCTCTCTACACCTCAATTTATCTCTTTCTGCTATGCTTCTGGCTGGCTGGCAGCATGGCTGTCTGTCTGTCTGTCTGGCTGGCTGCCATTGCTGCGATTGTGCACAAAGTGCATCAATTTTTAAAAAGCATGGCCCGCATTAATGGGCAGCGCTACGCCAGGGCTGCAAAATGCAAATTGCTGACACGTCGAACATGGGAACGAACTGATTGACGTCAGCTGAAAGGGCGAATGTGTCAGCGATTAGACGGTAGTTTTGCTAGCCTTTGAGCACTATTGTGGCAATTGCTTTAATTGGCATAGTTATTTCCATTTTTAAAAGATAATCAATACAAATATGAGGCCAAGAAATCTGTGGGAGCTCGCAATTTCCAGCTGTTTGTGATTGGTATTTTTATTGCATATAAATATGGAAATAGCTTAGAAATTATCGATATAATTCCATTGAAGACGGTTTAATTGCATTGCCCTTCAACTAGGCCTATATATATATAATATATATATATATATATATATACATATGTGGGAAGGTTTCCGAGTAATGTATATGTATATTAAAATTTTCTTAAATTATTTTAGAGGTAAAAAAAAAATTAAAGTGGGAGAGTGGTAGAGTGAGATAGAATAAATAAGAGAGAGTCTAAAAGTGAGAGAGAGAGAGAGAGAGGAAGGGAGAGAGATAATAAGAAAGAAAAAGACAGAGAGAGAGAGAGAGAGAGAAAATGAGAGAGCTTCATAGAGAATGAGAGTAAGAGAGAGAGGGAGAGAGAGAGAGAAAATAATAGAGAGTGAGTAAAAGAGATTTAGATGGAAAGAGAGAGAAAATGACAGTGAGAAAGTGAGACGCAGATTGAGAGTAAAAAATTAAGTACGGAGAGAGAGAGAAAAGGACAGTAAGTGAAAGAGAGAGGGGAAATAAGCAAGAAACATATAAATTGAGGAACAGAGTGAAAAAGACAGAGTGAGAAACGTATAGACTGAGTGGGAGAGTGAGTTACAGAGAGAGTTAGAGAGAGAGAACGGAAGTCATATTGAGAAGACAAAATTAACAGTAAATCTGAGAGAAAAAGAAAACATATTGAGAGCAGCAGCTATTACAAGAGTTAGTAAAAATAACACTATGAATACTGTCTCTGCCTTCCTCTCTATCTACCCATCTCTCTCTCTCTCTCTTTTGAGCATACTCAGGTAAACAAACCATTTATTTAATGCCAGATTCCAGCATTTACATTCATTAGTTTCACTTAAACGAATTCCCAGTTAAGACAACTCAACTATCCCGAACAACAATTTCTCCCCCACTTCAGACGGCTCCAAGCTGCACAGCGAAAACTATTCAACCCTGAATTGGGCCACAGAATTTACATATGAAAAAGCTTTTTGGCAATCGCTGCGCTGCGATGCGTTTGCATTTGCGTTGTGTCATTGGATAAACTCGCAGTCAAGAAAATTTTACACGTGGCCAGCAAACGGATTGAAGCTCGAGATGCAAACACGAACAAGACTCAATGTGAAGCACACACACACACACACACAGAGTAAACAAATTTGCAAGTGTGTAAGTGTGTGTGGGTGTTGATCTATTGCAGTGCTTTATAATACATTAAGCTCGCATCAACAGCAAACTGCAAACTTGGCAAATAGATAAGACGAGAGAGCAAACTGAAGCCAGCTCGAATTTAGCATTTTAAAACAGAACTGAACTGAAACCAGAAACGCGCATTAAAGGCCTTGCAAATGAACGTGTTCGAAAGCCTCGGCGAAATGAAAGCTTCACATGCGAAATGCGAATGGCTCGAATTGAACACGGCCAGAAAATTGCGAAATGCGGATGCCCAACTGCGGGCGAGTGTGTGTGGAGTGTGTGTGTGGATAAGGTTCAAACCATTCGCATTTTCATTTCGCTGGACTTTATTGAAGCAGGTCAACTTGCATGAGCATACATAGGCATGGGCCGTAATAGAAATACGGCGGACACGTTTCGCCGTAACGGACAATGCCACAGACACAAAAGGAGACTTGAAGTGGATAGAAATTGTTAGAAATGGATACAGCTGGTTTCGCTGGTATCACAAATGCCAGCCAGTTGCCAGCTATCTGGGGCGTAGAGCAAACAGAGAATGGAGCGACTCACGATAGGCCTTTAATTGATCAAACTGGGTGTGGCACAGCAACCAGTTGAATACGATGAATGGCAGAGAAAGCAATAAGCAAACTTTTTGATTTAACTATGAGTTGGCGGAATATTGAAATATGGAAAGTTGAGGTAGCTGAGAGCTGAACTAACTTAATTGCGATGTGGACAAATGAATAGCGAATGGGAAATACAAAGCACACAAAGCATAAATACATAAGGACTCCAATCATAATTAAGCTGCTAAATTGAGAAATTTGCTTAATTAGTTTGACAAGTTTGTTAAGTTAATTACTTTCGCGAAACAATAGATAATACGCCTCTTGAAGTAGTTATTAAAGAGTTCAAACAACTATTAAGTCTAGGCATTTCAGCAGATTTTGTTAAGAATATAGAAATATTAAAGCATAAAAAATTTAACTAATAAATATGTATATATATATATATCTTTATAATATATAATATATAATATATACAACAAGCTTCATATAAAATCAACAATTAATATTTTAAGACAAATAAATTAAATAAAATAGAAAATAAAAAAATTATATAAAAATAAATATTTTAAATATTTTTTTATTGAGATTTATTTATTTGCCAAAAATTATTATTTTAAACCAAATAAATCACAATAAAAGAATAAAAAAAATATATATATAAATAAATAAATAAAAAATTAATATATATACAAATTATACCAATATTAGCAGTCTATAAATTTCTGAAAAACATTCATACAAAAAATATTGCTCAATATATAGATTGAATCTTCAAACCTTCCTCGTTGCACAAAACATTCAGCTAAACATGCTTAAGCTTTAGGCCGAGCTAACAGGCACGAATTACGCATATATTACTTCATCTAGCACACCTGCGACTCAAATGCCACGAGTCTATCAGTATTAAATATGTAGAGGCTCCTGTGTATCCTTACACTGCAAGGATACGCACCAATGGGCCCTTATTTATAGGTCACTTTGGGCATCTAAAAATAAAACACGCGCTAACTTGTTGTTTCGCCCACTTCCTTATACCAATATATAATATATATAAATGTGCGTGTGAGTGTATGTGGCACGTAAATAAAACAATAGCCGAATTCGACAAGTGTCTTAACAAATTTTAGTAATTGCTATTGGCCGGCCAAATTTTGCTGCTTCTCATTTCTTCTTTTCGTTGTAAGTTCATTAAGCTGAAAGGAGTATATTGGTTTTGTGAATGGAAAATAATGAAAAATAATTTGCAATATATAAATTATATATATTTTATAATGATTTATTTTTTTTTATTTATTATTTTTATATTTGTAATTTATTTTATTTGTTTTTTATTTATAATTTATTATTTGTGATTTTTTTTTATTATTTATTATTTTTAACTGTAAACAAGCATCATCGACAGTCGACTACGCCCATCTACAAAGTTCCCAAGTGTTTTATTTTTGGTTCGTTACCTGTCGACTAACATTTTGTTTGACTCAGTTGCCTAGTGTGGCCGCAGGCTTAATTTAATTTTGATAGCAAACAAGTTTCGGATCTGGTTATCTACCTCCACAGTGTAACTTAAATCTAATTTTCAGATAAATAAAAATGATGTGAAAAATAATTCTATATTATATATATTATTTTCTTCTTATGTATTTAAATATCTTAGTCAACTTTTTAAATTGATAAAAATCTATTTAAATTTTATAGTTATTATGTCATACATTTTTACATTTTTTTTTTCATTCTGAAATAGAAAAAAATTGTTTTTAATAATTCTAAGCTATATTTATTATTTTACATATTTTCAAATATTTTTCTGCTTTCTTAAATACTGCAAAAATATTTTCCAAATAATAAACATTCACACACTGGTTTCTCAGAAAGTTCAAAAATTCTTTAAAAAATAATTAAATTTTATATTCATTATTTCAAATATTTTCATGAATTATTCTACTCGAAACACTCAATTTAAACAATCAACATTTGTAGCATTCAAACAAACATTTAATTTAATTAAACAGCACATTATATACTAGTTTATAGAAATTTTCGCATAACTTTTCAAAGTCAAAGTTGAAATTATAAAAGAGGAAACAAACAGGCTTTCGACTTTTAAATAGAGGAAAAACTTGGAAAGTTTTGCTAATGACAGCCGAGCTAGGAACACAGGGCGAATATCTGGGCAATAGCGACATAGATAACTATGTCTGTGTGTATGTGTGTGTTTATCTATATGTTTGTTTGTTTTTGTGTGGATATTATCATGGCATATCACACACACACACACACACGCAGCCAAGGTCATGTTCACAAAAAGTTTCGCACATGCGAATGTGTATGCAAAACGAGACTGAAAAGAAAAGTGCAAAGCGTTTTGCGTAGGAAAACTCAAGGCAACTTATCCAATGCTTTTCATACTAAACACACCCGAACACACACACACACATATATATATATATGTCTGGTAGTAATCAGCTTATCACTAAGCATCCAGTTCACAGCGGACCCGAGTGTTGAGCTCTGCATTTATGCAATTAAAGCGTTAAATCAGCTTAAATCAGGATAGCAGACGGTCCCTTTAATTTAGTAAAATCCGATCCGAGCACTGCCCCACTGCATAAATTAATGTCTAAACAAGTAAGAAGGCTCTAGTCGAGGTTAACGGTAGAGTGTTTGAGAATCGGGCAGACGTAGGGAGTAGGACAACGGTAGAGTGTTTGAGAGTCGATTAAGGTAGAGTGTTTGAGAGTCGAGCAGTAGTAGAGAGTCGGGCAGCAGTAGAGAGGCGGGCAACGGTAAAGTGTTTGAGAGTCGGGCAGCAGTAGAGAGGCGGGCAGTAGTAGAGAGGCGGGCAGCAGTAGCGAGCCGGTTAACGGTAGATTGGCAGAGAGTCGGCAGCAGTAGAGAGGCGGGCAGCAGTAGAGAGGCAGGCAGATAGAGAGTCCAATCCAAATAGAGAGTCCAATCCAGATAGAGAGTCCAATCCAGATAGAGAGTCCAATCCAGATAGAGAGTCCAATCCAGATAGAGAGTCCAATCCAGATAGAGGTTCCAGTAGCAGGAGAGAGTTCAGCAGAGGTAGAGAGTGCAGCAGACGTACAGAGTCCAGCAGCGATAGAGAGGGCAGCAGGAGAGAATCGGAAAAAAAAGAATTATGAGTAAAACATTAGCTTAAAAAAAACAGTTATAACTAATACAATTTTGCTTAATATACTTAATACTAAAATTATTAACTGAATACTTACCACATCCAGAAGAAGAGGAGGAGGAGGAGGAGAAGACACTACACTGGACTGCACTGCACTGCACTGCACTGCACAGCACGACTGACCATCAGGGGGTCAGGAAACCAACTGAAGAACTGGGCAGACGGCTTGCCCTTATATAGGGCAAAACTCCCGCCAAAAATTGTGCTCAACTCTTTCGAGCTCAGCTCGGTCGAGGCCATGACTCAATTCTTACAGTCGATCATTGAGTGGGAAAGAAGAGCGCTACCTGTTTCTAGTATTTCAAATAAGTGTTTTGAAAATTTTGGCGAAGGGGGCGTGGCATCAAAAATTTAACAAAAATAAAAAAAAAATTTGAAGTCTCTATCTCTTATATGTTCTGAGATCGACGCGTTCACACATACGGACGGACAGATGGACAGACGGACAGGGCTCAATCGACTCGGCTTGTCGTCCTGATCAAGAATATATATACTTTATGGGGTCTGCCACGCCTTCTTCTGCCTGTTACATACATTTGGGCTGCAACAAAACCAATATACCCTGATTACCCATTTTTAATGGGTTAAGGGTATAAAAAAATGAGAACACTTAAAGCTTACAGAAATCAAGGTTAGCTTCAGGTTCATGCAGCTGCAAAGCCTCCAGCTCTGGGCGCACGCCATGAAATACGAGGCAAACAATTTTTTGGCCTGAATGAAAATGTTTTTCCCCTTCAACTTTTCTCTAGTTTTCCTACTCCTCTTCTTCTTCTATTTTTTTTTTTTTTTTGATCGCGTGCGCGCAGTTTATGAGCCGGTTATTTTGATTAATGCTTTGCCAGCGACTGCAACGGCACGAGGCACGCAGCCAGCCAGAGGCTGAGCGGATAAATGTGTCAGGCGCTGAAGCCTGCAAAAATACGGCGGAACAATTATGTGCAATTTATAGACTCGCCTAAGATTAGCTGAGATTTTCCTGGCAAAAGGAGCAAAGATGCTTAGCTTATAAGGATGATGAATCAAGTGACTCAAGTCAGTTGTTGTTGATGATGTTGGAGGCAATAAAATCTTAGAAAATGAGCACGAGCCTTGAGTCTGAAGTTGATAAGCAAAACTGGGTTGAAAATCTTGCTAAACATATTTTTCATAATTTTTTATGGACATACGTAGTCTTCGCTTCGGATTATTTCCTTTAAAAATTTAAGTAGTAAAGTAAATTTAATGTAGACAAACAAAAATGCTCTGGGCAAGTGTGATAGCTGTCCTAAATATTTCTTTAATCATTTTATTTTATTATAAGTGTATTATAGTTTTATTGAAATTTTATTATAATTTTATTCACATTTTTTATAAACATTTTTCATATACACAGCTACTCAGGCATACCTAACCGTCTGAACTGTTCTTCTTTTCAAAGAAAACTTAAATCTAAATAAATGAATGCTCTTAAATAAATTTTAGGTACATAATTCTGATATCCAGCTGTGTTTATTTGCCATAGACAAATCGCCCACTATTTGAAATAGATTTTTCTTCTTGAATTAGAAAAAGATATTTATAAAATTTAAAATACGCTATAATTATAGTAAGCATATGTGAATTAAAGATCTTATAATTAACTATGCACACATAAAAAAAAGCCTTCAAGTAAAAATATATATTTATATTTATTGGGTATATATATATCTATATATATATATATATATATATATACATTTTTTTATTTCAATAACGAATAATCAAATTGAGTTTTAATTAGCCCAATGGTTTGAAAAATGAGATGAAAAATACAAAAAAAAATATCTTAATATAATATATTAACATTTATTTTTTTTTTTTTTTAAATTCAAAATCGGAATCAGATATATTATATATAAACTTTTACATTTTTATTTTTTAATTAAATTATATTTTTTTATAATTTATGCAATCTGTAATATTTAATATTTATATTTTTGATATAATTTATATTTTTTTCAATTTTATGAAACCTGGAATATTTGATGTTAATTTGCTAACCAACTACTTAAAAAGTCGTTCAGCACAGGCGATGCCACGCCCACACACACCTATGACATGATCTTAATACTATAAACTATACATTTATATACTTTGTCTACATATCGTCATATAACACTTGACTTCTTCAGGCACATCTGACTCATTGTTTCGCTTCCTCCCATATCTTTCACGTTAGCCTTCAAAATGTCCAGTTGCCGTCGTAACATCTTTTATTACAAGACCATCCCAAGACCGAAGCCCAGGCCAAGTAGCTCGCTGTATTATTTTACAGCTGCCATTTTACTTGAGCTGACATTTTTAATTAGTTAGCTTCCTCTCGTTGAAGGAGTCAGGATGGAGTCACAATATTGTCAGCTAAATTGTTAATGGCTTTCTGAGAAGACCCTTTTCCGAAATCTTTGTTAACTTTTATTTTTCTTTTTATTTTTTATTTTTGCTTACTGTTTCAATTAAAGTCAACTGATTAAACCCGTCTTTGACACTTCTTTTCACTTTCTTTTGTTTGCGTTGCTATTTTTAAATGTTTTTCCAAAACTTTTGCATAATTTGTATCCGAAGTGAGTCTGACTTACGGGTCTCAAATAAATTATTAAATATAAGAATAAATTTCAAGAAAATATCAATAGCCGACCGTAACAACCAGAGGCAGAAACAGAACTGAGCCTGACCTGCGCCAATGCAGAAGTAGAGGCAGAGGCAGAGGCAGAGGCAGGGCCGAGCTAGAGCTGGGCCAGAGTAAAGCCTGAGTAGATTCAGAGTTGAACGAGAGTTGAGGCAGAGCAGCCTAAGTTCATCCAAAGCAGAGCCATTGGCAGAGCCAGAGGCAGATTTGAGCCAGAGCCAAGCTTGAGCAAAGCCACAGCAGAGCCAGAGTTGAGTGAGAGTTGAGCCACAGCTACACCAGAGTAGGGTCTTACGCAGAGAGCCAAAGCGAAGCCTGAGTAAAGCCAAAGAGAGTAAAGCCAGAGCAGAGGCAGAAGCTGAGCAGAGCCTAAGTAGAGCGAGAGTTCAGCAAAAGTTGAGCCAAAGCAAAGCCTGAACTGAGGTAGAGCAGAGCCGAAGCAGAGCCTGAGTGAAGCCAAAATAGAACCAAAGCAGAGTCTGAGTAAAGTCAGAGCAGAGCCAGAGGCAGAGTTGATCCAAAATTGAGCGTTCACAGACGGGTGGACAAAGAGCAAGGCGGACATGAGTATAAAAATTAGTTGGATTTGCTGCTCTTAAATAAATTATGAAATATAAAAAATAAAATTTAATATAAATATATATATAATTAAAAATGTTTGAATTTAATTTTTATATATAAATTAAAAATTATATAATTTAATTATTTATTTATAAATTTTTGGTATTATTTTTTTTATAAATTTTATATCAAAATCGAAATGTTTAGAATTTAATTTTGATATATTAATAAAATATAAATATATATTTTACTTATAACTTGTATATATGTAAATAAAAATTTATAGAATTTTATTTTTATATATAACAAAATATATGTATAAAAAAATAAATATATATATATAAAATTTAATTTACACAAAAAATTAAATTCTATAATTTGTATTATTCTTATTGTTATTTATAGAATTTAATTTATATATTTTTTACTATAACTATTATTTATATATATAAAAAAATCAACAAAACCCAAATTTATAGAATTTAATTTATATATTTTTTTATATTTATTTTTATTCTACATAATTTATTGAAGGCCAGCAAATCTGGCTAATTTTTACACCCACTCACTTGCATTGCAAATTATATTTAAAAATTTGTATATATTTATTAACTATAATTAATTATTATTAAATATTATTTATTTTGAATTATTGCTATTTATTATTATTTATTATGCATTCTTTATTATTTATTATTATATATGATTATTTATTATTAGCATTATTATTTGTTATTATAACATAATATAAATTCATATTCCAAATAATATCAGCTCTGAATCTGCTCCGAGATAATATTTGTTTATCGTTAAGCGCCAAAAATAACAACAACAACAAATTGGCAAACTGAAATCAAATTTTTCACGCACAACTGAATCTCTCATGTCCTTGCAGCACACACACAGCGCGGCAGAGGGAGAGACAAAGGGTGGCAAAGGGCGTGAGGGTGAACAATATTACAAGGGAATAACCACACAACAGGAAGAGAGCGCGAGCGTGGACAAGGACAACGACAGCGCTGCGTGGCAGTGTTAGCAGGATGTCAAAATGCCATCGGCAGATCAAATCTTGTTCATAAATGTCACCACAACGGTGGCCGCGGCTGCGTTGACAGCTGCCGCAGCCGTCAACAGCACGCCAGAGGCATCAACAGCAGCGACGTCGCCCGCAACAAGCAGCGGACGTAGTGCAGCCAGCGTGGAGACAGCAGCAGCAGCAGCAGCCGTGGCATCCACGACAACAGCAGCGCTGGCGGCCAATCTGTCCGGCTCGCTGGTGGACAGCTTAACGACAACGGCAGCGGCCACGGCGACGGCAACGGCCACGGCAACGGCAGCCATTGCCGAGTCGGACTGCGGCGCCCTGGCCGTGGAGGAGCTGCACGGCAGCTTCCTTGGCCTGCAGCTGGCCGTGCCGGAGTGGGAGGCGCTGCTCACGGCGCTGGTCCTCTCCATCATCATTGTGCTGACCATCATTGGCAACATTCTCGTCATCCTGAGCGTATTCACCTATAAGCCGCTGCGCATCGTGCAGAACTTCTTCATCGTCTCGCTGGCCGTGGCCGATCTGACCGTGGCGCTGCTCGTGCTGCCCTTCAACGTGGCCTACTCGATACTGGGCAGGTGGGAGTTTGGCATACACCTGTGCAAGCTGTGGCTCACCTGCGACGTACTCTGCTGCACCTCGTCCATACTGAACCTGTGCGCCATCGCCCTGGACCGCTACTGGGCCATCACAGACCCCATCAACTATGCCCAGAAGCGCACCGTGGGCCGCGTGCTGCTGCTCATCTCGGGCGTCTGGCTGCTCTCGCTGCTCATCAGCAGCCCGCCGCTGATTGGCTGGAATGATTGGCCGGATGAGTTCACCAGCGCCACGCCCTGCGAGCTGACCTCGCAGCGCGGCTACGTCATCTACTCCTCGCTGGGCTCCTTCTTCATACCGCTGATCATCATGACCATCGTCTACATCGAGATCTTCGTGGCCACGCGGCGGCGCCTGCGCGAGCGCGCCAAGGCCAACAAGCTGAACACGATCGCCCTGAAGAGCACCGACCTGGAGGCCATCAATGCCAGCAACGTGGCCGTGGGCGGCAGCTCGACCAGCTCCAAGGCGCGCGCCCTGGGCAGCTGGCTCTGCTGCGGCCGGGATCGGGCCAACTTTGCCACGCCCATGATACACAACGACCAGGAGAGCCTCAGCAGCGAGACGCACGCCCCGCCCGAGGGCAACAACGAGCCACAGCAGCAGCAGCAGCAGCACGTTGTGGTGCTGGTCAAGAAGTCGCGCCGCGCCAAGATCAAGGACTCCATCAAGCATGGCAAGGCGCGCAGCAACCGCCGCTCGCAGTCGTCCTCCTCCGCCTGCGAGCCCCACGGCGAGCAGCAGCTGCTGCCCCAAGCCAACAGCAACAACGCCGCAACCAAATCCGATCCGGAAATCAGCACGGAGAGCGGCAGCGATCCCAAGGGCTGCATACAGGTGGGTCAGCTATATATAGCAATATATGAATATATCAATATAACATGCCGATCTCCTCTCCCTCTCTCTCTCTCTCTTTCTCTCTCTTAGGTCTGCGTCACCCAGGCCGAGGAGCAAACCTCGCTGAAGCTGACGCCGCCGCAGTCGTCGTCGACGGCTGCGGCCAGCGCCTTGCAGAAGAAGCCGAGCGCCGTCAACCAGTTCATTGAGGAGAAGCAGAAGATTTCGCTGTCGAAGGAGCGACGCGCTGCCCGCACACTGGGCATCATCATGGGCGTCTTTGTCATCTGCTGGCTGCCCTTCTTCCTCATGTACGTGATTCTGCCCTTTTGTCAGAGCTGCTGCCCCACGAACAAGTTCAAGAACTTTATCACCTGGCTGGGCTACATCAACTCCGGCCTCAATCCGGTCATCTACACCATCTTCAACCTGGACTACAGGCGCGCATTCAAGAGACTCCTGGGCATCAAGTGATCTGGCCGCGCGCCGAAGCATCAAAGTTTGTGCCAAAAGCTAATTTGAGGCGCGCACGTGTGTGGAAACACCTGACAAACTCTTAACTCAAATATGGTTTCACTCATTTGTAAAAAGATCTCGAAAATTCATTTCAAGTAAATTAAAAAGAAAAATAAAATAAGAAAGTTAAAAAATATTTATATAAATATAAAAAAAATATTTATAGAATATAAAAAAATATATATTTAAAAAAATATATAACCATACAAAATATTTAAAGAAATTTCTAATAGCATCAAGTTCTCGTTATAACAGTTAATTCTAGTGCTAAAAAAAACCTTTCACTCAAATTTATTTTGAATACTTCAATTTATGAAAATTTAATTTTTGTCGGCTGACAGCAGCTAGAAGTTAGTTTGCTTAATTTTTGTCGGGTGTTTCGGGCTTTTGAAAATAAACTGTTATATATACTCAAAAAAAAAGTAAAATATAATTAAAATTTATGTGTGCAGGCGCTATTAAAAAAAAAATAAAAAAAAAACCAATTAGACAAAAAATATTAATAAAAAAAAATAAAATTAAATAAAAAAAGAAAAATCGAATTGAATTTAAAGTAAATGTTTAAGCACAAGTTTGTTGCAAAACTTTCATGTTTCACTAGTCGGCGCATAAACCTAATATATATACAATATATATATATACAAATATTAAAATATAAAAAATATATAAATTATATTACAAAAAAAAAAAAAAACCAAAAAACAAAAACTTAGTTGAATTGACGCGCGCTCAACATTGAGAAACTTCCAAAAATTAATTTAATAATTATTTATATTTAAATTTAAGTAAATGAATTTATAAAAACAAGCAAAACAAAAATATGAATAATACCATATATAAATGTATTTATATTTTATTCTATATTATATTTGTTAAATAATTTAATTAAACGTGAATTTATTTTCATGACAAAGCATCAAATGTGTTGAGTGTGCAAAAGCACAGCTATAAGCTTAAACTAAATTAAATTTAAATTTAAAAAATAAAAAAAAATTAATTAAATGTTGCATTATGCACTAGAGTTAAATATATATATATATATATATATATATATATATATATATGCATATATATAAATTGATGTATGAAACCAAAAAAGCAACTAAAGCCATGGAAACTTCAATTTGGATGGTGTACGATAATTTCACTAATTAAATTGTTTAATTAGCAAATGCAAATGAACAAAAAGACAAATTCGAATAAAAGTTATAAAGTAATAAAGTAAAACCCTTTTTTTAACCCTTTTTTTTTAAGGCAAACAAACTGCTGAAGTTCAGCATATTGATTTTGCGGTGGGCGGGCATAAAACTTTTAATGAGTTGAGCAGTAGCGTGTTACAGCCTTCAATTCAATTATTGATTTCTGAGCTACTTATACTAATTAAATGAGTTGAGTGCGCTTTACACGGTAATTATCGAAAGTTTGGGGGTATTTTGTGGGTAAAACTGAAGCAAGGTCAAAGCGTAAGGCACGAACTATATAATATAAATGTAAAATTATTTACATTTAATGTATTGACATTAAATTACTTTTTAAATATATCAAACTTTGGTAACGGCTCATATTCAAATAAAATTAGTGCTGCACAGTTGCTAAATAAATATGCAGTATTTATTGAGTATTTTTATGTGCCCCGAAACATATATACATACATAGCACAACATGTTGCGCATGCTGCCAGCTGAGCAGCTAACATACCTAAATTGTTAACAGTGCTGTCTTATTAACATGAGTTAACATTTCTGCTCCGCCTGAGTGGAAGAGCTGACAAGAGCTGCTTGCTATGACTGAGCCTTGGCTTTGCAGAAAAATAAAATCACTCACATACAACACATACAGAGAATATGTGGAAAAAATTTATCCAACACAGCAAAAGTAAGCGTTGGCCCCATTTAATTTCAAATTTTTTCGAGTGGTTTTTATCTTTGAGTGCTGTATAGTTACTCAAATGTGTGTTTATAGCGCTGTTAAATACATTCGAATTTGACTTTAACAGCTAGTATTTTATGATATATTTTTTGGTATTTTTACAGTACCTTTTGAGCTGTGGTTTCTGTTTACCATATGTCGGTTAGTCATATCCATATATTTAGTTAAAATTAGGTGGAAAATAAAGTAATATATATTTATTTCGACGTATTGCCTTTAAGCAAGTAATAAAATAATAATGCAGGTAAGTTTTGAGCCAGCGCAGCACCTTCATCATTACCAATTATTACTTTTTGACCTATGGATATAAATATCTTCATGCATGTGCATTCGCTTATCTCCATATTTGGTAAAAACTGAACCAAATCGGAACGCATGAGTGGTTCATCTATATTTTTTGAATGAAAACTAAAGAAAATTGTATTTTATGTAGGACCCCAATGAAGATACCGAGTGGAATGATGTGCTGCGCGCGAAGGGAATCATTGGACCCCGGCAAAAGGAGGCGGAGATCACAGAGGATCAAATCCAGGCAATGATGAATGATGTCATTCAACGCAGGACGGATTTGCCACCACAAGAGGGACAGCGCGACAAGAATATCGACGATATGTCACTGGACGAGCTCGACGAACTGGAGGACTCCGAAGACGAGGCTGTGCTGGAACAATATCGGCAACGTCGCATCGCCGAGATGCGGGCGTTGGCAGAGAAGGCGAAATTCGGCAGCGTGCGTGAGATCTCTGGCCAGGAGTACGTGAACGAGGTGACCAAGGCTGGCGAGGGCATCTGGGTGGTGCTGCATCTGTACGCTAATGGCGTCCCGCTCTGCGCCCTCATCCACCATCACATGCAGAAGCTGGCTGTGCGCTTTCCGCAGACGAAATTCCTGCGCTCCATTGCCACGACCTGCATACCCAACTTCCCCGAGAAGAACCTGCCCACCATTTTCATCTACCACGAGGGCGCCATGCGCAAACAGTTCATCGGACCACTCGAGCTGCGCGGCGAGAAGCTGACGCTCGACGAGCTGGAGTTCATGCTGGGCCAAGTGGGCGCTGTGCCCACTGAAATCAAGGAGGATCCCAAGCCCAAGATCAGAGACAAGATGCTAGCCGACCTGGAAGACAAGAGCTCAGAGTTCTTTTAGACCTGAACGGCGACTCACAATTCAGGAATAAGATAAGCTTGGAATACTTCTCTAAAAAAAAACTTCATTCTACTTTAAAATCATTTGTTCATACTAAGCCATTTCATGTTGCAGTACAATCCTGATCCGATCTTTGTGCATTTGTTAATATAATAAAAAATAACAATTTTTGCTACCAGAGAGCCTTCACTTGTTGTGTGTCTTCCCAATGCTCGTCGTGGACTTGGTCGTGCCCTTCGGCTTGCTGCGAAAGATGTTCGGATCGAGTATGTTGTAAGGATGCTCGCAGGCGGGATTGATAATGCGTCCGCGCCGCTGTTCATTCTTCTCCAGCAGGTGCGGGGCCAGCAGCAGGAACAGCTGCTCCGTCCACGAGGGCAAACCGAAGCTGGAGAAGCACAGCTCCCAGTAGGGCAAACCCAAGTGCGCAACGGACATGCGCACATACTCGCTGAACGTCTCCGATAGGAACTGCCAGGTCAGCGTGCTCAGCTCCAGCAAATAGAACTTGGGATTGTTCGAGCTGGTGGAATCGTACAACATGCACACCTGAAGAGCATATCAGAGCATATATATATATATATAGTTAAGATATATATTTTAGATCATAACTCACCTTGGCCACCTCATTGATATTGTTAATCTCGAAGATTTTGGTCTTCGCTGTTATGATGGGCGTGGGATTGTCCCACTTATCCTTTTGTACTGGCGCAGCCACTGGCGTGCCATTTGGCAAGGAAACTGAATTGACAGCCTGAACTGGAGTGCTCTCGATATTCTCACGCAGCAGAGTCACCTGCAGCAGGTGCGGAAAGTGTATGTAGCCAACACGGCGCACATCCGAAGCTAATTGGGAGAAAATTATGGTTGAATAATAATATAATAATAAATATAATTTAATTTATATATGTATATATATATTAAATTAAATTATAAATAAATTCAGTTTGTATATTTATTTAATTTAAATATTAAACTGAATTATAAAGTAATTTAATACATATATTTATTTAATTTATATTCTAATTTGATTTCAAAATTAATGTATTTAATTAATTATATTTTTAAATTCATTTAATTTATTTATTTAATCGTTCATACATTTATTTAATTTATATATTAAATAAATTTATACATTTCTTTAATTAATAAATTTATTTAATGGATACATTAATATAGTTTATAAATTAATTTAATTTATACATAAAATCTTTGAACTCACGCGCATATTGATAGCTCCAGTGGAGCACAAAGCCATCGGTGGATAGATAGAACTTTTTCATATCCTCCGGCAGGTAGACACAATGCCTCTGCTCCCAGTTGACCACCTGGCAGGGATTCAACGGCTGCCGACGCTCCAGAGTCACATTGCAGACGCGTGGCACAGTTGCTGGCATTATCTATATATATATTACAGTTCATAGCAAATGCGATTTCTCTACTCACATAGTGTCTTGATAAGGCCTAGTGTTAAGTTTTCGTAGAAAGCATCTTCCAGCGACAATTTCTTGTGCATTTTGTTCTTGTTATGTAAATATTCAAACTGTACTTTGGGGGGAGGAAACAAAGCCTGCCGGGCCTTGGTTACGCTGGCAACGGAGTCGAGCCCCTGCGGTTGCTTTGGCAAATTGTTATTAGAGTTCAACATTTTATATGTATATATTTAACAGTTAGTTTAGAACGATTTAAATTTAATTTGTATCAAACAAATCTTAGTGTGAATTGACGCTATGAAATTTGGTTGAAATTATCAATAAAAAGTAAGCTACTCGATCATAAATTTAAATAGGAATAAACCAACATTTATTTTGTGTATACTTGATAACAATAGCGTTGCTGTTGAGATATTCCATGTTATATTTATTATATTTATTTAACAGATAATATTAAATAAATTAATAATATTAAATAAATTAGTGAGAAATAATTTGAATAAATAAATTTTTTTTTATAAAATCAAACAAATTCAATAATAATAATTTAATTTTTTTACTAAATTTTAGGTCTTATTTTTTGAGCATAGAAAATGGTTAAAAAAAATATAAATAAAATTATTTGAGTAAATAAATCAATAAAAATATTTTTGTATTTTTATTTTGTATATCACATAAAATAAATTAATATTAATCAATTTTAAATACTTTGATTTAGATAAAACTTATTTGTTTAAATGAATTAATTTATATATATTTATTTCTTTCTTTTAGCATTTTTCTGCAAAAATATATATTCAAATTATAAATTAATTAATTTAAAAATATTATTTTCATTTAAATAAATTTATTTTAATATATTTACTAATGGTTTAAATAATTTTATTTATATGTTTTTTTTTTTTAATTTTTTCTCTGCTCAATAAGTAAGAAAATTTATTTAAATTAGTAATAAAATGATTTAAATACATATATTTCTATATTTAGTAGTTTTTTATTTTACCTAAAGCTTGGAAATTTTACGAGTCAGATGAGTCTCGTACTTCATATGTCTTTTATAGTATATATAAAAAATGGGTTTCTCTACCGCCTGTGTTCACATGAAGCTGAATAGATTTTGAGATTACACTAATAGATTTATCCATTCATTAATCTGCTCACGAAAAAAAGAAGGTCAATTTATATCTAGTAATTATTATGCCAATTACACACATATAAAAATAGAATCAGTCATTCGCATATTAATAATAATATCATATTAATCATTTATAATAAATATAAATACTACAAATTTTCTATTTAATATGATTGCAATTTATTTATATATATAATACATTTACAACAATTTATATACAGAAAGAAACCCAAAAGCAAATAAAGAGATCTAAATGAGGTTTGACTTTGGAAACGTGACGAAGTAAGAGAACATTGAATAAAATTATATATAGAGAGAGAGGAATTGAATTGATATTGAAGAGCTGAGGAGATCGCGTCAATTGTCACTTCTTTCATCTCTTCGGTTGCGCAGGGCTATCACACTCTGCTTCCTCTTCGTGTCAGGAAACCTCCCAGACAGTGGACTCGACGGAACGACGTGGACGGGCTGCAACCTCCACATGGGCGTCCAGGCCATCGCTCATGCGACTGAAGCGGCGCGCCCAGCTGCCTCGCGCCGTCGATTGGCTGCCAGCGATAGAGGCACGCTGAGTGGTGTCGCGGAACAGGCTCATGATATCCTGATTGTCGCCCTGGGCACGCTTGATGCCGTGCTGGTATTTGGCCTCTTTGGCAAGCAGCTGCTCGCGCTGCATTTGGGTCTTCACCTCCGACGGCACATCGGGTATGATGAACTGCATGATACCCGTGAGCACGAAGACCACGTGCTATTATGGATGGAATAGGGAAATCTAATTTAATATGATGTCCATTTGGCTACCATTTGATTGATGTACCTCAAACACCACGACAAAGGCCAGTCGTGCGGCGAACACATGCCAGTAGTGGGGACTGAGGCCATAGGGTTCGTAGTCCTTCGGCCCGTTGCTATCAGAGGATGTCAATCATGTATGGAATATGTCTAAAAGCTTATTAATAGTCCACTTACCGATAGCCCCTGTACTGGCAGGTATCTGGGTCCCGTTCGCTGCTCGAGGCGCCCCACTCCTCCTTGTAGTCGGACGTATTGAATATGGAAAGCGAGTGCTCGATGTAGCCAGCCAGCGTGTGGGACTCCGAGTAGACGAACTTATAGACCACGCGCGGTATAAAGTCACTCGTGTAGGCGATCACAAAAGCATTCGAGACGACGGCCGTGTAGGTAATTATGCGCAGGATGCCATACCAGGCACCGATGTCCTCCACACGCTCGGCCAGGGGTCGCCTGGCCTGGGTGACCATCTTGTAGGCATCCAAGCGTATCTCGGCCACATTGTTGAGCAGCGCAAAGAGCGGCGCCAAGGGAAATGCGGCCACGAACAGCGTGACAAAGCCGTATTGAAGTACTGCAAGAGAGTCGAGGTCTTAGCATTTGAGTAGTCAGGGAAAATCTCTACTTACTCATTTCTAGATATTCATCGAAGAGTGCCAAGCGACCTGGATCCTGCATATGATAGTCCTGCTCCCAAGCCATATGCAAATGCGATTCATCCTTAGTGGCCTGTAAGCATGGAAAAAACTGATATAGATATAGATATAGATATAACATTTCCTTAAATTGATTTACCTGTTTATGCTTGCGCTGACGCCACCAGTTCCAGAATTTGGGAAACAAATATTCCATAAAATTATTCCAGCATTGCTTGCCGACCATAATTATAGCCTAAAATTAAATTGAAAAATGAGATAGAAATAAATAAATATTAATAAAATAAATATTCATAAAACAAAATGTTAATAAAACAAAATATGCCTAATATAAGAATTCCTAAAATAAAAAATTCATATCAAAAAATACAAAATCCTAAAATAATTATACCCAAAAAAAAAATTCCAAAAATAAATATATTTTAAGTAAATAGTCCTAAAAATAAAATACAAAAATATTACTTAAAATAAATGTATCTAAAATAACAAATTTTTAAAGCATACAATTTTAAAATAAATTTTCTGAAAATAAATATTCTAAAATAGAAATTCCGAAAAAATAAAAAAATGCTTAAATAAATACTGCTACAATAATATAAAATATAAATATAAATTTTCCATAATTTTCAGAATCTTACCAATTGTATACAGAGTTCAGAGAGACAGCCCGCTGGATCGCATATATCATTTTTGAGCCGAAAGAATTCACTGCGTCGCGCCTGATCATCGCCAGGATAGTCAAAGAAACGGCCTTTGAAGAAGGCTATGTAGATGAGTGAGGAGTAAAAATTCATAAACTCAAAGAAGAATATCTTAAAAGTATATGAGTCCTCATATTCGGTATGAGTGCGTGGATTCTCCAGATTTGTCAGTTTGATGGCCATGCGGTGATAGATCTGTAGAATATATAGAGTTAAATACGTTTCAGAGTCTTGTAAGTGCTACATACGCGTGTTAGTATCATGATGACCACCAAATTGATCAGGGCAGCTGTCACAGTGGTGAACAATTTCGCATGCTCCTTCACAAAGAACCCACCACCACCATAAATGACTGAGACCAGGGATATGCGATAGATAATGGTGCCCAGCACGGCGGATAGCACCACGGAGATCTAACGAAGATTGGATTAAATATGAATAAAATTAAATATGAATTATAAAATAGAATTGAATATAAAATTAAATTATGTATCAAATATAAACAAAAAAATATTAAATTAAATTAAATATAAAATGAAATTAAATACAAAATAAAGTTAAATATAAAATATATTTTATTATAATATAGAACTAAATATAAAATAAAATTAAATATAAAATAAAATTAAATATATAAAATAGAATTAAATATAAAATGGAAATAAATATAAAATAAAATTATATATAAAATATAATTAAATATAAAAAAAATTGAATTAAATTTATAAAATAGAATTAAATATAAAATAAAACTAAATATATAATATAAAAATAGAATTATTTATAAAATAAAATGAAATATAAAAATAAAATAAATATAAAATAAAATTATATTTAAAATAGAATCAAATATAATATAGAATAAATAAAATCTCTCTTAAAAACTTAAAAACTTAAAAAATTACCATAAAGAGAACGGCGCTTCCGGTGATGACAAAGCGTATAGCTCGACTCCATGTGGACATGTAGGGCTCCTTTTCGCGTGTCACTGGATTCATGCGGAACGTGGTGGCATTGGTCTCAAACTCGGGTCGGTTCTCCTCATCCATTTCCACATTATGCAGATCCCATTCCCAGACCAACACAGATTGCTTGCGCTTCCAAAGCTCCAGGAAGGTGGTTGCTACAGGTAAAATTAGATAAGTAATTATATGGAATGTAGTATATATTATAATTTATATTTATATATATATATATATATATATTTATATCTACCCCAAAAGGACATAAAGATGGCGAAAAACACCGTCGAGGGATTGTCAAAGAGGTAGGTCAGACGCGAGAACAGGCACGATTCGGATAGTCTTTGATAGCTGCAGGCTTTATCACAGAGCGGACAGAGCGTTATGTTGCCAGTGCCGGCCTCGTTGCAGATCTCCTTGCTGGGCGTATTGTCCTCCGACTCGAGTGTGGCCAGGCCATAGATGAAGCACAGCGTGCCCACTACGGACGGATAGACGAGCATTTCCGTGTAGAAACCCAGCCAGCTGAAGTAGAGTGCGATTTTGTCGCCGAAATATTTGCGCACCAGGCACAGCGGCTGCTTCTTGTACCACTGCGAAGGATGTGCCCAGGTCTGGTACAGCACACGGCGATCCAGCGAAATGCCACTCGAGTGCGGCCGGTCGTAGCGACCCTCGTGCAGCGGAAAGCAGCCCAAGTAAGTGCCATCGTTGAGCAGGCGCCGTATGCCACTCCGGTCGCCATCGTCGTACGGCGTGCGTATGAGCACCTGCATCACCATCAGAGAGCGCTGGGCGCTGGTATAAGCCGTTGCGCGATCCTTGACAATGAATCTGCAACAAGGAAAATATTTATGAATTTAATTAACTTTTCACGGCGCTGGGTCAACCTACTGCTCCTCCGGATTGCCATTGGCCGTGGCTGCCTTGAAAGTTGTCTCGCCCTCCAGCAGACTATGGTCTAGCTGTATCTTTTTGGTTAGACGCTGCCAGACATCCTTCCAGTACTGCACGTTGCGCATGACCACATTCTCCTCATCCTAAGACAGATCTGCTATAAAGACTATTCGAAAATTCCAAGGCGAATCCCAACTCACCCAAGAAGGCTTCACGGAGATGGTAATGAAGCGTTTGATGGGCAGCTTGAGGTTCATGACCTCGGCCAGGCGTGTCTCTAGGCGCCAAGGGAGATTTATTTTGAGGAAAAAGGTTTTCTCATTGAACGACTGGGATTTGTCCTCCAGCTCCACCTCGAGCCCCTCTTTCACTAGATTGTCCATAAAACTGCGCCTGATATCACGGCGTCGCGCTTCGGCTTCCGTCATCACGCCGAGATCCTCCTCTTCCCAGGCCAACACCATGTCCACTTTGCGTCGCCCATCGCGAAACAGTAGCGATTCCGGATCGAGACCCTCCCGATCCTGCTTGCTCACACGTCGCTCCTCGCTCCCGTCGCCCGTGAGGCTGTTGCTCTTGCTGGCCTTGCGGCTGCTCAGGTAGCTACCAGTGATGCTGCTCTCTCCGGTGGATGTCTTGCGCTCAACTGGCAGCAGCTGCTTGTAGCCGAACTGATCGGGCAAGACATTCGAGTGCGACGACTCGACAATTTCGTAGGACTCCTTGACAGCGATGTCCGCTTGACTGATCCTGCCCAGAGTCGGGCTGAGATTCAAGCCGAGAGTGCGACGCATCGCAGTGCCAGGAATATCCTCGTCATGACTGCCCACAATGCGCGGCCCGAACGCCTGCGTGGGGCTAGGCTCCGCCGACTCCGTCTCCAGATGCGTGGGCAATGGCACGGCAATGGAATTGACCTTCTGATAGAAGGAGCCATTGCTGCCGCGCATCATCGACGAGTTCAGCCATTTCTCTGTGTACGCGGCAGAGCTGGTCTTGTTGTTGTTGGCGCTCAACTCCTGGCTGGGCTTTGGCGTAATGGGATTGCCCACAGACATTGGACTTTGGCTCACCGCCTGCCGTTCAACTTCTAGAAAGCTGTAAATATTATCGGCAGAGATGTTGGGCTCGATGGGTGGCGACTGCAGATCCAACTCAATCAAGGGACTCTCCTGTGGATATACAGAAGAGAGAGCTATATATATAGATAAAGATATATAAATATATATATATCCATATATTACTTACAGCATAGCCAACTAGACGGCCAGCCACAATGCCGCTGTCCTGGCTGAGTCTTCGGGGTCGCAGCTTGATCTGGTTACTGCGTATCATGCGCTCGCTCTTCGCCGGACTCGAGACAACTTGACGCCGCGAGGTGCTCAACGAACTGTGCTGCGAGTTGCGTAGCGTGGGCACCGAAAGGAATCCTGAAAAAAAAAACAGAAACTAAACTTCTATCAACATCCTTGAATATTTGAATAGCCACGCACTTGGAAATTGAAATGCTGTCTGTTCAATAGCTGCTATCTCGCTCTCGCGCGCCGCACTGTCAATCAGATCCTCACGTGAATTGGCCTCCGTTATGGGCGCCGTGCTCTCATCGTCCACACTGTCGATACGTATTTGAAATATATTCGATTTGCGGCTAGCACTGCCCGTCAGCTTTGCATGATTGCTCATGTTTCCCTCAACGTCACAAGACCCTAGAAATTCGTAACAGTACAGTTTAGGATTGGGCCAAGAAGTGCTTTCCATTGTATTTTTGTTTTGGGACGACTTTTCAGGTAATTTGACCTACAATAACAACGCATGAGGCTCAGCTGCATGTGCCTCGATTCCCATCATTAAATATTCATTCATATTTATAAGTTTCGTTGAAAATCGAAAGACAACTAATAATATTCAAACGCAAATAGGCCCGTCAATACGTTTCAGTCCAACGAAAATAAAGAAAGTCGATTTCATAACCTAATTGGAACTATTTACACCAAATGACACGTTGCATATGTCTATTGGCGGCTAACTGGATATTTAGAGAATGGGGAACTGTAAGATGGGAGATGATTCTTAGTTTATATACATATGAACAGGATATGTTTTAATGTAATTCTCTTAAGTTAGCTCCTTAAATCAATGAAGCATTCTCTGATGCTTCATCTTCTGCCTCCAGAATGTAGCCAAATATTCTTAATACATGCTTAAGAAGGAGTCAAGGTTTAGCTTAAGGCATATTTATTTTATTAATTTTTTTTATGTTATTATTTTTATTTAATTTTTATTTCGTTATTTTATTTATTTTAGTAATTAAAATTGTAATTTATTTAATAGTAATTTAATTTTTAATTTATAAAAATTCATTTTTAAATTTTATTTTTCCACTTCGGTAATTTAGAATGTAGTTTTTATTTTTAAAATGTTTATTAATCTAATTTAATGTTTAATTTAAATTATTTAAATTTTGAATTTGTAGTTTTTATACCCTGAACCCATTAAAAATGGGTAATCAGGGTTTAATGGTTTAATTTTTAATGGTTAATGGTTGCAGCCCAAATGTATGTAACAGGCAGAAGGAGGCGTGGCAGACCCCATAAAGTATATATATTCTTGATCACGACGACAAGCCGAGTCGATTGAGCCCTGTCCGTCTGTCCGTCCATTCGTCTGTCCGTATGTGTGAACACGTCGATCTCAGAACATATGTATAAGAGATAGAGACTTAAAATTTTTTGATTTTTGTTAAATTTTTGATGCCCCCTTCGCCAAAATTTTCAAAACATTTATTTCAAATACTAGAGACTTGTGCTTTTGCACATACACACATATGAATGATATAATTACGAGAGGTTTAGGGTATTTTCTAGTCAGGCACCTCTGACTAGAGTTTCTTTACTTGTTTGTGAATTAAGTAGAATAATAATGGTAGTAGTTAGATAATGATTGTTATGCTAATGATCATTTTGCTGACCGACTCTATCGAACTAAGCAGGTAGCGCTCTTATTTCCCACTCAATGATCGACTGTAAGAATCGAGACATGGCCTCGACCGAGCTGAGCTAGAAAGAGTTGAGCACAATTTTTGGCGGGAGTTTTGCCCTATATAAGAGCAAGCCGTCTGCCCAGTTCTTCAGTTGGTTTCCTGACCCCCTGATGGTCAGTCGTGCAGTGCAGTCCAGTGTAGTGTCTTCTCCTCCTCCTCCTGCTCCTCCTCCTCCTCCTCCTCCTCCTCCTCTTCTTCTGGATTTGGTAAGTATTTAGTTAATAATTTTAGTATTAAGTATATTAAGCAAAATTGTATTAGTTATAACTGTTTTTTTAAGCTAATGTTTTACTAATAATTTTTTTTCCGATTCTCTCCTGCTGCCCTCTCTATCGCTGCTGGACTCTCTACGTCTGCTGCACTCTCCACGTATGCTGGACTCTCTCCTGCTACTGGATCCTCTATCTGGATTGGACTCTCTATCTGGATTGGACTCTCTATCTGGATTGGACTCTCTATCTGCCCGCCTCTCTACTGCTGCCCGCCTCTCAAACACTCTACCGTTAACCGACTCTCTACTGCTGCCCGCCTCTCTACTGCTGCCCGACTCTCAAACACTCTACCGTTAACCGACCCTCAAACACTCTACTGCTGCCCGCCTCTCTACTGCTGCCCGCCTCTCAAACACTCTACCGTTAACCGACTCTCTACTGCTGCCCGCCTCTCTACTGCTGCCCCACTCTCAAACACTCTACCGTTAACCGACCCTCAAACACTCTACTGCTGCCAGCCTCTCAAACACTCTACCGTTGCCCGACTCTCTACTGCTGCCCGACCCTCAAACGCTCTACCGTTAACCGACCCTCAAACACTCTACTGCTGCCCGACTCTCTACTGCTGCCCGACCCTCAAACGCTCTACCGTTAACCGACCCTCAAACACTATACTGCTGCCCGACTCTCTACTGCTGCCCGACTCTCTACTGCTGCCCGACTCTCAAACACTCTACCGTTGCCCGACTCTCTACTGCTGCCCCACTCTCAAACACTCTACCGTTAACCGACCCTCAAACACTCTACTGCTGCCCGACTCTCTACTGCTGCCAGCCTCTCAAACACTCTACCGTTGCCCGACTCTCTACTGCTGCCCGACCCTCAAACGCTCTACCGTTAACCGACCCTCAAACACTCTACTGCTGCCCGACTCTCTACTGCTGCCCGACCCTCAAACGCTCTACCGTTAACCGACCCTCAAACACTCTACTGCTGCCCGACTCTCTACTGCTGCCCGACCCTCAAACGCTCTACCGTTAACCGACCCTCAAACACTCTAATGCTGCCCGACTCTCTACTGCTGCCCGACTCTCTACTGCTGCCCGACTCTCAAACGCTCTACCGTTAACCGACCCTCAAACACTCTACTGCTGCCCGACTCTCTACTGCTGCCCGACCCTCAAACGCTCTACCGTTAACCGACCCTCAAACACTCTAATGCTGCCCGACTCTCTACTGCTGCCCGACTCTCTACTGCTGCCCGACTCTCAAACACTCTACCGTTAACCGACTCTTTACTGCTGCCCGTTTTAATTATTTAATTTTTATTTTTAGTAATTTATCATTTAAGTAAATTATCATTTAATTTTGATTACCAGTAATTTATCATTTCATTTTTATTTATAGTAATTTATCATTTTATTTTTATTTTAGAATTTGTTTTTCATTTAATTTTTATTTTTTTTCTCACTTTTAATTATTTAATTCGTATATTTTATCATATAATTGTGATTTTAGTAGTCGAGTAATATATCATATATGTTTATTTATCATTTAATTATTTATTTAAATAATCTGGTTTCTTTTAGCGATTTTAGTCTGGCTTTACACACACATACACCCACACATAATGTGTACATCATGCTCCCCAAGGACCACTTATTTCTGACATTAGAATCCCCTGAAAAAGCAAACCAACAAGCAAACAAATTATATGTCTTATTAAATATATATATTTATATACATTTAAAGACAATAGATTACTATGGGTTTGCGTTTGAATGTCAAAGGTTTAATATAAGAAATTAAATTCCATAAATAAAACTTGAAATGTTATAAATTCCTAATGAAACTCTTCAAGAGTCCCAAACAATTAACCTTTATGCCACAATTGATTGTTTATAAATTGAAGGATATACTCGATGTGACATGGGTATATATATTCGAAAGAACCAGATAGATATCGTTATGCATATAACATATATAAGCGCCATTAAATGGCTATGCCTCACGTCATGACTGAATGCCCAACTTCAGTTCGTAGTACTCGAGGCCAAAGGCATAACAACTTTCTGTATATACCGACAGGCAAACATTCATAGGGCACATCAGTGTATGTATATATGATAGATAATGCACATTAGAGAGAGGACCACTTGGGTCGATAAATGTTGAATAAATAAACTTGTTGCTGAACTAAACTGTCGGCTAGTTGTTGATTGTCACTAGGCGAATGCCAAATGCGTGTAATTTATTTATATTCAATTAACTGAAATATTCTCGCCAAAGAGTCTGGACTCAAAAGGCTGTCAGTGCCACTGCCACTGCCATCGACACACATTGAACAATAAGCCATGTTCTATGCTTGCCCCCAAAAAAAGTGGCACACAAATAAATAGAGATATATATTGTAGTACGCCTACGCCTTGCCAGATGCGTCAATATTAGTTGTAAGTTGTTGGCTTGTCAGTTGTGCAAAGTCTCATGCCGTCGTAGTTGTAATCACAGCAATTGAAGGTTTATTGATCCGACATTCTCGCTCTTCAAGTTTCACATTAATAATCGATTATTGATTTCAAGTTAGAAGTATTCAAATGCCACTCAACGAAATCTAATCAAAAATTTCACTGTGTCAACTGGCAATGTACTTGAATTTCTAAATACTTTTCCATTCCATACGTTTTTTGTTTTGTTTGCTTTGTTTATTTTTATTTTTATTTTTTTTTTTTAAACTCTTTAATGCTGTTGACTTGCTATTGGCTTAAATTGTTTGTTTTCCTGCATTGGTTTTTTAATAACTTTTTTGAAACATTTTTTTGTTGTGTACTCGCTCGCGTGTCCTATATTAGTTATTAACACATTCCGTTCTGCATAATGGACACAACGAGCGATTTCGACCGATTTGTGAAAGCACTCGCGCACGAATGACCAAAGAACAGACACAAACCACTGACCACTGACCACTGACTAAGGACTATAAGTGAGCTTACAACTGTCGCCTGTCCCAACCACCGCAGAGAGTTAGATACTACTACGACTATGGCTAGATAATCAAAGTAGTTCTGTTTTTCATGTGTTGCTCTCTCACCCACACCGCATCGGGCTCGCCACGTTGCTGGCCTAATGGGTAATTGACGACGTAGTAGCTACAATTTGACATTTCGACTATTCTAATTTCTGTTGGTCTTGGTTATATGAATTAATAAAAAATTATGTTCTATTTGGTTGGCCAGCCGCCGAATGCCGCTGGGAGTTTTGAACCCACGAACCTAGCCCAGGCTGCTTCTCGAGGGGTTCACAGTGTTAAGCAACGACCTCACCATTAATTGCCGTAACATACTAGTAACGTAAAAACTATAAAAATAGAAATAGAATTATACGGCGGCACATCTATTTCAAGCGACTCCATATACATACTTGCGTCAAATAGTCGACCAAGTGCGTCGTTTACCACCTTCAAGACAACACGATGCGTGATATGTGGTATTTGTTATTAGCAACCTGCATGCGGTTGTAGTGGCCTCTTGAAAGTCGTTAATATTCAAATTTCCTATACTAGATTGCACGGCTCTGGTAGATGGCATGATTGCTCCGACGTTTGATTGACTTCCTGATTGATTGTCTGACTAATTGATGCTAAATACATTGCCCCCGTCGACTCGCCTACCCAGTGGCGGCCATGCTTCGGGAATACCCCATATGCATTATCCGATTTTTCCTACTCGTTATAGATAAGTGCTTGAGGTTTAAGTTTTGACTAAAGGTATTTAATCAATTCAGGCCTATAGTTCGGAAATAATTCTAATGCATTTTTTCTTGTACTAAAGATTACTTTGGGCCCTTCTAAGCGATTCTCACTAATTTAAAAAATTGATTTTATTGCTGTATACTTATAATTCTTGAGTAAAGGCATTTAAGCACATCAATTTGAAAGTAGTTTAGGGTGTAAAAATATATGGAGTATTTGCTTATATAGTACATACAATTACGTCTGTTCCATGCGATTCTCATTGCTGAAATTAGTATAAATATAAGTCTGAAGCATGCTCTATAGCTTATAAAGGTTTTTATTATTTTTTTTCTTTATCAATTGCAACTCAGATTGCACCGTCTAGAGGAAATTCGAAGCACATCGCCCTTCCATGCAATTCTCATATGTGCAAATGCTTTGGTTAAAGGTCTTATATGACAATTTTAGACTTCATATTTATTCTCTCAATCTATCTATGTCTCTCTCTCCCTTTAGCACTCTGTCTTTTTCTTTTTCTTTTTTTCTTTTTTTTTTTAATAATCCAACCATTGATAACTTTATTAAACCCAACACCATAATAAATATAAACATAGCTTTAAAACGAAGAAACTCTAGGTTACTAGAAACCTTCTCGAAGCTCACTCCTCGCCCTTGGCTAATTCATTAGAATTGTTGTTGCACTGCTGCATCACATCCGGTTCGCAAGTGTTTGTCGCCTTGCTGAAGAGCTGGCCCACGTCGCACTCAGCCTCGATCTTCTGCCCGTGCAAGCACACAAAATATCCGCGACAATTGTGGGTATCTCGGGCGAGTTGGCCGTGTTTGCCACTGCAGACGCCCACGCGTTCGCCGTTCTCCATGAGGCAGGTGCCATCGTTCTGCCGGCAGATGCCCAACAGGCTGTCGAAGCTCTCGCCATTGCGACAGCGCTGCGAGATGGGCTCGTCCTCATCGCAGCTGATGTAACGCCGGCAATCGCCTGGCTCCGCGATGGAGGCGCCCTCATCGATCACCTCGCAGAGCTTGGCAAAGTCAGCTGGAGCATCGCTGCAGTTCTTGGGCAACTGCACCTCGACCAGCTCCATTACCACAACATCCGGCTTCAATGGATCCTGGTCCTGCGCATCCTCCTCGTGGGCCAGCTCGTAGGACTGACACTGCCCCAGTGTCGCATTGAAGAAGTAACCCGAATAGCAGCGCTCGCCGCGCAGCTTCTGCGACACGCAGATGTAAAAATTGTTGCAATTGGCAAAGTCCGGCAAGAGGTGGCCGTGTTTGCCCTCGCACAGCACGGGACTGGGCTTGGGCTTGAGGTCGAGGCTAAGCACGGAATTTGTCGAGTTTTGAGTGCTCAGATTGATGACATACGGACACGAGCCATCGTCTTGGGTGCAGAGCAGCTGCTCGGCGCTGAAGTAGCTGTCGCTGCCGCAGCGCTGCATTAGTGCCACGCCCCCGACACAGATATAGTATCGCGTGCAGTCCTTAACGTCGGCCACGTAGCTGCCATCCTGCTGGTGCTCGCAGCTGAAGAGGGCGCTGCTATTGCCGCCATTGCCCAGTTGGCCTCGCTGGCACTCGGCACTCGCATTCTGTGCGGGCTCACAGCGTGCCAGGCTGGCATTGAAGACCTGGTTGGCATCGCACTCCGCCGGAATGGCTAGTCCGTGCACGCAGGCGTAATACTGATTGCAGTAGAGCTGATGGGGCAGTCGAGTGCCATGCGCCACCTTCCTGCAGAGGCCCTGCGATTCGGACAGCGACTTCTGTTGACACTGACCCTGATCCAGCTGGCACTGTGCCAGCAACTTGTTAAAGTACTGGCCCCTCGGACAGTACTGCAACTGCGCTCCACTCTGACTACTGCTGGAGCAGTTGTAGTACGCCTGGCAATTGGTCGCATGCGCTACTAGAGCGCCCGCTGTACGATTGGAGCAGACGGCCTCAGTTGGCCGGCAGCTGCCATCGTTGGGCCGACAATAGCCCAGCAGCGCATCGAAAAAGCTGCCGGAGCCGCAGCTCTGGGGCAGAGCTGGCTGCTCCTGCAGGCACAGATAGAAGCGCGTGCAATCGGTCGCATCCGCCACACTCAGTCCGTCCGGCTGGCCCAGGCAGCTGCTCGAGGGCTGCGCCTTCAGCTGAGCTTGGCATTTCGCCAGCGACTGGCAATGGTTGAGCTGACGCGAGAAGCTGTTGTCGCGCAGGCAGCTGCTCAGATGCCACTCGTCCGCATTGCAGTAGTAAAAGAACTGAGTGCAGTTGGCGTCGGGCAGGGAAACGGCGCGCAGCTCGCCCTGCTTGCAAGAGCGCCTCAAGCCGCTGCCCTGGCAGCTGCCATCATTTCGCATGCAGCCGAGCTGCGGCTCGAACTCCTCCGATTTGCCGCACATTTTTCTACGCCACTGGCCGTCGACGCACTGCTCGTAGGAGCGGCAACTGGTGGCCAGCGCGCGCAATTGTCCATTCACGCAGGTCGTGGCGTTAGTTGCACTCACATCGCGGCGACACTGGTTGGCATCGTTGGGCAGGCAGTAGTTGATGTCGCGACTGAAGTACATGCCCAGCGGACACTGCTGTATCCACCAGACATTCTCCATGCACATCAAAAACATGTCGCAGGCTATAGCATAGGGACGCACGCTCAAGTGCTGGCAGCCCTTCGTTGGTTGAGTCTCGGTCCGGCTAAGCCAGGTACAGAAATCGTCGCCCTCAAACTCGGCCATGGGCAGGCAGGTGCCTAGCTGGGCTGCATAGTAGTGCCGCCTGGGACAGCTGCGCAGCCGCCACTTACCCGCCGCACAGCGGAAATACTGCAGGCAGCTGCCTTTGCCAGCTCTGCTCGGAATCGTTTCCGACTCGCTGCTCGAATCGCAGGGCGGCAAACCCAATACTCTCGCAGAGCTGCAGACCATGTCGTCTCGCGGCTCCAGACAGCGCTGCTGCTCCGGATTGTAGTAGCGAGACTCGGAGCAGCTGCGCCGACGCCAATTGCCATCCAGACAAATCTCATATTGGGAGCAATTCGCTGGCACCGAACGCTTTGTGTTCACTTCGCAGATTAGCTATAATAAACAGAGAGAGAGAGAAATATATATGATAAATACAATTTTTTTAATACTTAATCAATTAAACAAATTCATAAATTTGTGAATAAAGAAATTAATAAATAATAAAATAATAAATAAATAAAAAAATAAATAAATAATAAAATTCTTAACAAATAAAAAAAATAAATAAATAAACAAATACATAAATAAATAAATAAACAAAAAATAATTGATTGAATGATAAATAAAAATCAAATAAATAAAAATAAACATATAAATAAATTAATTAATAATAATAACTAATTAATAACAATCAGATGAATAATTATGTAAATAAATTAATAAAAACAAAATAATAAAAAATAAATTAAATAAATAAAATAAAAAGATAAAAGACAGAAATAAAACAAATAAATTAGCGTTAATATATTTTTTTAAATTTAAATTAATAATTAGACAGATAATTTTTTAAATATAATATAAAATTTAGAAAATGTTTGAATTCAATTAAAATATTTTCCATATGTTTCGAAATTCATTTTATATGTATGTATATTGCTCTGATAAAGTGAATTTTTAACAACTTTTCCAAGCCATAAAGGGCTTATATTCAAATATTTGGTGGATTAATAGAGAGATCAGCGGTAGATTATTTGGTAATCTTTTGTCAGACCATAAATCTGTAGCTTAACTATAAAATCACGATTTTCTTATGTGCTGCTGGGTTAAAGGAATACATATTCCAAAATATTAAGTCTCTCGAGAAAAATTTACCTAATATATTTAAGAGAATCTTTACAGATTTGGCAACAAATTTTAATACTCCGAGTATAAATTTCCCTATCAAGTCTCTGTCCAATACAGACAGACAAAAAACTGCAAACGAACTCTTTGCAGCTGATGAACAAGTTGCATGAAGAAAGCCGAAATAAAAGTTGAGTTTGTATAAATAAACATGGGTATGTTTGTATGTATATATATATATATTTGGATAGGTATAATTTTGGTTCAAGCGGAATTTCTCATAATATATATAGTAACTCATAAATAACAAAGGTTTTATATAGGTAGGTATGTATGTAATTTAAGACATCGTCTAAGCTCTACAAGTCATTCAAGTCATTGGCGGGGGTCAGATTCGGTTAGGCTTATGTTAGCTTCTGGAAGAATTTCTTAAAGAATGATAGGGATCTTACTTTTTCCTCCGGCTCCACGGATCTCTTCTGTATGCCATGCTCGTTGGCCATGCACATGCCCAAGTCGCGATCGAACAGTTTTCCAGCCGTGCAGGTGTGATAAGTGACAATTTCGGCATTTCCATCGCATGAGCAGAAACCGGCCGGCGACTCCTTAGCCGCGAAAGGCTCAAACAGTGCCCGATTGAGGCAGTCGCGTGGATCGCAGGCTGCCGCAACGGCGGTCACTTCGTCCACACAGATGCCCAGTTTCACGTCGAAGACGTGGCCAGGTGTGCAGTGGTAATAGGTGGGCCCCGCATCGCAGGCGCAGAAGCCTCTGCTGGTATTTCGTGCAGCGAAGGCTTCGAACCTGACGAGCGTTCGGCACATTGCCGGATCACAGGCATCCACGGCGCAGATATTGAGGATCTTATCAAAGACGTGATATTGTCCGCAGCTCTGATATGTGGCGACGCCATTCGCTTGGCAAACGCAGAAGCCATTGATGGTGTCCTTGGCCGCAAAGTTAGTGAAGGCTGTGCGGCTGGTGCACGCCGAGGAGTCACAGGCCAGAGCTAGCGAGGCACCAGATGCTGAGTCCAGACATATGTTTAGGGTGGAATCGTATTCCTTGCCCGTGGGACAGGCCTGATAGATGGGCACACTTTCAATGCACACGCAAAAACCGCTTGTCGTGTTAATAGCAGCAAAAGTTCCGTCCTCCGGCAATTTATCACAGCCCTTGGGATTGCAGACGGTGCTGGGTGCCTGCCGACATAGACATATTAAATTATATAAGTTCATTTAAATACTAAAGTCAACTCACCTGTCGCAGAATACAGACGTCAACGCTGGCATCATAATACTTTCCAAACGGACAGTGCGTGTAGTAGGCAGCGCCATCTTGGCAAAGGCAGAAGCTGCTGTCGTCCTCTTCATTGGTTGAGGCAAAGGAGGCGTCCTCAGGCAGACACGAGCACTTGTCGCTGCAGCAGTACGGGCTCAGAACACCCTATTCAGGTGAAATTAGTTCAAATTGATTTATTTATTTATTTTTTTAAGTAATGGCATATGACTTACTATTAAATCCAGACATGCTCCGACCTCAGCATCGTACTGCTTGCCATCGGGGCAGAGCCTGTAGTAGGGTATGCCACTCTGACAGTAACAGAAGCCCTCGGTTCCATTGACTGACGAGAATGGCTCGTTTTCTGCCAGAGTATCGCACTGTGTCGCATCACACAGAGAAGGACCCTGTATTTTTTTTTTTTCAAAAATATTCAAATCTATATCAACAAGCCCGAAGGTAGTTAAGTCAAATACTTACAGCTTTATCCAAGCAAATCAACAAATCGGGATCGAATTCCTTGCCCACGGGGCACAACGCAAAAACGCCACAAGATTCCTTGCAGTAGCAGAAGCCGGTAACAGTATTCTCAGCTGGATAAGCTGTGTTTTCCACATCCTCGGCACAAACTGATAAGTCACAGTCGTTGACAGGACATTCGATATTTAACTAAAATATATATAAAATAAATGTTAGGATATACAGAAACTGTAGGAAATAGAGTTTTACTCGATTTGCCACGCTCCCGATAAAATAAAAATTTTTTTAAAGAAAAGTATTAGGAAGTACTTACAGCTGGGTACATGCAAATGCCTAAAGATGCATCGTAGATTTTACCAATTGGGCAGTCATGATAGGAGGCCAGCTCATTCTCGCACAAGCAGAAGCCCGTGTCCGACTCTCTACCTGCGAATGGCAGGTTATTTGGCTTGCCCACACAGTAGCCAGCACAGCATCTGGGCTATAATTGTTGGGATATTAGAATGGGTACATGCATTTATAGAATTTTCAACCTACATCTGCCAGTGGGGCAACCACACAGACTAGCTGAACCGCATCGAAGGTATAGCCAATGGGACAGGGAACTGACACTGGTTGTTTGACACGACACACACAGAAGCTATTCGGATCATCATAGTTGACGGAAATAGCGTACTCCGGACCGTTAGTGCACACTTGAGGATCGCAAGGTCCCGTCTAGTATATTAAATATAATGTTATTAAAATTTTCCATTTTGATTTGCCCCCTTTGAGTACTCACGAAAGCGCATCCACCAACGGTAGGGTCAAATTGTGTGCCCGCGTCGCAATTCTTCAGGTAGGCGCCATCAGTCTCGCAAAGACAGAAGGTGCTGTTATCGGCTGTCAGCGATGGATAGACATTGTTCACATTCGCCTTCTTGCACTGCGTTTGATCACAGGAGCTCTACAATTGAAGACAATTATAGTTTATGGTCTGATTTGATAGACGAAGACACCTACACTTGGCTGGGGCAGGCAAATCAGGTAAGTGGTATCAAAGGCATAGTTCGGGGGACAGGAGCGAATAAGCGCGAAGTTATTGATGCACGTATAGAATCGAGTCTTGTCGGTGGTATCGGGGAAGGCAGTTCCATCCACAGCCGTGGCACACTGCTTCGCATTGCAGGTCACTGTGGCGGAGCAGGTGGCTGTCTTCGCGTCGAAGGCTTCGCCCGTGGGGCAATCGAAGACCTTCGGCACTCCAGCGGTGCACTCGAAGTACTTCGAGCATATGGGATGTGCGACATTGCCATCCTGGCCGCAGTCGCAAGGATTAATGCAGACTCCAGTGACATCAATGATGCAGCTGCTGCCGTCAAACCGTTCGCCATTACCACAGCTACTGGGCACAGCCAATCCATCGTTGCAAGTGAAATAGGAACTGCAGTTCGTGTCGGACATCAGGAAGCCATTCGGCTTGTTGCTGCATATCCAGCACGTGGCCTCGGTGTCGGGAACGCAGGCGCCGACGCTGTTGCTGAATATGTTGCCGCGACCGCAAGTGCCCTCGACCAACTCACCGTTCTGGCAGAGCAAATACATATCGCATTCGGTCGTCGAGGCCTGCATTGTGCCTTCGGCCAAGCCATTGCTGCACGAAGCCGAGCGCTTGCTGCGCGAGCTCGACTTCGGTTGGACCCATTTGTTCTCGGGGCATTGGTTGTTGTCATCCCGACGACAAATACTCACGGAGTCATCGAAGTAGAAGCCACCAGTGCACGACTCTTTGATCCACTTTCCATTGATGCACGCAAAGTAGTTCCAACAGTTGTCAGCTCCAACGGCTGCTGACAGTTCACGGCAGACACCACCCACGATAGGTATAGGCGCTATAGTAGTATGGTAAGTATCGGAGTCCGGATTGCATTCATTCCCGATGTCTACAATACACACAAGAGCTGTTTTGTCGAAGTACGAGCCACTTGGACAGGTCCTTAGCTCCCAGTTGCCATTTACGCATGCTTTGTACTCGTTGCAGACATCCTCATTGGGAGAGAGCTCGTCGCCATTGCACTCCGAGTCTGAGCTGCCGGAACAGCAGTAGTTATCGGTGTCGACCACACATGCCCTGAGAGTGCCATCAAAGTAGTTGCCTTGCCCGCAGTCAGCGGAAACCAGTTCACCATTCTGGCATTTGAAGTAAAGGCGACAATTCTCGGGATCGAGCACGGTCTGTCCATCCTTAGTGCCATCAGCGCAGTCCTTGCCTGTGCTGGGAGCTTCTGTCGAGCATTGTGGGCATACGTTATCCACGTCAATGACACAAGTCAAAAGGGTTGTATCGAAATAGGATCCACTGACACAGGTCTTGGATACCCAGCTACCATCCTGGCATGCGTTGTATTTATTGCAGTTCTCCACGTCGACAGACAATTCGCCATTCGAACAGCCTGAAGTTGAGCAGCAATTGCTGCTGTCTACCAGGCATGCCTGTAGACTACCATCAAAGTAGTTACCTTGTCCGCAGTCAGCGGAAACCAGTTCACCATTCTGGCATTTGAAGTAAAGGCGACAATTCTCGGGATCGAGCACGGTCTGACCATCCTTAGTGCCATCAGCGCAGTCCTTGCCTGTGCTGGGAGCTTCTGTCGAGCATTGTGGGCATACGTTATCCACGTCAATGACACAAGTCAAAAGGGTTGTATCGAAATAGGATCCACTGACACAGGTCTTAGATACCCAGCTACCATCCTGGCATGCGTTGTACTTATTGCAGTTCTCCACGTCGACAGACAATTCGCCATTCGAACAGCCTGAAGTTGAGCAGCAATTGCTGCTGTCTACCAGGCATGCCTGTAGACTACCATCAAAGTAGTTACCTTGTCCGCAGTCAGCGGAAACCAGTTCACCATTCTGGCATTTGAAGTAAAGGCGACAATTCTCGGGATCGAGCACGGTCTGACCATCCTTAGTGCCATCAGCGCAGTCCTTGCCTGTGCTGGGAGCTTCTGTCGAGCATTGTGGGCATACGTTATCCACGTCAATGACACAACTCAAAAGGGTTGTATCGAAATAGGATCCACTGACACAGGTCTTGGATACCCAGCTACCATCCTGGCATGCGTTGTACTTATTGCAGAAGTCGTCATCGGCTGACACCTCGCCATCCACGCACTCAGTGCATGGAGTAGTTGTTGTGGTGTCCTTGTCGGGGCATGTGCCGGGTATGCAGTGCAGGCCGGTCTCACTGAAGTAGCTGCCAGTTGGGCATACCTGGCGGGTGGCCTGTTGCTGGAAACAGATATAGAAGACGCCACAGTCATCATTGTCGGGCACCATTGAGCCGTCGGGCTTGGCAATGCAGAAATTCTCCCAGCAGTTTGAGTTGCCCACATCAGCGACGCAGCCCAGCGAATTGCTGTTGTAGTAGAAGCCACTGTCACAAGTCTTCACGGTAGCCACCTTATCCTCGCAGACATAGTAGCTGGCACAGAGCGTGCTGCTAGGCAGGGACACGCCATTCTCCTTCGTCAAGCACTGGTTCTGCCAGCACGCGGACTCGGAGTCTGGAATGCACGCATTGGTCGTAATATTAAAGTAGCTGCCGGCATCACAGCTCTGAGCGTATGCCAGCTGCTCATCACAGATGTAGAACTCAGAGCAGTAGCCCGACTTGGGTAGGTAGGCGCCGTTGACCTCACTGGCGCAAATGTTTGCGATCTACAAGAAAGCGTGAATAAAATCAATGAGAGGAACCAACTCAAATCTTGTGAACTTACGCCAGCGATTGGAGCTGCCAGGCTCAGTTTGCAGAGACCACGCCTTGCCGCCGAACATTTGCCCGTCTTCGGATTGTACTCCTTGCCGGTGGGGCATTTGATGGAGCGCACTGTATTCTTGTTAGAGCAGCGATAATAGCTGGAGCAGCTGGTAGGGTTCGGCCAGTGTGGCGTCAGGCCACGTAGCTTGCGGTAAACGCATTCAGGATCGGCGGCACCGACGATCGATGCCACTGCGGTCAATGTAACCACAGCAAGCAGAGTAACTGTTAGGAAAAAAGTCTATTAATTGATGTCCACACGCCAATCAATTGATGTCCTTTCGCTGACCTTTCATTGCTGTTTACTGATATTCCACGACTGTTGCTATGATTGTACTCCGCACAATTACCAAAATTTCGTTGCCCTTATATACATATTAGGAGATCGCAGTTAGCATTGACTTCTGCTTATCAGCATCGATCGATCGATCGATCGTACTTATCAGTTTTGTAGTTTGTGTTCAACATATTTTTTAATTGAGTTCAAGACTTTTGGCATGAATTCCGGGAAGACACAGAATCTAATGCCACAGCGTCTGGTCAGCCACACCCCATATTGATACCCGCCGATTCTTAATTGGTTATGAATAAAGTGCACTCAAAATATTGAAACATTGTTAAGAACAATTCAAGCTTAAAGCTCTATAATTCTTTGCACATTTTTCATAGCTTACACACATTTAAGCGCAAACATTTTCACAAGTTTTAGTTCTCGAGTCCCAATAGAGATCGGATGGACAGTCTTTTATGAAGCCACGATCACCATCGCAATGTACGAACTTGTGACAGTCATAGGGATATGGCAGCAGCTCTAACCCAGGATGGTTTATACACATTGAATCGACATCCACGGCGTGCTTAGTTGTTGACGTTAAGAGGGTAGTTCCTTTGGATTCATTCCCTTCGGTTGTCGTTGTAACATCCGATGGACTCGATGGCAACCTTGTTGACGTAGAAGTTTCTGGATCACCGGTGGGAGCTATGTCCGTTGTTGTCTCTGGCAACCCTGTAGGTGTTGCATGTGTTGAGCTATTGGGATCTTCAGTGGAGGTTACGTCCGTTGGCTTTGGTGGCAACCCTGTAGGTGTTTCATGTGTTGAGCTATTGGGATCTTCAGTGGAGGTTACGTCCGTTGGCTTTGGTGGCAACCCTGTAGGCGTTTCATGTGTTGAGCTATTGGGATCTTCAGTGGAGGTTACGTCCGTTGGCTTTGGTGGCAACCCTGTAGGTGTTTCATGTGTTGAGCTATTGGGATCTTCAGTGGAGGTTACGTCCGTTGGCTTTGGTGGCAACCCTGTAGGCGTTTCATGTGTTGAGCTATTTGGATCTTCAGTGGGGGTTACGTCCGTTGGCTTTGGTGGCAACCCTGTAGGCGTTTCATGTGTTGAGCTATTTGGATCTTCAGTGGGGGTTACGTCCGTTGGCTTTGGTGGCAACCCTGTAGGCGTTTCATGTGTTGAGCTATTGGGATCTTCAGTGGGGGTTACGTCCGTTGGTTTTGGTGGCAACCCTGTTGGCGTTTCATGTGTTGAGCTATTGGGATCTTCTGTGGGAGTGACTTCCGTTGGCTTTGGTGGCAACCCTGTAGGCGTTTCATGTGTTGAGCTATTTGGATCTTCAGTGGGGGTTACGTCCGTTGGCTTTGGTGGAAACCCTGTAGGCGTTTCATGTGTTGAGCTATTTGGATCTTCAGTGGGGGTTACGTCCGTTGGTTTTGGTGGAAACCCTGTTGGCGTTTCATGTGTTGAGCTATTTGGATCTTCTGTGGGGGTTACGTCCGTTGGCTTTGGTGGCAGCCCTGTAGGCGTTTCATGTGTTGAGCTATTTGGATCTTCAGTGGGGGTTACGTCCGTTGGCTTTGGTGGCAACCCTGTAGGCGTTTCATGTGTTGAGCTATTGGGATCTTCAGTGGGGGTTACGTCCGTTGGTTTTGGTGGCAACCCTGTTGGCGTTTCATGTGTTGAGCTATTTGGATCTTCAGTGGGGGTTACGTCCGTTGGCTTTGGTGGAAACCCTGTAGGCGTTTCATGTGTTGAGCTATTTGGATCTTCAGTGGGGGTTACGTCCGTTGGCTTTGGTGGAAACCCTGTAGGTGTTTCATGTGTTGAGCTATTGGGATCTTCAGTGGGAGTTACGTCCGTCGGCTTTGGTGGCAACCCTGTAGGCGTTTCATGTGTTGAGCTATTTGGATCTTCAGTGGGGGTTACGTCCGTAGGCTTTGGTGGCAACCCTGTAGGTGTTTTATGTGTTGAGCTATTTGGATCTTCAGTGGGGGTTACGTCCGTTGGTTTTGGTGGCAACCCTGTTGGCGTTTCATGTGTTGAGCTATTGGGATCTTCTGTGGGAGTGACTTCCGTTGGCTTTGGTGGCAACCCTGTAGGCGTTTCATGTGTTGAGCTATTTGGATCTTCTGTGGGGGTTACGTCCGTTGGCTTTGGTGGCAACCCTGTTGGCGTTTCATGTGTTGAGCTATTGGGATCTTCTGTGGGAGTGACTTCCGTTGGCTTTGGTGGCAACCCTGTAGGCGTTTCATGTGTTGAGCTATTTGGATCTTCAGTGGGGGTTACGTCCGTAGGCTTTGGTGGCAACCCTGTAGGCGTTTCATTTGTTGAGCTATTTGGATCTTCTGTGGGGGTTACGTCCGTTGGCTTTGGTGGCAACCCTGTAGGCGTTTCATTTGTTGAGCTATTTGGATCTTCTGTGGGGGTTACGTCCGTTGGCTTTGGTGGCAACCCTGTCGACGTTCCTTGACTTGAGCTACTAGAATGTCCAGTGGGGGTTGCTTCCGTCGTTGTTTTCGCAGTTGATCCATTATCAGTTGGTGTCGATGGCGTGGTCGTCCACTTAGTTGAAGTCGAGTTAATGCAAGGCGGTGCAACTGTTGTCGGAGCTGACGTGCGCTTTAAACAAATTGCAGCATTCAGTGTTTTCATCAGCAGTAGCAGTTGCAATGACATTAATACACAGGATGCCACTGAAATGAATAAAAGGATTTTAATTTTCTATATATCAATTGTGAAAGTTTAACCATTTAGAGAACTCACATTTCATTTTGTGCTGGGATCAAGTGTCTATCAATACTAGAGCAGCTGCAAGCTAGTCACTTGATATTTATATCACTCGGAAATGCAACTTATCAATATCTAATTAGTCTATTACAATGTACTTAAGCATTTATCTTATCTCATTTTGTTGATTTGCATATAGTTACATATTCAATCAGAAATTGACATAGTTATTGCCCATCAGCAATTGAAGATAGTAAACAAAGAGTTCGACTTCTAGAAAATCGATGATACGATTACAATGTCAAAATATTATTTAACTTAGTTATCTGCTAAATGATTTTATAGTCATTAAACTTATAGATAAAACAAATTTTAAATTGTTGAGTATTTTCAGACTGCCTGAAAGTATGCAATACAATCTATAAAGTGTGAAGTATCTCCTACTATTTGTACAAATAGTAGTATTATTGGAAATGTTTCCGAAATAAATAAAACTTAAAAAATAAAATAAATTAAATAACATATACTAATAATAAAAATGATAATATGAAAAAAAATAATAATAATTTAAAAAAAATATATATATATATATATATATATATATGAAAAATTTACGTATCAAATAGTTTTTTTTTTTAAATTAGAAAGTATCACTAAAAGCTTATCAGCGAATTTTGATGCACTGTATTATTAATGACCTACTTTTACCACTAATTCAATATATATATATGCTAGTTGTTCATAGAAATAATAATTTCAAATATATTAATAGCTCAGTCCCGTTAATAATCTTTCATTAGCTAATTAATGTAGTTACACCATTAAACAAATACTTATCAAGTTCCGTTTATGGAGGGCTCTAAAAAAAGTGCAAATCGATCGATTATCGGAAAATCAACTATATAAAAAGTCGAATAGTTTTGCCAAAGACCAGTCGAAGCTAAACGAACCTGCAGAGCGTAAACAGCAAAAAATGAAAGGTTAGTTCAATTGCTCAACTATTTTGCATTAATGTGAAATTCAATACTCCCTGACTAGTGGCAATTATTGGAATATTACTTATCCAAGTGATAAGCGTATATGCTCAGCCCATTGATGACTATGTGACAATAGGAATATCAGCTGCTCCATCAAGTATTAAGCCAACAGTTGAAGAACCCGAAGTCAGCGAGCCACAAACTTCCTCAACGGCAAATACAGAGAATTCGCCAACAACTATCGAGCCACCTACAGAAGAAACAGAACAAACTACTGATCCACCTACAGAAGAAACAGAACAAACTACTGGTCCACCTACAGAAAAAACAGAACAAACAACCGATCCATCAACGACTACAACGGAAGATGTCGAAACCACTGCCGAACCACCTGTTCTATGTGACGAGGGAGTCGCATTCCTGCCAGCGCCTCAGTGCAATGAGTATTACATGTGTGTGCATGGTGTAGGAATCTTAAAATCATGTTCCGACGGCCTCTATTGGGATCCCAGATGGAACACTTGCAATTGGGATGCGTCACGCTGTGACAATGGATTGCCAGCATACGATTGTTCAGATGGTGTTGACTTTCTGCCTGTCGAATCCGATTGTAGTCAATATATTCAGTGCGTTCACAACAGTCCAACGCAGATGAAATGTCCGGGAAACCTGCTCTGGAATCAGCCACTGCAGAGATGTGACTACGAATGCGAATTGGAGGAACTTTTTACAATTTAAATTTGAATTTTTTATATTATTATTTATTGATATGAACATGTGAATCATCCGCCAAGCGAACAATAAATGAATTGGAATTATAAAATTCTATTGCCTTTTCTTTGATATCAGAGCTGTAATAGATATACTGTAATAGCTCTTGACTGTGAAGACTATCTCAGACCTTAACCATGGAAAACAGTAAAGTGCAACAACTTGAAGATAAGAGTGGGCTTCACATTTGGTACAGATAACAGTGGGTATAAAAATATTATTATGGAGTATGTAACGCGTGGCAAGAAACTTATCAATAGTAAAGAAAATATAGATATGGATATAAGTCTTTAAATCTATATGTTTATATGTTTATATGTCTATATGTCTATATGTCTATATGTCTATATGTCTATATGTCTATATGTCTATATGTCTATATGTCTATATGTCTATATGTCTATATGTCTATATGTCTATATGTCTATATGTCTATATGTCTATATGTCTATATGTCTATATGTCTATATGTCTATATGTCTATATGTCTATATGTCTATATGTCTATATGTCTATATGTCTATATGTCTATATGTCTATATGTCTATATGTCTATATGTCTATATGTCTATATGTCTATATGTCTATATGTCTATATGTCTATATGTCTATATGTCTATATGTCTATATGTCTATATGTCTATATGTCTATATGTCTATATGTCTATATGTCTATATGTCTATATGTCTATATGTCTATATGTCTATATGTCTATATGTCTATATGTCTATATGTCTATATGTCTATATGTCTATATGTCTATATGTCTATATGTCTATATGTCTATATGTCTATATGTCTATATGTCTATATGTCTATATGTCTATATGTCTATATGTCTATATGTCTATATGTCTATATGTCTATATGTCTATATGTCTATATGTCTATATGTCTATATGTCTATATGTCTATATGTCTATATGTCTATATGTCTATATGTCTATATGTCTATATGTCTATATGTCTATATGTCTATATGTCTATATGTCTATATGTCTATATGTCTATATGTCTATATGTCTATATGTCTATATGTCTATATGTCTATATGTCTATATGTCTATATGTCTATATGTCTATATGTCTATATGTCTATATGTCTATATGTCTATATGTCTATATGTCTATATGTCTATATGTCTATATGTCTATATGTCTATATGTCTATATGTCTATATGTCTATATGTCTATATGTCTATATGTCTATATGTCTATATGTCTATATGTCTATATGTCTATATGTCTATATGTCTATATGTCTATATGTCTATATGTCTATATGTCTATATGTCTATATGTCTATATGTCTATATGTCTATAAGATTTTCGAGTTCAATATTTTATGGTGTAGATCCCCTCAGATATATGCTTATCAAATTTTATTTCATTTTATATTTTTGCATTTAAAAATTTGATGATAGCAATGCAATCTAGTTGAAGGTGTACTGAATTTTTATCCTAAAAACATTTTAAATATATAATATTTTATATATATCAAAATATCAAAAATAAATAAATTATTTTAAGCTCTCTAACAATCATACTTCAAATATGTTGGTAAGGGCATCACGAATATACAGTAGACAATCCAAAGTTTTTGTCTCTTAATATTAAAAGAAAAATAATCATGGGAAGCACCAAATTTATAGCGCAGCGAGATACAAAGTACACAACACAGAGATTTAAGCCATATCACAACAAAGCAATTAGCAATGTTTCAGACAACAAAACATTTAATTAAAAGATGATTTTGTTGCTGTGTCTTGGGTATAAAAGTCAACGGACTACAGCCCGCAAAGGCAGACCAAATTGTTGTCTAAACGGAGCCAATATGAAAGCTTTCAGTAAGTGGGAAATGTTTATAAATAAAATAAAAGAAATTATGTAATTTAAAGTTCTTACAGTTGTCGTGTTGTTGTTCGCTGCTGCAGTCCGAGCTCAAAGTCTGAAAGACGTAGGCGAAAGGTTTGGATTTAGAGCAGGACAATTATATCAATTAATTTATGCATTTACAGCAATGCGCGGGTATTCGGTATGACTTGTTGCCACATCCGGATACCAATGAAAAATTTATTGTTTGCGCCTATGAAGTAGCCGAGGTGCGTACCTGTGACAAGGAGGACCAGGTGCAAAAGTGCTTCGATCCCGTCCAGAAGTCCTGCAGCGTTGATGCCTGCACATTGAACAAGCCCGAAGACGAGGACATTGCCAAGGAGATATGCAAGAAATTGAGTCAATCGGAGCGCATACCATCTGTGGACTGCAGCCATTTCTGGATCTGCTTGGCCCACATGGAACCCGTCTATGTCACCTGCCCACAGGGCACCCACTTCTCGCGCTCCGAACAGGAGTGCATTTCGCCCGCACTGGCCAAGTGCGCCGCCCCCGAGAAACTATGCGCCTCCAGTCTCATGACCTACGCAGCCGAAAGCTGCAATGAATATTACGGCTGTTCCAACAAAAAGCTGGTCAAGCGCAGCTGTGCCTACGGCGATGTCTACAGCTCACTGACTGCATCATGTGTAAAGGATACAAACAATGGCTGTGGAGTCTACAGACAGCCCAACTGCGAAAACCCAGCCAATGCCAATGAATATTTCGCTCACAGCGACTGTTCCAAGTTCTACGTTTGCGTACGGGGTCAAGCCTACGAGGGCAAATGCGCCGATGGCTATGGATTCGATAGCATCAGCTCCAATTGCAAGTATGGCATCTGTTAGAGCAAAAATAAATAAAAATATAAAATAAAAATAAAAATATAAAAAAAAAACTTGAGCATCAATTCGAATCGTTATATTTAATTTTTTTTTTTTTTTAATCTGTTTCAATATCTCTGGATCAAACACATATTTTGTCGCAAGTCAACAGCTGTGAGTTCCAGTACAAGTAGGGCGGGCAACTCTTGACAAAGGGCAAATAGTCACACTGAATGAAGCGCGTGCAGTCGTCGGGATAGGGTATAAAAGCGCCCAGTTGACCTCTGCACAGCCCAATTAAATCGCCCTCATTTTGGGCCAAAGCCTTCGAGCAATTGTTCAGCTTATTGGTGTCACAGCGTTGCAATTGGTCATTCCAGTAGGAGTTGATGGGACAAGTCAGAGTTTGTGTTTGATAGTAGCGATTGCAGTCGCCTGGAAAGGGCATATAAGTTATGCCAGCTGCCGGTTTGCCAATAAATATTTCTGCTGAACAGGAGCTGCTCAAGACAGCGATTGCACAGAAGACCAAAGTTTTAAACACTAAGAAGAGAAATGCTCAGGGATTGCTTTGAATGCGTGAGAAACGTTTACTTACTGCTGTCTCCGTTGGAAAATGCGTGCTTTGCAGCTCTATCAAAAGGCTTTATATAATATTTTTAGATCAACAATGCAGCACTTAAGACTTAAATCAATAGGTTTATCTAGATAAAAGAAAAATCAAATAAAAATAAATAAAATATAGATTAAAGGCGAGCTCGTGACCGGTTAAGTGCCTTTGATTGAACTGAAAATAAGTCAATATAAATATTTTGTAAAAAAAATATATTTTAAGAGCACTTGACTAGGGAATTTATTTTTATCTTAAACCTAACTAAAGGTGCTTAAGAAGTCATTGCTATTAGCGAATGAGACAGATAAGAAATCATATAAAAAGCCCGCTGTAAGCTGCAAAGATCATTGAGTACTTGCTTCTAGGCTTAGCTGATACGAGCATATCTAAAACAATATCTTGATATCCTGGTCAGTTATTCCTTTCTCTCAAAGCAATGAATTTGACGGTCTTCATTTGTCTGCTCGGCGCTACCTTAGCAGCTGCAAGCTATGGCAATGGCGGCATTGGCTTGGTAAGTGTTGTCCAATCGACTCTATCACTCGAAGTTGTTGAAAATTCTATCCTTAGCCCATCTCACTGGAGCCGCCCATTGAAATGAATCAGTGTCCGGCCTACGATGATCCCAATCATATTGTCATGCTTGCGTATCCAAACGATTGCCGCAAATACTACGTCTGCGTGAACGGCCTGGCTCATACCCACCAGTGTCCCGATAATCTCTACTGGAGCCAGCTGACTTATCGCTGCGACTTCAGGCAGTATGCCACTTGCGACAATATACCCTATCCGGAGCAGACGAAGTATGCGGCCTACCCAGGAGATTGCGGCCGTTACTATGAGACGCGTATCCTCAGCTGCCCCAACAACTATCACTGGAACGATCAATATAAGCGCTGCGACCTGCCACAAATTGCGGGCTGTCGGCCATATGCCACCGTACCATCGTTTCCCAACAGCCAAATACCATACGAGCCCACAGCTGCCACTCCGCCAGCCATAATCCAGCCCACAATTCAACCAGAGTACGGCGTACCCATTGAGCCGGAAAAACTATGCCTAGCCTCAGTTGGCCAAATGGCATATCTCCCGTACCCCGGCGACTGCCACAAGTTCATTCAATGTACACCAACTGCTTCGGTAATGACATGCCCAATCGGTCTGTACTGGAATCGCAGCACTCAATCCTGTGGCTCCTCCCAAATCGAATGCCAGCCTTACGAATTCGAATACTACACCAAATCGGCTTGAATAAGCTTCGATTAATTGATGAATGATCAAATGTGACATGGAATTTATATTAAAGTCTTAATTTAAAATCAATTCAAGCTATATAAAATCAATAAAAATTACAACATATGCAATGAAATAAGCTTTAATCCAAATGGATTATTTTAATCAAAAGATAATTTTTTTTTAAATTTCTATTTATAGGAAAATATCCTAAATACAATAAATACATATATAAAAAATTTGATATTATATATGACTTAGTTTCAAACCAATTTATCTTTTTAAAAGTCCCAAACAATAATTCAATTATTATTAAACCTGATTGCTAAAGGAAATCTCAATCTGAAGTAGAACTGCGACTTCTAGACTTCTAGCCTCATTTCCTCATATTTTTCAATTTTATTAGTCTTCCTTAAAATAATTTTTTAAATCCTTTAAGTCGATTCACTACAGCCAGCTTCTATTCCCTATCTTATGTAGTACACTCAGCCAACTGCGCATCCATGCAGCTCAACACAATTGGATTGAATTCCTCTTCGTCTGGGCAGTCGTAGCCCACAGCAATGGGCTCTTGGCACACAATATATTTTGAGCAATTGTCCGGATAAGGAACCAGGGAGCCATCAGTTTTACCCGCACAAATATCATTGGGCGATTGATTGGACTCTGTTGTTGTTGTAACAGGTAATGGAGTAGTGGATGTCAAAGGCTTAACAGTTGAAGTCACTGTACAATTGGCATACCAGAAAGCCATGCAGCGTTTGAGCGTCGGACTAAACTCTTGACCCACGGCGCAATTGAAGATCACAGGATTAGGTTTATTACACTGAATGAATTTAGTACAATCATAGGGATACGGTACATAGACGCCCTCCTCTACGCCGGCGCACGGATCAGAAGAATTAGGCAATGATGTTGTCGGAGTTGTTTTCGGAGTTGTTGTCGGAGTTGTTTTCGGAGTTGTTGTCGGAGTTGGTGTCATAGCCGTTGTGGTTGTAACATAACTCTCGAGACAGGCATTGGGCGCCACATTGGCACCACATACACCACTGATTGGATCGTAATATTCGCCGCTGCCGCAAACGCCCATCATATAGACATTATTATTTATACAACGAATAAACCATTGACAGTTTTCTGTAAATGGCAAAGTTTTGCCCTCGTTACCTAGGCAGATGCCAGGAGCAGGCGCCGATGTGGGTGGCAGCACAGTGGTACCCATCGAATCGCAATCACTTTGAGCCCAATCCACACACTGCTGCACTGCCGCACTGAAGAAATATCCTTGAGGACAATGGAATGCCAGAGGCACTGGCTCAACACAAACTATATATTTACTACAATTATCTGGATAGTTAACATATTGGCCGCTTTGTGTTCCTTCGCAAATCTCGAGGTTTGGCTGATGCGTTGTTGTTGATGGCTTTTGTGTGGTTGTTGGTGAAGTTGGTGAAGCTGTGGTGGTTGTTGCGATAGCACTCTCCTGGCACGCTGTGGGCGACACATTCTGGCCACAATCGCCTGTCGCAGGATCATACCACGCATTATATATACAATCCACAATCGCAGACTCGCCATTACCTAAACACATGATATACTTCTTGCAGTTGGTAACTAATGGATAAGAGGTGCCCAACTCCTGATCAGCGCACAGATCTTTTGGACTAGTCGCTGTGGTAGCTGCGGTGGTTGTTGTTTCCACTTCCTGGCAGGCTGTCTTCGGCACATCACGTCCACAGTCGCCTGTCTTTGGATCGTACCACGCATTCACAGGACATTGGGCTTTGTAATATTGATCGTCACCGAGGCACAGAATGTACTGTTGGCAGTCTTCAATGTATGGAAAAGAAGTACCCGCCTCTTGGCCCACACATTTCGTGTAAGTTTCTGTGGTTGTCTCTGGTGTTTGCGTTGTTGTCAGTGGTGTAGTCTGATTATTATAGCACACAACCTCATTAGGATCATCGCATATTAAAATAACGGGATTAAAAAGATAGTGATCTGGACATTTCTGCAATACAAGTTGTTGATCGATGCATATCATGAACTCATCACAGTGCTCTATCGAGGGAAAAACAGTTCCACTCGGAACATTCAGGCATTGGGGATCTGGTTTTAGCTCATTGCAGTCAACTGAATCGGGAGTATCACAAATCTGTAGATATTTATTGAACAGTTTACCGGGAGAACAGTATTGGAGCTCTGTTCGTGAATCGCTACATGAAATATATGCAGCACAGTCGTATGGATATTCATAGAATCCAGTAGGCAAATATTCACAGAAATCTGCATCAATATTTCCGGAAAACTGAAATTGCTTGTGGACTCCAGTAATCCTAGTTGGACCACATTGAACAGCGAGTATTAGCGACATGACAATCAAACTCCAACTCCGATTACAAGCTAAAAAGACAAAAGCAACAAGATATTATGAGCAACTAGAAAGTGAAAATACTAAATTCTATTACGTAATATATAATAGATAATATATAATACGTAGTACGTAATATGTTAACGTAATACTCTATAAGTTATAATTATACGTTATATGTTATACGATATGCGCTGTATATTATACGTTTTACGTTATACGTTATAGGTTGTACGCTGTACGTTAACGTAAACGGAATACGGAATACGTAATACTAAATACACATAGTTATATTAGTTTGCCCTTTTTAGGCAGTTGCATAATTTATTATCGAAATTACATTTGAATTATATTCTTCATTTTGTATACATATTTTAATTGCTTCTAGTGCTGAATACATCCAGTATTCTCGGGCAGATCACAAATGCCCTTCTGACCGTTGAAGTATTTGTCACCGCAGCTGACCTTCAGTGCGCGTTCGTGACGGCAGATGTAGTAGTCGTTACAACGCTTAGGGGAGGCCAAAAGGAAACCTTCAGGCTTGCCAACGCAAATGATTTGAATTTGATCATCGACAGATGAAAGGCCTAACAAAGCCTGAGCCACTTCTTTTAGAGGACGACGGACGGGACGTGCACGAATCGGGTGCTTAGCTTTTAGTGATGAAATGCCTTTCTTCGCGTTTCCACCTGGACATGGTGTAGTCTGAGTGCAAGTTGTCGTGGAGCATGTTGTCGTGGAGCATGTTGTCGTGGTGCAGGTTGTCGTGGAGCAAGTTGTGGTTGTTGTAGTTGTCGTGGAGCAAGTTGTCGTGGTGCTGGTTGTTGTGGAGCAAGTTGTCGTAGTGCTGGTTGTCGTGGAGCAAGTTGTCGTGGTCGTCGTTGTCGTTGTGGTTGTTGTCGTGGCGCAAGTTGTGGTTGTTGTAGTTGTCGTTGTGGTTGTTGTCGTGGAGCAAGTTGTGGTTGTTGTAGTTGTCGTAGTGCTGGTTGTCGTGGAGCAAGTTGTCGTGGTCGTTGTGGTTGTTGTCGTTGTTGTTGTGGTGCATGGAGTTGTTGTCGTTGTGGTTGTTGTTGTGGTTGTGGTGCATGGAGTTGTTGTTGTCGTCGTTGTCGTTGTGGTTGTTGTCGTGGAGCAAGTTGTAGTTGTTGTAGTTGTGGTTGTTGTTGTGGTTGTGGTGCATGGAGTTGTTGTTGTAGTTGTTGTAGTTGTGGTTGTTGTTGTGGTGCATGGAGTTGTTGTTGTAGTTGTAGTGGTTGTTGTTGTAGTTGTCGTGGTGCACGGAGTTGTTGTGGTTGTTGTTGTGGTTGTTGTTGTTGTTGTAGTTGTCGTGGTGCACGGAGTTGTTGTGGTAGTTGTTGTTGTCGCCGTAGTCGTTGTTGTTGTTGTGGTTGTTGTTGTTGTAGTAGTTGTGGTGCACGGAGTTGTTGTTGTGGTAGTTGTTGTCGTCGTAGTCGTTGTTGTAGTAGTCGTGGTGCACGGAGTAGTAGTTGTTGTTGTCGTCGTAGTCGTTGTTGTGGTTGTTGTTGTTGTTGTAGTAGTCGTGGTGCACGGAGTAGTAGTTGTTGTCGTCGTAGTCGTTGTTGTAGTAGTCGTGGTGCACGGAGTAGTAGTTGTTGTTGTCGTCGTAGTCGTTGTTGTAGTTGTTGTTGTGGTTGTTGTTGTTGTAGTAGTCGTGGTGCACGGAGTAGTAGTTGTTGTCGTCGTAGTCGTTGTTGTGGTTGTTGTTGTTGTAGTAGTCGTGGTGCACGGAGTAGTAGTTGTTGTTGTCGTCGTAGTCGTTGTTGTGGTTGTTGTTGTTGTTGTAGTAGTCGTGGTGCACGGAGTAGTAGTTGTTGTCGTCGTAGTCGTTGTTGTGGTTGTTGTTGTTGTTGTAGTAGTCGTGGTGCACGGAGTAGTAGTTGTTGTCGTCGTAGTCGTTGTTGTAGTAGTCGTGGTGCACGGAGTAGTAGTTGTTGTCGTCGTAGTCGTTGTTGTAGTTGTTGTTGTCGTCGTAGTCGTTGTTGTGGTTGTTGTTGTTGTAGTAGTCGTGGTGCACGGAGTAGTAGTTGTTGTTGTCGTCGTAGTCGTTGTTGTGGTTGTTGTTGTTGTTGTAGTAGTCGTGGTGCACGGAGTAGTAGTTGTTGTCGTCGTAGTCGTTGTTGTGGTTGTTGTTGTTGTTGTAGTAGTCGTGGTGCACGGAGTAGTAGTTGTTGTTGTTGTAGTAGTCGTGGTGCACGGAGTAGTAGTTGTTGTCGTCGTAGTCGTTGTTGTAGTAGTCGTGGTGCACGGAGTAGTAGTTGTTGTTGTCGTCGTAGTCGTTGTTGTTGTCGTCGTAGTCGTTGTTGTTGTCGTCGTAGTCGTTGTTGTGGTTGTTGTTGTTGTTGTAGTAGTTGTGGTGCACGGTGTTGTGGTAGTTGTTGTTTTATCATCGGTGCACGGGGTCGTTGTAACAACAGAAGGAGTTGTTGTGGGCTTAGTGTTTTCAGAGCACGGCGGGCGAGTGGTAACACATGGAGGAGTTGTTGTCTGGCAGGGACTCTGCGTATCCCTGGCTGTAGCCGTTTGACTATTTACGTCAACAATTTCAGTACAGCCTGGATTCTGTAGCACACAAATACCCGCTGTAATATCAAAGTACTTGGGGCAACTGTACTCCTTGGATTCTCCTCTATAGCACTCGATGAATTTTGAACAGCTACCGGGCACAAGAGCCCGCAAGCCATTGGGCTTTCCTTTACAAAATTTGTTACCATATTGTCGATTATCCACACTGGCGCCAAGTATGGTGCTTGCAGATACTGCTATGAGCAGTAAAGTTAAAGCTGCGAATTGCCAGAAGTTCGTTAGCTACAGTCTTCGGATGCGTTGCGAATGCCAGAATGGCTGCTTACCATATAAGTTACGCATGGCTGTTGGTAAATAAGTTTGCTGGCGTCTTAAATATTTCCAGAACCTAGACAGTACTGAGAGTTACTTGTCATTCCCATACTTTTATATACATGTTGCATTATGAACAAATTGGCCAAAAATACAATTTTTGCGATTCTGCCTCATTAGCAAAGTAGATTCCTTGCTCCATCCTTATCGAATATTGATATCATGATCTTTATCTTAATTTGTGTTTTTTTTTTTAAAGCATTTCGAATACCCTGTTTTTTTGGGTCTTCGCCGTATAATATTTATTAACTGAAGAGATAAAGCACGCTACATGCTCGGACAATCAACTGTTAAATTGTTATAGATAAACTATTACCAGAATTTTTTTTTTACAATTTAATATTCGCCTAATGAAAAATATGTACATATGTGGTATCTTCTAGTCTAGCGTCTCCCATATGATGCTTGATTTATTTATATCATAACATTTAATAATGATTATGAAGCGAAGGCCTTTGAATGCTTCGATATTGTGAAATGCTTTTTCATTAAGCAAAAGTTAAAATAGAAATGCATTACCCGATTAGATATATATGAATAAAAATGTGACATCAAATTAATTGTAATTTTATATTATATTTGATCACATTTTATCATAAATTAGGTTAGTCCAATATATTTCATGTGAAATAATGAAATAAATAAAAATATCTTAAAATTAACAAAGAATGTACTTCACTATGGAATTTAAATTAATTAATATCTAAGCTCTTATATTGATAAATAAATTATTTACCTTTCATTTTGTTATAAATATTTCTTTTTATCATGATTTATTTTAAATAATTTATTTCCATTTAGCACTTTGAGTCTTATATTCACACACTTCCGTTTGTATTTTCCGTATTTATTTTTTAATAACTATTTATTGTTTATAGTGTCAGGGCTTGACAGCAACTAAAGTGACTAATTTTATTTGAAAAATATATTATTTTGGCGTAGCCGCTCTTAAGGAAACTGATAAACAGTCATTAATCATGACGAGATAAAAACCACTTTAGTGATAATGAAATACGCACGGATAAGATTTAAGACGAATTTCATTTAAATTCGTAGTATTAATTAAACATAAAATAAGATTCTGGTCAAGGGCAGCAAATGTGAATGAAGCACATGTTTGCTTTATTTTAATATATATATTCTTAAAATTTCTATGATTCACAGAAGAAATTTTAGATAATAATTTGAAAGTCGAAATATTTATTTAATGCTCTTTTCTAGTAACCCATATAGACGACAATTATATAATACTCATCATACTTACAGGCGCTGTATAAAATATATTATAGCATACTTTTCGAAGCTTTGAAAAATTTGATTTGAGCTGTCAATGGGAAAACATCAAATACAGTTAGGGTCAACGATTTGTTCGTTTTCAAGGCTAGTTCTTAATAATTTATATTATGAATTCTACACATGCATTAAATTCGCAGCTCTCAAATATATAACTTTTATGCTCTTCATTATTTTCATTATGTATTTAATATTACATATGTGTTGGAGGCTATACTGTTTACCACCTGGGAACAAGTTTTTATATATGTATGTAGCAAATGTGCGATTTAATCAATTCTGCGTACTTATGATAGGCAAGAAAGTGACTCGCGTATCTATTACATGGTAAGAGGTGACGATAATATTATTGCGCTGTTCAATTTCCATATTGGCACTACATATTCATTCATCATTCCGTCTATATAAAACACGACTCGATGGCGAGTTCACACAGTTTATACGTGAATCTGATCATGACCGGAGTCATGAAGTTTCTGGTGATTCTTTGGATAATTGTGATTATAAGTCAGACAGCTTTCGCCCAACTTAAGGTATAATATATCTATATATTATATATACTATATGCTTAATACCATATCTTTCAGGATGCTTCCGTAATCAAAGCAACCATATGCAAGGGAAAAAATGGCATTCTGATGCCCATGTTTGGCAAATGTCGGGGATACTATATTTGCAATGATGGCAAAGCTGTGGCTGGATCCTGCGATGAGGATAGCCGATTTAATCCTCTCACCTTGCATTGCGATGATGCGGACAGCGTAATTTGTCCCTATGAAACTTCAGCTGATGAAGAGGATGAATCGGACATTGACTCTTCCGAGGAGGATCAATTCGATATGTATAGTGAGGAAATCGAAGAGCCTCCTGTCGTCACGAAACCATTGAAACCGTCCAAGGACCCCTTTCGGGATATATGCTTAGGCAAAAGGAATGGCGTTGTTCTGCCCAAAACAGGATCCTGCACTGAATACTATGTATGCAAATCGAAAAAGCCTCAGCTACGACACTGTCCAGGTCGACAGCAGTTCAGCTCGACTCGCAAGATCTGCATGAAAGCTTCGCTCGCTAAGTGCTCCACTCGGCCGGAAGAGCCCCAGCCTAGTCCCGCTGTTACAGCTGGCTTCTGCTCTGATGAGAAGCAAGACGCTCTGGTTCCCCACAAAGACGATTGCAGTAAATTCTTGCTCTGCAGCAATATGATGTTCCTCGTCATGGATTGTCCGCAAGGATTGCATTTCAATACGAAAGCTAAGCGCTGTGACTACCCCAAGATCGCTCAGTGTAATATCGGTAAAAAGCCAACTAAGAAAATGAAGGCAAAACAATTAAACAAGAGAAAGCCAAAAGCATAAATATTTCTAAATATATATATACTTATACCCGATGCAATTTTAATATCCGAGATTTGTTTTAGTAGTTGTCGTCAAGAGAAATATTTTATTGACACCACGGAAGTAAGGGAAGTTAAGGTATTATAAGATGTTTACAGCTTTGGCCAGCGATTAATTTGTGTGTTCTTTTAAGAATTTAAAAGAATATATTGGCTTTTTGGAATGTTTGCCTTGCTACCCCATTCGTTCCTGCTTCTGTGTCTAAGTGCGCAACAGCTGAAGTTGGGACTTCTCAGTCGTAGTGTTTCCTCGTTAACTCTACTCTATTATTCTTGAAGATTATAACGTCATGATATCGGAATAAATATTTATGGATATGTTCATTAAGGAATCAGAATCAGCTTTGATTGTGGAGCCCTTAGAGCTGACCTCTTAAATTAATTTACATTTATTGCATATTCAATCAATTTTGCCTCAGAACTCTAAAATTCGTCTTCTTAAAAATTAAAATTATTATGCACTCAACCCACCTGGGACGTTACAGCTAAAACCTATGCACAGTCTTAGAGCTGGAATCAATGATCTTAACGGGAAGATCACTATCAATTATTAAATAAATTTAGATGATAATAAACCATAAATAAACCTACATATTTTAATATTCCTACACTATTAATCAATCCCACCAAACGAGTATATACTCGAGGGTAGGTAGGATTCCTCTTTTAGGACCACACTCCAGCTAAGGCATTAGATAAAATATATATATATATGTATATATATATATATATATATATATATATATATATATATATATTATAACACTCTCTAAAATTCCAGTTGTCTCTTTCAATCTTGTCGACAATTCATAGAACTTGTCAATTTCAAGCACCCAGCCATGAGGGCTTCGTCTCTGTTTAGAATTCGAAAACTATTGAAATATGTGAATGCAGCTTTAAATAAGTTTATTTATAAATTCAGCAGTTGGAGTTAGCTGGCCAGTCGCACGAGCGAATCTTCTCGTTGAAGACTAAGCCGGAGACACAGGTGAAGTCGACCTCGCACTCACATTGGCAGACAATGTAGGCACCGCTGCAGGCGTTCTTGGCATCAGCGAACATGGTGCCATCACGTTGTCCGACACAGCGACCCTTGCTCTCACAGAAGGTGCCCGAGGGGCCGGCAGTGGGCCCGCTTGGCGGTGGGCTGCCATCATCGCACTTGACAACATCGGGGTAGTCGCACTGCTTGGTATCATTGTTAAACTGCAGATTGTTGGGACACCGCTGCTGGATGACAACGCCATAGAGACAGTGAATGAATGCGGAGCAGTTCTTATCGACGGGTCCCATCCAATTGTTTGGCATATCACAGCATTCGGGATCGCAGACCTTAGGAATGCAAACACCATCAGTGTCGATAACACAAGCTCCCAGGCTCACATCGAAATAGCTTTGACTATTGCACTTTCTCTTGACTAACGAATTATCCACACATTCATAGTAACCAGCGCAGTCAGATGAATCCGGTGAAAGCTCCCCATCCTTACATGTTACTGGGACGCACTGGCCGTTATCCACCTCACATTGGCTGGTATTTGCGTTCCAGTAGTTGCCAGACTTACAGGAAGCCGAGACAAATACTCCGTTCTTACAGACTTGGTATTTGGTACAGTCTGACTCGTCTTTCTTGGTCTCTCCTTCAGTGCATGTATCAGGATTCGGAGTCACGCACTGGCCGTTATCCACCTCACATTGGCTGGTATTTGCGTTCCAGTAGTTGCCAGACTTACAGGAAGCCGAGACAAATACTCCGTTCTTACAGACTTGGTATTTGGTACAGTCTGACTCGTCTTTCTTGGTCTCTCCTTCAGTGCATGTGCAGGGAGCTACAGTTACGCATATACCATTGTCCGTTTCACACTTTTGAGTCTTTGAGTTCCAGTACTCTCCGGTAGGGCAAGACTTCAGAACGAACTTTCCAGTGCAACAGGTGTAGTACTGGGTGCAGTCGTCTTCATTGGGCTTGGTATCGCCGACTTCACAGCAATCATCATCGGCTACAGCTCCAACGACCAGGGCCACAGCAATGAACAGGAGATACGCTACAAGTACATATATGAATCAGACAAAATACTTGATATTGTGTCACAGAAATAATATTGATATCTTACCAAAGTTTCTATTGTGAGCCATTTTCGCACTCTGCTTGTTGGACGACTTTTACCTAGGTAGAGAATTCGTCTACTGACATTTTCTGGTCCATGTCTCAGCTTTTATATTTTCCGTCAATTAAAATAATTAAATGTTGCTGCTCAAAGACGGATGCAGTTGCCAGGAGATAAAGGGAAACCTGTGCTACTGATCATATCAAGCACAAATTTGAACACAACAGTGATTTCTTATCAAAATATTAAAATGTTTAAAAGAAAGTAGAAATTGATACACCAGCAAGATAACGAAAAACATATATGTTTGACCTGGAAGACAGAATACAAAGCAAAATGCAATATATCTATGTGAAAAGTATTGAGGGCTTCCGATTCAAAACAATAAATAACAAATGTAGCATACTCAAGGCAGACAAGACGAGGAGGTTTCCAAAAATAGTTTTTTTTCTTCATTTATCGTTCGAATACTTAAAATAAAAAAAAAAACACACACACACAATTATAATAATTTCTAAATTAATTATTAAAATATTAAGAAGAATATTAATATATAAATATAATATTAATAATAATTTTTTTGTATTTGTTGAAGAACCAGAACATCAAGTTTGCACTTTAACATCACATTATTAAATACATCAAATAAAAACCAAACCACAATACAAATAATAAGTACTCATTATATTCATATTGTACACATTTTTCATATATTGACTATATTTGTAAATTTTTTTTATTACTTTTTTGTTTTATTAATTTTATTAGTATTATTTTTTTTTGCAGTCTTACACATACTCAGTGATATATATTCACATGACATTCAATCACACTTCAATTATTATTTAAATAATTGTTTAATGTAAAACGCGAAGTAAAAGAAAACTTTTTCAACAAAATATACACATTTTTAATAAAAAAAATTAAAATAAAAAATAAAATAAATAAATAAAAATATTGATAATAATTTCCTTAAAAACTATGAAGAATTTTCTGATTAACTTAAATTTTCTAAATTACAATTATAATAATTCGGAAGCATTCAGCTATGATACAAACTTGGGCTTCTTCAATTTAATTTGTTGGCTCTTGGAGATGTCGTTGAGCAATGACCTTTGATGTCACCCACACACGCCTGGATTGTGCTATCAAAGTAAGTTCCACGTGCACATTTTTGGCTTACAAATTCTCCCTTCACGCATAGGAAATATGCAGCACAATCTTGCGGATCGGCTTGTACTTCGTTATCCTTACATCGTTGCTGATCGTGGCTCGGTTGACATGAGTTAAGAGTGGAGTTCCAATAGCTTCCGCTCTCGTAAGGCCTGTGAACCCACTTACCACTAGAGCAGACATAGTAGCTGAAGTTATCGTTGGGATCTTCCTGGGTTTCGCCATCCGTGCAGCAGTTTCTAGCCAACGACACGATTGAGTGCCATAATAGAAGGCCCAGCAGGAGCACTGTACGACAAATTGAATTCTTTAATAATTTTTCTAAAAACTTTCTTTGCATTCGCAATTCACACCGTATTGATGGCTCTGTAAGCGTTCGAAGTACATTTGAAACTGTAATTGGCTTCCAGTACGAGTGTTTACTAAACATCTGCGTGTTTTGCTCACCTTTTATATTACTGGCCTATCAAAATTATGATTTGTTTCTCGCCAGATAATGGAGCCTGATAATATATTACACGACTGACAATATCTAACATGTTACAAGACTTGGTCTGGTGTGTTGTTTATTATTTTAATGAAGAAATTGTTGAGTTAAGTGAGAAATTGGAAATTCCAAATTGTGGAAAACTTATGGCTTTATTCATTTAATTTCTTCCCGGTAAACAATCCTCTTTTCCCCTATCAATTCATTGGGCAAAGACCTAATCATAATCTTTTTGTATAAGTAAGTTAATACGATGATTGAAAATCTCTAGTGGGCATGCTATAAAGCTCTTATCTTGACGCTATTAATCTTTTTCAATGACTGATAAGACCTTTGGATCTTTTCCAAATTCATTATTTACAATTTGTCAAAATTGCTTCAATTAAGATAGGAATACGATTTTGAGTTGTTACCATCTGACGAAACATCAGATAGGTCAGACAAATGAGAATCTAGGAATATACATGCATATATACCACAAAATGTTATGCTGGAACGTGGAGTGTCCATCAGGTTTCTAAATCTATGATCACAATAATTATTGTTATAATTATTTTAAATTAATATATTTAAACAAATGTTTAATATTTACTTGTAAAGTAAATATTATATTTATATATACATTATTTAATAAAGAAATTTAAATAAAGTCAAGCACCTTCAGCTTCAATCCTATACAGTCTGCAGAAGTCCCCTCGACTGTCCAGCTGAAGATCTAATATGCAACTGATTGGGCGGTGCAGCAGACGCGCCTTTATATAAGAGCTCGAACAGACTCCAACTCAGTATGAGTTCAAGAGCGTTACCTAAGCAGGCAGAGGTTGTGCATAGGCTTAGCATGTTGAGTGGGAGAGCGAACGACGCGAGCATAACTAAGAGTTCAAGAGTCTAAGAGAGCTGATATCTCATCCGCCATCAGCTCGAAAATATTCAAAGAATAAGAAGGTAATCAAGTGACAATGATCATCATGAGTATTACAAATAATATAATTACACTTATTTATTTATATTTTTAAAATATTTAAGCACATATAATTAATAAATATTAAGTATTTACATATATAATAAATAAACATAATAACAAAAATAAATTTAATTTTTAAAATATTGTGTATTAGCTCATAAAATAAATAAAATATTTTAAAAATGGTTTAAATCCTATAAATTTAAATGTAATATTCGCTTTAAAAATAAATACAAATATTAATATAGTAATTTATATTAATATATTAATTAATTATAAATAAATTAATAATTATACATTTACTTATAAACTAAATAAAATTTGCATTTATAAACTAAATATAAATATTAAATTTTCTATATATTAAATACATATAAATATTTGAAAAAGAATAATAAATAAATTTAATATTTACTTATAAAATATATATAAATATAATTTCATATTTATATATATTTTATACTTATAAAATAAATACAATATTTATTAAAAGTTTATTTATAAAATAAAATAAAATTTGTATATATTAAATAAAATAAAATAAATAAATAAATATTTGAAAAAATAATAAATACTTAACATTTATTTATAAAATAAATACAAATATAATATAATAAATATTATATAATTACTTACTTAAATACTATATTTAAAATAGAAAAAATAAAAATTTAATATTTACTTATAAAATAAATAAAAATATAATTGAATAAAAACTTAATATTTACCTAACAAAATAAAAACAATATTTATATATAAATTATTTACCTCAATAAATTTAAGCACTTTCCTTAATTTCAATGTCCACAGCGACTGTCCAGTTTAAGGTCTGAAATGCGAGTGACTAAAGCAGGCAGCAGGCTCGCCCTTTTATAGGAGAGACCCAAGCGACTCGAACTCAGTATGAACTCAAGAGCTTTACCTGAACAGGCAGCGGTTGTGGAGGAGTGTAGATTGAGTGGGAGAGCCTTCGCTCTCATTGGACTGAGCTGGAGGTCGGAGCTGCCAGCTAATACCAACTCAGACCAATGCAATACACTCAAAGTATAAAAAGTCAGAGTTTTGTAAATTTTTCATTTATTTATATAACTGTACTCGCTTAAAGCGAACAGTCAACTTTATTGGAATAATTGCAGGTGAGCAATTTTGTATCCCAGTATAGGCCATTTGGGCATTCCATTGGCACTTCGCACTCGCATTGGCAGACGACGTAGCCACTGCAGCTGGTCAGGGATGGGAAATAGGTGCCTTCGCGCTGGCCCAGGCAGCGGCCGTTGCTCTCGCAGGATATGCCCGAGGGTCCGGCTTCCGGGCCGGTCGGTGGCGTATGGGGCCATTCACAATTAACATTCTGCGGATAGTCACAGATCTCTTTGCTGTCGTCGTAGAGCAAATTGTTGGGGCAGTGCTGCTCGACGGCGCAGTTGAAATTGCATTTGTAGAACATGTTGCAAACGCCTTCTACGGGAAAGAGTGTGCCCTCCGGCTGATCCTTGCAGATTGTGAGGGAGTTCGAGCAGACGACCTCCGGCACATAGCCAGGCGCATAGTCGCACTGATCGGAGGTGGCATTGTAAACCAAGCCATCGGGGCAAATAACACTGCTGCTGCCGTTGCTGCCGCTCTCGCCATCTGTGCCCGGTGTCCTGTCCCAGTCGCAGACCTGAGCCGTCTGATTGAATTTGGTGTTCTCATCGCAGGGCATAGCAATTGGACACTGGCACTGGCAGACGAAGTAGCCATTGGTCTGCGGATCGGCAAACATTCGGCCATCGCGTTGCCCGGCGCAGACGCCCTGATCACTGCAAGTGGTGCCCGAAGGACCAACAATCTCGCCATCATTGGCATCGCTGCTCGCCGGCGTGCACTCCACTTCCCAGGGATAATTGCACGCATTCTGCTTGGCATCGAAGTACAAGCCGCTGGGGCAGCTCTGCTCGGTGCAGCAGCCATGATTGCATTGAATGAACCTCGTGCAGACGCCCGGCAGCTCCACCAGGGCTCCATCCTGTTTATTTACGCAATCCTCGCGCTTGTCGCTGCAGTAGCCGGGTAAGTTGCCCGAGGGACTATCGGTTGGAATGACTGGAACGGGATCCGTACTAAAGGTGCTGTCAGCAGTGGTGTCCTCAGCGGGCGCAGTGTCCGTTGTACCAGTATCCGGGCTGCTGGTGGGGCCGCTGGGCTTCGTCGTCTTATCCACGGGCGATGGTTTCGTTACGGCTGGGCTGCTCGTAGACGGACAGGGTGTAGTAGAGGTATCCGCTGGCTTATCATCGGGACACTCCTCGGCACAGCAGGTGCACACGCAGTCGTCATCGGCGACAGCCTTGCCGAACAGCAGGAGGCCGGTGCAATCGGCGCGCCACTGGAAGTCGCATTCGCCCAGCTCCGAGTTGAAGTGCAGGCCACGTGGACAGCGGCGTATCTGGGCGACCTCACGCTCCTCGCACACAGCGAATCTGGCGCAATCCAGGGGCAAGGCCAAACGCGTGCCATCCGCCTCATCAGCACAAATATTCGACCATTGCCCAAGTGAGCTCTGAGCGCCCAGCAGCAACAGCAAAACAATTGGAGCTGAGGGAAGTCGATGAATAAATTTGAATTTGAGAAATTTGCGGAATTTGAGAATTTTTAAAAAATTTTCTTACCAATTTCTTTCTTGATTTTGCACATTTCTTCGGCCGAACTTCGAGCACAACTAATTGTCGACCGAGCTGGCTCAGTGGCATTTATGGAAGTGGAAAGCGAAAAAAAATCAAATCAGTAGTCTATCGTCTTGATAATACCAATAAACGTATTTACCTCTTGATTAGTTCTCTTCTGGCCTGTTATCATAGGCGCTTGGGCCCTCAACATGCATCGCGTGTGTAATTACGCACTTGTTGCGGGATCCGCCAAACTCTTATCGACCGAAACTATCACAGTAGGAAAAATAAAAAACTTCTTCAACCTGGAGTCATACCCAATATTCGCACAAATGCCGATACTCAATTGTTGTAGCGTTAATTTCCACTCTTCCTCGGGCGATAAGGCGTCTCTCTCTCTTTTTCTCTCTCGCTCGCTCGTTCTCTCTCACTCGCCCTTGCTGATATCAGGCAAACACTTAATGGTTCATTCATTTGCCAATTGTTTAACAATTTTTTAGCCATTAACTCCCACTATTCAAAGCGCCGATTGCAATCTCGGCACAGATAAGAACTGGGTCGCACTTAACTGGTCTTACACACACTTATTATGTGAACTGGAATTATTACATCGATTTGAGACAAGTATTGTTGTGACTACTGGATTTTTCTGATTAGGATTGTTTATTTACTTAATTCAATATGAGAATTATATAATTCGAATTATTAAAGTTGTATTTTAAAAAATTATTTATTTATTTTATTATTTATAAATAGCAACATTTTTGATAATTCTCTATATGTATATATATAAAATAATTTTATTTTAATTTATATTTATATTTAAGATGTTTTCTCAGTCCTACCTTAACTATATAAAATAGTTTTATTTAGAAAAAATTTTAATGCATAAATAAATTGTAAAATGTATAAACTAATTATATATAAAATATAAAATAGTTTTATTTAATATATTTATTGTACAATTAAAATATAAAATATTATTAAAATTGTTTTTTATTATATACATAATTATATAAAATATATAATAAAATATAAACAATTTTTTATAAATATAAAATGAATTAATTTTATATATTTAAATTGTTTTTTTTTTTTATATGTATATATGTATATACTTTTTTATAAGGAAAACTCGTCCAGTTGACCAAAAGTATGCAAACAAATATATTTGTTGTTTATTATTTATTAAAATTATTAAATATAATTATTTTGTAGCATACTTTTTATTTATTCATGAGTTAAAGTGGGTTTGCTATAGCAATTTAAGTATCCCATAAATTTCACAGTTTTGTGAGCTTCCGTTCACATTATGCATTGTGATTTATGCTCTAATCAGACTGCAAAAAAAAAACAAATTTGATGCTATTTATATACCAATTTTAATGACATATTTTTTTCACTGTTGCTTGCTTTGATTGACGTTTTGCTCATCAATTGATATGCAGAGTCGCGTGGAATGTGAACATTTTGAAACATTTTTTGCAATCACATGTTGCTATTTCCGCAGACATTATTTCATGAAAAAATAAAATAGGGCTTAGATCATTTTAAAAATATAAGGAATTACAAATTTAATTTGTAATCCGAAGGGTCATGTGGATACTTCGAAAAATCTAAGAAAAATAATATATTTTCGAAAATAAATAAATTAAATTAATTAATAAGTAAATGCAGCTGGCTGAAGTCTAAATACTAATTTATAAAAAAAAAAATTAATTGACATCAAATTGCCTCGAAGGATACTGAACATATTTGAATTGAAAAAATAGTTACAAATGTTATCAATTAATATTGAAATCTATATAGAAAATATAACACATCGATCTTTATAATAACTGTGGCAAAACTAATTTGTAAAAGTTTAACCCATATATAAATACATCTATAGATAATCAAATCATCATCTAGCTATATAAAACCATTATTATTCCTATGAATCTCAGCTATCAACTCGATAGATAATCTTTATGATTGTAACTGTAATAAAATATTACATATAGCTAGCTCCACTTGATATGCTCTTATCAGCACACTTAAAGGGTATTTATCAGTCTGCTTGACACATAATAGCTGCCGCCATTGAATAACAGTTTGATAGGTAAGCGATATTTGCACAATTAAGACACTAAACAAACAGATGTCAGCGGCAGCAGCACACCTCTATATATATATATACATATATATCTATATGTACGTATATAGAAAAGAAATCGTTGCATTATATATACATATATATATTTATATGATAATGTGTGTGACATGTACTGTTAGCTTGGAAATAATTGTGCACCTTGATGCACAGCGGTGACTGCGGTGAGTGGCTTCCTGCTTGTGGGTCGCGTCGAGTTAGATGGGATCCGCATTTGAAACTGAGACCGAGACAATTCTAATTATTTTTAGAGAAACATACGCTGAGGTACGCTTGAATTAAATTACCAAACTAAGCTGAAAGAAAGAGAAGAAGAAGAAGATGTAGATGATGAAGACGAGGTACAAGAGAAAGAAGAGCAACAAATGTAAATGCTTTCGGGGCCTAGACGCTTGATGGATTTGATCCATCCATGGCTGGCAAAAGTTGGGTTTATGGGTATACATTACATGGTAAGTGTTTGTGCCCTATGTAGGGTATGCAAAGCAAACACACACACACACATACACACACACACACATGCACACTCATGCCTAAGCAGACTGAGAAGGAGGACACCGGTCCAGCAAAGGGAAATACGAGTTGATCGACAAACAGTCAGCGCACAAGGGACAAGCATACGCTCGGTCTATTGTAAAAATCTTCTCAGGTGTAACAGGTTTCTCAGATTTAAGCGCGGCGCAGCGCCTGTGGCCCAAACAGTCGTCTGTGACACGTTCGCTCGCCTCGTTATCACTCGTGATCGCGTTCCCAAAAAAAAAATAAAAAATAAAAAAAAATAAAAAGCATATATTAAACTAGTGCCATTAGAATATTATCTACTATGCCAAACACCAGTTCAAATTGAAGAACTGAGATCGATTGGTGCATAGATAACGTCCAAAAAGTCATTTCATTTCAATTCTAGCACCATTCGAAATCAGTGCTTTTTATTGGAACCGATCAACGGTGCATGGGAAGTGTCTTAAGTGATCTATTGAATGTTACGAAAACTCCAAAACTCTTTACATACAATACGTAAAACACCAAACAGACTTTAGCTGCTGTTATTTATCTATATATTTATTTATCTGCTGCCCTCTGTAAGTATGTGAGCTGCGTTCAGGTTCGGAAGCCCCCAAAGTGCGGCGACACTTCACATGGGCTTGAAAAGCAAATGAATCACATTATAAATCAACCACTATATATAACTATATCTATACTTATTTATATATATATATAAAAAAAATATACATATATATATGAATCACATTATAAATTAAATTCTATATATTATTATTTCTATACTAATTTATAGATATATAAACAAAAAAAGTATTTAAAAAAAAAAATAAAATAAAAAAAAATATATATATATATATATTTTTTTTTTTTTTTTTTTTTGTTTATATATTTTTTTTATTATAAATATATTTCGTTTTTTAACTCGTGACTTACATAGACCAAACCAAAAATTCCCAATCGTGGCATATGAGTTCTTTTTCCATTGATACTATTTTCTGTATAGCTCTAAGCAGTGCCATAAATCGAAAGATTTACAAACTGACTTTCTGTATATAGCAACAATTTAGTGACTCAAATAATATACTTTATTTATTGAAGTCAATTTAAAGGTAGAAAAAAAGTACAAAAAATATATAGTACATTTATTTCTAAGCATTATTTAATTTGTTAAAAAAATTAACTAATTTAACATTATTAAAAATAATATATATACATATATATAATATTATATTAATATATATTAATAATTAATTGAAATGAAAAAAAATATATAACATTTTAATTTCATATGAAATATATGAATTATTAAAAAAAAAATTAATAAAAATAATAATAAGCAAGACAATAATATAAAAAAAAAAACTTAAATTTTAATTTTATAAAAAATTATTTTAAATCACCAAAAAAAAAGTGAAAAAATAATTTAATTAATTTAATAATTAAATGCATATATTAATAACCTTCAGCAAATATTCAGTTAACATTCCATTTCCTTTGTCTGGGTCCTTATCACATTAGGAGACACATGTAGTAACTTCACATTTTGAATTATTTACACCTGTTATTAAAGGCAGCAGCAATTTAAAAATAATTACTGCGCGCTCTTATCAAATATTTTGCTGCATTGTAAATCAAGTTTAGCCAACAATAAATTTGGGCAAAACAAAAAAACAAAAACCTAAAGAAATCAAAGGTGAATCAAGGCGAACACAAATATTTCTACAATTAGACGTCCATGGGAAGCAGATTCAGTTCTTGGGATTTTCCGGCGATTTCCAATAACTGATCTCGTAAATATTTCAAGTTAAAACTTAGGTGAATATTTTTGCAAAAACTATAGAGACATCTTCGAACAAGGCAATTATCTAGCTGGCTGGCTGGCTGGCTGACTGGGTGGCAGGCTGGGGAAGCGTCAGGTGTTCATGTGACTTGCCAAATCTTATCTGTAGGGGGTAGAACAATAATTGCTTTCGCATAATATATAGCTGTAGATCGCACTATAGCACACCAGTTGCGTATATAATGCCAAATATTCTGGCGCGGGAGTTAGTTGAATTTGTTTACTGAATACAGAAGCCGCGCACCTGAAATGCTAGGTAAATTGCAGTTTATTATTAATTCAAATATATTATTATTAATAGTGAAAATTCCATTTATTAACCACAGAGTGGCTGATGAAATCACTGCTGCTGCTGGCACTGGCCCGGCTCAGCTGGCAAACGGAATACCTGAACGACGACCAAGACATTTGCCGTCTCTTTGCGGACGGCACGAAGCTGCGCCAGCCGGGCTACTGCGATCGCACCATTGTCTGCCAAAACTCAATAAGCACCGAGGGTGAGACGTGCACTGGGGAGAAGGGCTTATACAGTCTAGCCAAAGGCTCGTGCCAAAAGACGCTGGAGACGACGGATACGTACTGCAATTCGCCGTGCACGGCAAAGACGACGGGCTACGTGGGCGACACGTTCAACTGCGCCAATTGGTACTACTGTGACAAGACCAAGGAGCTGGGTAAAGGTGTTTGCAACGATGGCTTGTGGTTCGATCAGACAGCCAAGATATGCGCCTATCCACAGGATGTGACCTGCAATGCGAAATTTGAACTCTGCCAGGTGATGCCTGCGGACGCGGTCACCCGGGATCCATTTAATTGCAATAAGTATTTCACCTGTAAATCCGGCAAGAATGTAACTCTTACCTGTGACCCTGGACTCTATTACGATATATCGAGCAAGGAATGCATACAGAAGAGTCTGGTGCACTGTGAGAAGCATCCGCATCCCGAGGGTGTCTGCGGCACCAAAAAGTTGGCGAAGCGGAACAAATTCGTCGCCGATGGCGCCACCTGTCGGGGATATTACTATTGTCGGGACTTGGGCTCGGGTGTGCCGGATCCAGATCCACAATGGCATCAGTGCCCCGTGGAGACCTTCTTCAATGAAAACATCGAGCTGTGCCAGGAACGCAGCACACGCAAATGCGAAGAGGATCGTTGCGATGGCCGAGAATCGGGCTACGAGCTGGCCGAGGACTTGGGCTGCCAACACTATTTGGAGTGCAAGAATGGCGGAACGATCGACAAGCAAAAATGCGCCAATGACATGTATTTCGATATGACAACCAAACAGTGTACCACAGAGAAGAGGAGCTATTGGATCTGCGACGGATCGTCAGATCCATATGATCCCAATAATTGGACTATATAAATAAATATCTCAAAGCATTTGATAGCATTATAATAAATTAGGCATTAGGTTGTATATACCAAACTCAATTAATTTTAAAAATATATATATATTTATATTAATTGTAATAACTGCAAAGTATAAGCTAAATTAAAAAAAAGGCTAAAAGAAAATGGCAGCTATTCACAATGGAGCTGCAAGTGCATTAAGCAGTTTGGGTTGTTTTGCAAAGCAGTAGCAGCAAACAGTGTAATTGGTGCACTGCTTGTAGTGGTACTTGTGCACACCTTCACTGCTTGCTTGTTCATAAAGCTTTTGGCGCGTTTATTTGAATTGCCAAATTTGTTGGTTTTATGAATAATGTAACACAATTTAAAAAAAAAACAAACAAATATGTTTATAGTTTATTTTATTTAGTTTTTTGTATAATCAAATTTAGTGTTATATATATTTACAGTTATGAATGAATTTTAACTGTTGCCTTTAAAAGCCATATGTGTTGATGTATGTATGTTTATAAATATATCTATGTATAATAGCTATCAAGATATATAAATGTTAACTTTTAGATTTGTTTAAAGCTTGCCATACATAAATTGCAGTTGACCAAAAATGTTAAACAAATATTAAGCCTTACACTATGTTATTCTCATTGAGTCAAACTGATTTCAGACTCCGTTAGTAACAATAATTAATATTTAATGTATTTGAAATATTTTTCCTAAAATATATGACTATATATAAAAATCGAAAATCCTATTTTACTTTTAATTAGCTAATTTTAATTACAATTAAATTGCTCAAATTTTGTTTTCTTCTACTCTTTAACTAATCTCCCATTTAACATATTTATGATTTCATTTATGTCAACGTCAATAATTATATATTTATATAATTTAATTTATATATTTTTTAAGTTTACAAACTCACTTAAAATATTTTTAATTAATAATAAATGTCTAATGGAAGATAATTATAAATATGTTATGATAAATAATGTGATACTTTTCCCACACTACCCTCGGGCAGATGGTTTTACACTGACCCAATGCGTTTTGGGCATTTTCGCATGTCCCACTCCCGCCCAATTGGCAACCAAGGCAACTGTTTGTGGAATGAAACATTGTGGAGTAATTATCTGCCAGACGGAAGAAGCTCCAACTCCGTTGCATCCTAGGGGTAGTTCGACGCCCACACACCAAAGAGAAAGAGAGAGAGAGAGAGAGAGAGAGAGAGAGAGAGAGAGAGAGAGCAAGCCTGTACGAAAACTCCATTTTACAGTGCTGCAGGCTGCAAAATTTCGCTTTTTTCCATGTAGAGACTTTCCCTGTAGTTTTCATTTTAGACTTCGATGTGACATGAAAAGCAAACCGAGAGACAAAAGCAAAAAGAATTCAACGTGGGAGTGTGTTAGTAAGGCTAATTGGCTTTGATGCTGCGTCTGACTGAACTGCAAATTTTTTTTTTTAACTGACAAATTGAAGAAGCAAACAATTAACTTGTTTTGCCGACGAGGTATGTATTAAATATTAAATGTTTCAATTGCAATTTGATTACAGATAATTATAAATATTTAATTACATTTTAATTTAAATGGCGCAGTTGTTCATGGCTTGGGTTTTTGTTAAATATATAATTAAGCATTTTTAATGGATTAAATTAATTTATAAAAAATTGATTTAATAATTTTATGGATTTATTTTTATATGAATTGTCAGAAATATAAAATTTGTTCTATATGATTGAATGGACTTATTTGTATATGTATTAAATTAACATATATATACAATTTATTTAATAAATTAATGAATATATTTGTATATATATTAAATTAACAGAAATTTAAAATTAATTTAATAATTAAATAAATTTATTTTTATACAGACTAAATTAATTTGTATTAGAACATTTATTTTGTAATTATTTTTATATGGATTAAATTAACAAATATTAAATGTATTTGATACTTTTATGGATTTATTTTTAAATGTAACAAACAAAAAATATTAAAAATGTATTTAATAATTTAGTGGAATTATTTTTATACAAATATTATAAAATATGCGAAACTGTTGTATATATATTTTTTTAATATCTTTTGGGAATATTTTATAATATTATTATTTTATACATTTTAATAAAGTGTATTTATATCTTTGTTAAATTTATGTTCATCATAATGAATTATATGATCTTGAATCGACAATGATCATTGTAATATAAATCAACATTATAAATATGTATATCATGATCGTCTTCAAAATTTACACGAATGACCCACCGACATATATAGGCTTTGTCCAGACTGAGCCAATTTGAAAATATTATTGAGCCAATCGCATTTATGTTTTAGGCACAGAATTATATGTATATATATTTCCATTCTCTCTAATCGGGTCAGACCGTCTACAGCTAGCCTTAGGTAATAATTCCCAAATGGAGTTAGCCTCCTTCGAGCACGACTCGTTTATTAGAGTGAAACTCATCTGCAAATAGTCGCTGAGACGACTCTTGACTAATGTCTGGCAGCACAAACACATGGGGAATCTACAGTCAGTTGTTATTGTTGTGTATAAATTCATCTGGGTGTGTGTGTGTGTGTGTGTGTGGGGCACTCAGACAACACCCTGTGAGTTGTGTACGCTCGCTAAGGGTTGTGTGCTGCCCCATGAAGCATTGCAACAATTTGCTGTAAGTACGTTAAGTTGGGCTTGATATTTGGACAACATTCGTTAGTTGCAGCCAGCAGGCGTCTCACCTTGTTACGCTTTTTGCTAGCCTGTTAATTTTAATTATATATATATATATTTATATGTACATATATATGCATATCCTTAGCAAATTTTAGAAAGTTTCCACCCTCAGTCGGATCCAAGCGGCTGCTCCCTTGTTGGTTTCACTGCCATTCGACGCGTCACGTTTGCCGCATGCCCCACATGCCTCTCTGCCCTGACAGTGTCTGCCATTTTGGCTTTTCCTGCAGGAAGCTTGCATATTTTACGTGCTCCACGTTGTTGTTGCTTTGGCTGTGCGGGCATCTGTCTGTGCTGTGCTGTGCTGCGCTCTGTGCAGTCTGTGCTGGTGCCCCAACTCTTCACTTTTATCGATTGAATTGTGTCTCAGGCTGTGAAATACAGGTCATTGATCTGCGCTTGTGCTTGCTTTTTCGCCGCCATAAACCAAACGAAATACTCCTCATTTTCATCTAGATTGAGAGTGGGCCGAGTGGGCCGAGTGGCGAGTGCCAGCGAACCGGGAAGCGGCTGGGCCGGGCCAGCATCGAATGTGCCAGACACTTTGCGAATCCAACTCGTCTGATTCTGATTGTGTAGAAATAATGGCGTGATGGATGTATGCTGGATGATGAGATTTCGTACTTATGAGACTTTTATCTAGAAATAAAATATAAAAAATTCTGAAAGAATTTGGTGAAAATAAAATAATTAAAATAATAAAATAAAAATAAAATACAAAAATATATATAAAAAAAATTTATTATATTGCTGACATATTTTAATTAAATTTTACTTTATTTTAAAAATGTTTATTAAAAATATATTATTAACTAAACTATTTAAATATCAAAAATATTATTAGGAGTATACTAAATGATTAAATTTTGTTGAACTAAAGCTCAAATAAATCAATCATAAAAAAGTAAATTATACTAGAATATATAATGAATAGCTATTAAATAACAAATATTAAATTATATATTATACACAATATATATAATTTTTTATATTTGAATTAATTATCATGTATTATTGATAAAAATAAATTAATAAAAATTATATCATATATACAGCATTCCTATAAACATTTTACACTTGTTTTACATAAAATAAAATATAATTTAAATAAATTAAAAATAATAAAAATTGTATTTTCGATAAGCTATGCAATTACTTCAAGAACTGATAGATTGGCATTTTAATTAAATTGAAAAATAAAAATAAAAATATCACATATATCATAATAACTGTAATCTTAACTTCATTTTAGCTATATCAAAAATTATACCAATATATATATATATATATATATATATATACATATATATATTACAACGAATTCAACCACCATTTGTGAGCAAGAGCCAAGCCAGAAGCGTCTGGCCCAGTCGCAGTTGCTGTGCTGTGCCTTGTCACACGGTTTCCGTGTTGGACATGCAGCGCAGAGAAGGAAGACGAAGGTGGCGTGGTGCCGGAGCAGTATGACGATGATAACGAAATCGTTTTTAGCTTTGGGGTAGTGGAGCAGCCGGCGAGTGGGGCGCGTCGCTGATGTCGTGTTGGGCGCAAACTGTACCGAAAGTGCGCATAGAAGGGAGCACGAGAGCAGGCGAACAGGCGGACAGACGGACGACCACTAGACCAAGCCAGAGCCAGCCAGCCAGCCAGCCAGCCAGCCAGGCCCAGACAGTGGTAGAAAGAGAAACCAACTGCGACTTATGGCCCAGGATGTGTTTTCGGCCAAAGTTGTAGCTGTCAGCATTTATTTCGAGGGTTGCACTCCAGGCCGGAAAATGCGAATTAAAATAACTGAAAACACAAAAGAAGGCAAAAACAAAAAAAAAAAAAAAAGAAAGAAGGAATGAAAAAAGAACGCATCGAGAAGACGTCTGTGTGCGGTTCAATGACCAAATGCCGCCGATGCTAACATGGTCCGCACCTACCCAAAGCTCAAATGTGACTAGAGAAAATTCTCGTGGCAGCAAACGAGTTGCAAGGTCGATGAACGCTGTTACAGTTGCAGTTGCAGTTGCAGTTGCAGCCCAAGGAAACTGCAGCCAAAGCGCAGTTAATAACTCAGCCCAAAACACGTTTTTCGGGCTGTGCTCGAATATGCAAGTGTCTGGCAACGCCAATCAATCATAATTTGAATGAAGGTAATATCGAGGAGTGCTATATAAAATATATAAAAATATATAAAACAACAGACAAATCCAAAAATTATTGAAGCTCATTAAAATGATTATAATATATAAAAAAAAAATTTAATTAGTGCTTAAAAAATAAATTTGATTTATGTTTATATATTTTCCAAATTCTGGCAATATTATCAGTCAATCCAAGCCATTGATTGAAGCTGTTCAAAAACCAATATTATATGATTCATATATATTTTGACCGTCTGGCAACACACACTGTAGTGATTAACGAATAATTTCTGTATTGCCTAATTGCCCTGACTTTAAAATTTGCAATCATCTGGCAACACTAACGATCTCAATCAAACAAATCAATCATAATTCTGCTTAAAAATTAAAAAAAAATCTGGCAACACCAATAACAAATATACAGGCAAATATAGCCAATTAAAATTTTTGAAAATATCTGCCAACACCAAAAAAAAAATTTACCTGAAAATATAAACATATTTGAAAATTTTTAACTATCTGGCAACAGCAAAACCTATGATTGAAGCTGACTATTCAAGTTTTTTACGCACATTTTGAACTTTGCAAATATGTGGTAACGCCAATGGTGTATGCCAATCAATGCAGCTCATAAATTCTATGTGCTGCTAAATTTGTAAATGTCTGGCAATGCCAAATGTATTGATCAAAGCTTGCAAATGTCTGGCAACGCTGCATAAGCTATATATCATTTTTATTTAATTTCGCAGTTTTCTTAGCCTTGTCGCCAGCTCCATTCAATCGCGGTCCGAGTGCAGTTGCAGTCACACATGGCGCTGTGCCGCATGGCGCATGCGTCGTTGGTAGTAGCGCTGCCTAGCATAGGATAATGGCCCCTGGTAACGTTCGTTGATGTTATAATCGTTGGCGTCGCTTGTGCCGCCAAACGAGGCACTGCACAAAGGCGACGCCCAACACTCGCCCCACTCTCACTTGCGTCGCGCTGCAGGCATTGACACGGACTGTGCCTCAGTCTCTGCCACTGCCTCTACCTCTGCTTGCAATGGCAATGGCCATGGCCATGATATAGCTATCTGGAGTACTCTATATGCTACTCGTGCGTTCATTTTATGCCACACACGAATACACCTTGCCTGACCCAACTATTTGCATGCATTTGTAGGCTGTCTGTGGGGCGTGAGCTGTGCGGGTAGTCGATGCAGAGATACTCTGTAAATTGGAATAATTTAAGGTTTGGGTATTTAAAGGAGTTTATAATTAATAATAATTATTATTATTTCGATTCAGAGGTATCTAAAATTTTAATTGGGAATGCCCAGCACTTAAATACTCTGTAATTGGCTGCAAATTTGAGCTAATGCAAAATCGTTTGGCTTATGGCAACTATAGTAGAAAATGTATGATAGCTAATAATAATTAATAAACTAAATTAATTAATTAATTAATTAATTAAATTTTATAAATATATAAATATTTTATACATAAATTATATATTAAATTATAAATAGATCCCAACATTTCAAATGTCAAATTTTGTTTATTTAAAATTTTGGAAAATGCAAAAAAAAAATTAATGCGGACACACGCACACATACAACACATACATATATGCGGTCAGAATTGGGGCTAATTGCAAAGGTTTAACAAAAGAAATAAATGAACTGAAATCCAATTATTATTCTTCCTCTTTCTTGTCACTTCTGTTTCAATTTCTTTTTATTTTTTTTTTCCTCTTGCTCTTGTTCTACTTCATTCATTTTCCTAGCTCTTTTACACTTCTTCTCGTTGCTCTTCTTCTTCATTTCTTCTTCTACTTCTTCTTCTTCTACTTCTTCTTCTACTTCTTCTTCTTCTACTTCTTCTTCTTCTACTTCTTCTTCTTCTACTTCTTCTTCATTTCTTCTTCATTTCTTCTTCATTTCTTCTTCTTCATTTCTTCTTCTTCATTTCTTCTTCTTCATTTCTTCTTCTTCATTTCTTCTTCTTCATTTCTTCTTCTTCATTTCTTCTTCTTCATTTCTTCTTCTTCATTTCTTCTTCTTCATTTCTTCTTCTTCATTTCTTCTTCTTCATTTCTTCTTCTTCATTTCTTCTTCTTCATTTCTTCTTCTTCATTTCTTCTTCTTCATTTCTTCTTCTTCATTTCTTCTTCTTCATTTCTTCTTCTTCATTTCTTCTTCTTCATTTCTTCTTCTTCATTTCTTCTTCTTCATTTCTTCTTCTTCATTTCTTCTTCTTCATTTCTTCTTCTTCATTTCTTCTTCTTCATTTCTTCTTCTTCATTTCTTCTTCTTCATTTCTTCTTCTTCATTTCTTCTTCTTCATTTCTTCTTCTTCATTTCTTCTTCTTCATTTCTTCTTCTTCATTTCGTCTTCATTTCTTCTTCTTCATTTCTTCATTACTTTTTCTTCTGCATCCTTCATCTACCCTTCCCTACTCACACGATCATTAAAAGCTTTTAAAAGCTGCCCGAAGCGGATATAGGAATTGGATATTGAAAGTCCCAACGAGAATCGAGTGTAAATGAATTAGAATCGAACTCAGTAACATTTTCGCTTGCTGTATCAACTGGAGCTGATGAGGATAAAACAGATTCTTCTTCTTCTGCTTCTGCCACTTCTTCTTCTTCTTCTTCTTCTTCTGCCGGCTCAACCATCACAGCCTGCTCGATCCTGTTGGTCTTTCTGGATTTATACGACCTCCTAACGGAAATGCGACAATGTTTCGGCGTTATAACGGTTTGCTGAGCCATATTCCGCACGACCGCACTCTTGGCCATGGGCCTAGAACGAATCGTGCGAGCCTTGGTACACCGTTTAGTGATCGAAGGCTTTAGTTTGGGCATCATTGTCGAGCAACACTGATTGGCAACAGCTCACGATATAGGCACATAAATATTTCTCTCTCTACGGAACACTCACCACAATTGGCCTGGCTGAGGTTCGCCAGGGCAGCGCACTGGTGCCATCCTCGAACACGAGCGCCTGGCGCAGCGCAAACTCAGAGTGGCCCGTACGCACCAAGACTCCCAGATGAGTCAGACTGCACAGGCTCATCAGCACATACTCCTCGATGTTGTCCACTTTCTTGCCGCGACGCATCTGCTTTTCCACCTGCTTGACTATGCTGCTGGCCGGCACAAAGGCCGTCAGCGAATGGCTGCCCTGCAGCACGCCCAGCGCCTTCATCACATTGCGATTGATCTTCTTTGGCACATTGAAGTTATCCATTTTATTTTTATTTTATTTTTTTTTTGAGATATGTATGTATGTATATAGTTATTATAGAAAAGAGAATTAAATTCGAAACTAATTTGTATGAAGCTTTGTATATTTTGTTAGTTGGCGTTTTTGGATGTTTATAGCTCTATGGTTGTAGAATTTATGTGGCCTGAGTGAAGTCGCTGCGAGCATTCCAGGCCAAATTAGCCCAGGTTACTAGGATTTTCAAGAAAATGCTCATCAAATTGTATATATTAATTAATATAGAAATGGGTGGTTGATCCGAAGCTAATTCTATTCTAATTTATCATTCCTATAGAACTAAATTTTCACTAATTTGAAAATTCGAAGTTTTTTAATTACAAAATTTAAACATTATTAAAAATATTAATATGAAACAAAAAATTAGTTTTCTTATATTGATTAATTCTTTAAATGTTAATTTACATATTAATTGATTTTAAAATATAATTTCAGAAAATATTTGGCAAATATTGATTATTAAAATAAAAAAATAATATAAATAATATAAATTATATATATAATAATAAAAATAAATTATTATAAAATAATATAATTATTATAAAATAATAAAAATAAATTATTTATTTTACCTATTAATTGTTTTATAATTGAAGAAAATATTTTTTTAAATATTGATTAATTATTTTTTATTATTTTACTTAATAGTTGTTTTCAAATATTATTTAAGAATACAAAAAATTATACCGTTCTTTCAATTTAAAAATATTTAAAAACTTAAATTTAATTTTTAAATAAAAAAAAAATTATTATTATATCATGGATATTAAAAATATAAATATGTATTTTTTTATTTTTAATTATTTATTTTTTTATTTATTTTTTATTTATTTATTATTATTAGTTTTTTTTTTAATATAATTTTGTATATATTTAATTAATTCATATTTTTCTAGATTCTTATTTGTATTTATTTCTATATATTAAACAAATATATATAATAAATAATAAATATAATATATAATAAATATTAAAACTCCATTTAAATATATTTTTTACTTTTTTTATTTTTTCTCTTTCCACTTTCAAAGCTCTTCAATGCTCTTTCCATTGCTGTTCATCTCATAGGAATGCGCCCTTAGACAATTTCACTTAATGATGAAAAGTGCATCACAATTAAAATGAAAATCAACGAAAAGCGAAAACTTTCTACACATACATAAGTAAACGGGAATACGGAGCGAAAAAGAGAGAGAGAGACAGAGAGAGAGAGAGAGAGAGAGAGAATAGAACAATAACAGACTAACCTATTGTAAAGTGGGGAATACATAAATGCAAACACACATATACCGAAGCTTAAGCACATGTGTGTGTGTGTGTGTGTGTGTGTGTGCATTATGCACATACAAATTTTACTGTTGTGTTGGCAACAAATTTCCAAAATGGCGTCTCAGCGTGACTATCTTGCCAGTGCCTGCCTGCGCCCCCAACCTGCCCCGTTACTCACATATGCAACCAAATACATGTTTACCCCGGGCGAAATTCTTTTTTTGTCTGCTGCACAACTACAGAAAAAAAAAAGCGGAGCCAGCGCTAGAGCCATGGCCAGAGCCAGAGCCAGAGCCAGAGCGGAGCAGGTCAATGATACCAAAAGTTAACCCACACCAGTAGCGTCTGCGTCGCACTTGAGCAATTTTCACAAAAAAAAAGGAGGAAAATAAAATACAAACAAAAACGAAAAACAACAACAAAAGCTGGCCGCACCCTTTGGGCAAAGCCACCCACACCCAGAGCCACTGCCAGAGCCAGGGCCAACTCCACAATCAGCGCCAGTGTCAAGTTTACGCCATACACACACACACACATACACGCAGAGCTGGATCTGGTCATGAACTCCATTCTCCATTTTCAATGGCAGCCATAGGAGTCACCGCAGCGCCCCAGCGCACAAAAGCTCTTTTATCTTTCGCATGTTTAATTTGTGCAGTGCGAGCGAGAAGGCGCAGCACAAAGTGAAAGACAAAAAAAAATACAAAAAAAAACCGAATGCAACGACTAAGCAGGCAACTATCTAGCTGTCATGCTGCCTCCCACTTGGGCTGCCCACACTCTAAATGCAGCGACGCCTTATGCATCATTTAGTATGAAGCCCCCCATCCTAACTATGTCTATCTATGTATTTATCTTTTTCCTGTGCGGCAGAGGCAGAGCAGCAGCAGCAGCGACGGCAGCGACGGCAGCAACAAAAACCATCATCATGCCACGCCACAACTTGAACAACGCGGTGAAGGTCATTGCTACCAAAATTGTGTCTCCCTTTTGTCCTACTCTACTCTTGACTCAATTCGACTCGCATTCTCATTCGCAGCGCAGCAGAGACGAGCAAAAAACACCAACAACACACCGACACACACACACACACACTCATTCGCTCATACAGTCATGCTGTCTGTCTGTGTGCGCAGTTCTGCATTTAATCGTTAGCATTTGCACATCCGCACACATGCAATGCAGAGCGTTGCCAGACTGTTCTAATTGGACTAGAAACTTCTAATAAGCAACTTCAGCGAAATAGAATCGCATTGCACTGGCAACACTCGCCGCGTATATTACAACATCCCAGCGCAGAGTCCGACTCTAAATAAAATGGGAGAACAAAAAAAAATGCAAACTCGTTCGCACTGTTCGACCCGTTCCGCTCCCGTGCCAAAAGCAAACTGTGTCTGTGTCACTCAACCCACTAAACTTGCACACAATGCGCCGACAACAACAACGACGACGACGATGACGATGGCAACGGCAACGGCAACGACGACGAAGTCGAACTCGAACTGTGTTGGCGCATTCGTGTGTAGCCGGGCTGCGTCGCGTCGCTGCCAGCTCCTACTTGCTGTTGTTGTTGCTGTTTTTTGTTCAATTGCATGCGCCTCTCTACGCCCTGCTCGCGCTCTCTTCCACACGCTTTTGTCGCTATTTGTTGTTGACTCTATGCGCTCTCTTCCTTCGTTGCTGGCGTCGCTTTGCACTGTTGGGTTCAATGTCTGGTGGTTGACCTACCCGTACCAGATTTTTCTACAGGACTTTTTTTCGCTGCGCTGCTGCGCTGCTGCTGCATTTTGCGCATTTGCTGTTTGTTGACTCATTTCCCTCACCCCCCGCCCACGCCACCGCTCAACAAGCAAACACGACAAGTGAAAACTACAAAAAAAAAAATTGCAAATTTGTGCAATGTTGTCGTCTGTCGCCTGCAAAGTAAAAGTTGTGCAACTGAGTTAGTTGCGAGCTGCTCGAGGGGGCGCTGCTTAAGTTCTGTGACAGCTGAAATTACACAATGCCGTTGTTGTTGTTGTTGTTGCTGCTGGCAACTGTTTGGCCAGACAATTGCTCATAAACATTTATGGCTGATAGTTGATTGGCTTATCTATGCGTCAACCCGACTGCACTGATGCACCAAGCGCTCTTCCCTTGACTGTGGCCATGGCGTAAGCACAAGATATTGCATATGCCATACACACACACACACACGCACACGCACACAGATATATTCTAACTCAGTTTATGCGGTAAGCTTTGCATTCGCTGCTCAGTCCAACTGGTTTTCCACTTGTAATTTCACTCGCTTGGCCAGTTTTCCACGAACGTTGTGCCTCCACCTGGTTGGTGGCAAGAAAAGCCAACAAACCGCGCTGGAAACTATTAGAAGATTCAAGGCTAAGGCTGCACGTCTAAGGCTAAGGTCATTGCCATGGACCAGCGCTGTGAAGAAGATACCCTATAAAAGGGGAACAGGTTGAACAGGGGTTATTTATTAAATTTTGTTTGATTATATCTTAAATTATTTTTAAAAATGTCTAAATTCTATATATCTATTTTTGCAATACATTTTTTCATAATTCAATATATTTATCTATGAATTATAATTATATTAATTATATTATATATTTATATTATATTATATATTTATGGTTCTTATCTTTTATCTTTTTTCTATATTATAATTATATTAATTATTAATTATATTATATATTTATGGTTCTTATCTTTTATCTTTTTTCTATATTATAATTATATTAATTATTATATATTTATAGTTTTTAATTTTTTTTTTAATTTCTGTCTTGAATTTCCAATTAATATTTATTCTTTTATTTTAATTAAATTTAAAAAAAAAAATTTTTAATAATATTTTCGCATTACATTTCTAATTAATATTTACTCTTTTATTTTTCAACTATACATTTTATTACAAATTTAATATTAGCTGATTAGTTATCATATATAAATATTTGACTACATTATTTTTTTTTTTAATAATAAATAAATATATTTTTTTAATTTGTATATTATTTAACACCAAACATTTTTTTATTAAGCATTCATACAATACAGGGTATTTGAATATACTACCAGAATTAAAATATTTTCATTCTTTCTCTTACATTACTGCGCTCCATTAAACAGTTATCTAACATTGTATGATTGACATAAATGTATGCAGAGTATTTGAACGTCGATCATTCTTGAATAACTTTTGCCACATTCTTAGTTCTTCTATCGATGCATTTTCTGCATTTGAATGCCAATGAAGGAAAAACTAGTTTTTCACCATTGCAGTGAAGAACAAAAGCCAGTTATTATTATGTTCTGCAAACTGCAGACTGGCTAAGCAAGTTGCGAGTGCTTACCTGTTCTATTAGAGAGAAAGTTACCTGTGTATGTCGTAAGCATTTCCATGGGAGAAAGTACTTGGTGCAGCAGGAAAGTCTTATAATCGTTGCGTTGCAATTGTCATGTGTATTTGCCAACTGGAACTAGGTAAGGTGACTCACACAGCTCGCTTGCCACTTGCCACATGCCACATGCCACAAACGCAACCCTCTGGTTGGCTACAACTATTTGCTGAGTGTTGCAACTGGCAACTGTTGTGTGACAGGCGAATGACAAATTACCCTGGAGACCTCACTAAATGCATATCGTGCAGCTTACATTGTTGTTGGGCTTAACTTGACACATAACAGCCAGGCTCCAGGTGCTACGACCCAGAGTAAGAGGAAGAGCTGAGCTGTAATTGTGGAAAATTGGAAACAACATATAATTATAACTGTAAATGTGTATATAGAGGGAGAAAGGAGGAGAGAGAAGAAGGAGAGAAGAGAAAGAGTTAGAGCTGTCTGGATTTCTATCTATCTATATCTATATCTATATCTATATCTATATCTATATCTATATCTATATCTATATCTATATCTATATCTATATCTATATCTATATCTATATCTATATCTATATCTATATCTATATCTATATCTATATCTATATCTATATCTATATCTATATCTATATCTATATCTATATCTATATCTATATCTATATCTATATCTATATCTATATCTATATCTATATCTATATCTATATCTATATCTATATCTATATCTATATCTATATCTATATCTATATCTATATCTATATCTATATCTATATCTATATCTATATCTATATCTATATCTATATCTATATCTATATCTATATCTATATCTATATCTATATCTATATCTATATCTATATCTATATCTATATCTATATCTATATCTATATCTATATCTATATCTATATCTATATCTATATCTATATCTATATCTATATCTATATCTATATCTATATCTATATCTATATCTATATCTATATCTATATCTATATCTATATCTATATCTATATCTATATCTATATCTATATCTATATCTATATCTATATCTATATCTATATCTATATCTATATCTATATCTATATCTATATCTATATCTATATCTATATCTATATCTATATCTATATCTATATCTATATCTATATCTATATCTATATCTATATCTATATCTATATCTATATCTATATCTATATCTATATCTATATCTATATCTATATCTATATCTATATCTATATCTATATCTATATCTATATCTATATCTATATCTATATCTATATCTATATCTATATCTATATCTATATCTATATCTATATCTATATCTATATCTATATCTATATCTATATCTATATCTATATCATATCATATCATCTATTATGCACCTCCTCCCCACCTTCTCATCCTACCCTTCACACGCTCAGACAATCCCTGGCTGGGCTTTTATAACCCCCGTAATGGCAACAATAAGCTATGCGACGCCAGCAAACTGTGCGAAAGTTATATAGATTGCAGTTGGCGACGAATATGCAACCCCTTTTGTTAAGTATAAACCCCTTCAACCCCTACCCCAACCTGCCCCAACCCCTGAACTGGTGCAAACACAGACAGTCGCTGCCTCTAACCACCAAAATTTTCAACAAATTCGTGGCAGTTGAACTTTCGCTAATTTTAATGCAACATCGGGGCAGCAAGGGCTTGGCTTGTTTTGGGGCATGCAACTGACAGACTAAACAATTTGATGGATTCTGTGAGATAACAGCATTGGCAACATATGGTGACGCAATGTGCAGCAGCAGCACCAGCAGCAGCCACATGAAGGTCAATAAACCATGAGTCTGTGGCACGAACAGACAGAAAGGTTGGGCTGCGGCTTGACGAGCAGCTTTTTGGTGGCATGAGCTGAAATCTGCTTTTGGACTTAGTATGCTGATGCAATGTTCAAAATTCCTAATTCATTAAGGAAGATATTAGAAAACATTTTTTAAATATTTTTTTTTTTTAATATAAAAATTTAATTTAATTTAATTTAATTTTAAAAATGTTGTTTACATTTTTTGTCAAAGAAAATTGTTTATACAAAATATTATTAATAATATTTTTTATTTCAAAAAATTTTCGAATTTAATTTTTTTAATATGATATTTAGAAATCTTTTCTTATTTTTAAGTTTAAAAAAAAAATTATTTTTTTTATCCTATACTTTTAATATTTTTTAAATGATACACAAAATATAGTTTTATTATAGTTTTATTAAAAATTTATTTTGTAATAAGTTAGCTTTTATTATAAAAGTTAAGTGTTGCCTATCAGAATCAACGTCAACTTAACATCAACCTAAATTTTTTATTTCATTGGTATTTAACTTTATATACTATATAATATACTGTATATTATATACTCTTTTACTCCGTAAGTTAAACTTTTATTCAGGTATCAAATAAAAATATGCGCATTATCATCATATTGATAGTGTATTTGAGGCGAATAAATTAGGTATGGCGATAATATGAAGCAATATGTTACACAAAACAAAAATCTTATTAGAAACTGAAGTGCTACAATATCTTCAATAACCTGTCATAGGTAAAAAACAAATTTTTTTTTAATTTTTACTTTTTTTTATTTTTTAAATCTACAACAAACAGTATCATCTGCAATCTATAAGCTTCGAACCCTAATATAAAGACTACCATATAAAATGCTATTTATAAAAAAACTTTAGAAAAATTTGTTAAAAATAAAAAATAAATAAAAAAAAGATTTCACCCAAGTGAATCCAAACTTCGTCATGGAAATTCCGACATTTCCTTTTTTGCCCAAAAATGTTCGTCACAGCAGTCCTCAGCCATGACGAACTTTGAACTTGTGTTTAACCTGTCACCCAGACCCAAATCGAGCTACGCCTGCGGTTCATCATCCAGCCGGGGCATCAGGTGCAATGGACACACGTTATCCACGGTGCATGCTAAGCCACAACGAAACTGATTACTCATCCAAGCCCAATCCGTATGATTCACTGGGGGAGTCGCACCTTTTCAGCCATTATATAAATAAAGCACGGCCGGATAGGCAGACCGTAAGCCCGTTTGCACATACGTGTCCAGGACAAAATTCGACGTAAAGTTTTTTGTGTGTGCGCTGCCTGCCTCCCAGCGGAGGTGCCTAATGAGTCACTGACCGGGCGGTGCTCCCCACATTTTTCTCTCTGTGTGTTTGTGTGTGTGTGTGTGTTTGGGGGGCTTTGCATAAATAACATAAAACTCGGGCGTCGAGTTGTTTCATTGAACTGCGCCTCGGCTGCCTCAACTTCGACTGACTTATAGCATACATTTGGGCGCCGAATAGAATTAGCCCCAAAAATCGGTTCACTGCACGCACGTTGACCTAATAATTGGCCACAATATGCTCTCTGCCAGGGTTCAGGGTATCAATCGAATGCCATTGTCTGACTTTTTTCTTTTTTTTTGATAAGGGCACTACATGGGCATTGTGCTGCGTCAATTAGGCAGAGACTGCGTTGAAGGCTGTTTGAGTGAACAAATAGTTTTAAAAAAAAACTCATGGATGATTCGGTAAAGATGGGTTAACAAAGGATTGATATTTGAATGTTATTTATTAATTTTTTTTATATATATTTTTTTATATTTATTTTTATTTTTTGTAATATGCGACAATAAAGTATTTATTATATTTTTTAAAAATTCAAACGTGGATATTCCTGAATACCAATATATATATTTTATAATTATTATTATTATTTTACTTTTTTTCTATAATTTTTACCTAAAGGCATTATAGATCCCAAATAAAAGTAACAGAAAGAGACCGAGGCACACAGATCTAGAAGCAACAAATTAAATATTTATTTCTTCAGCTCTACATCTATCTCTCCTAGATGATTGGCCTGATTTCGCTTACTTCATATAATAATTATTTAAGTCAGATCATTTCTCTGTGTGTTCGTCGCTTTCTCTTCTAATTCATTCTAATTCTATCCCTCTCTTCATCTCCTCAACTGCTCTCTCTTTCTTTCTCTCTCTACCTCTATTTCTTTTATTTGCTCTCTCTCTCTTTCTTCTACTCTACTATTTTTCTCTGTGTTTTTCACACTCATTGACTTGATCTCTCTCTCTCTTTTTCTTGTTTTTCTCTCTCTCTTTTTCTTTTTATTTCTCTCTCTCTCTCTCTCTCTCTCTCTCTCTCTGTCTCTCTCTTGCTTTCTCGCTTTCTATATTTTTATTTTCCTCACGTTTTCTTTACCCCATTCGTTTTCGCTTCTTTCTCTTTTCTTCTCTTCCCTCTCGCTTTATTCTCTCTCCCATAATCCTATTTAACATCGCCTTTCTATGCGATTTTCATATCATCAATTACTAATACCACTTTCACAGATATTAAATAAATATATTTGACTCTAAATATTATAGTGAAAATCTGTAAAAGATGGGCAAACCTGGAAATTCTATTTATAAACTAAAACTCTATATATAATGCTTGAATTTGGGGTTAAAGATATTTTGGGCAAACAATAAAATGTTGATTAGGCGCCTAAAATGCCAAGGAGGAATTCTCAATGCGAAATGGTTAAAGGACACAAAGGGGCCCGTGTTGTGATGGTCGCACTGGCCACAAGCTAGACAATGCCAGGGACAGCCCTGAAATGAATGCCGTCTGCCCAGCAGCCAGACCGCAGCGCGAATGCTCCTTGCCCACGCCCCACCACCGACCGCCAACCTCAGACGCCTCTCAATGTCATTTGCAGCATGCACCAGCTGCCGAAGCCGGCAAAGCCGGTGCGGGCAGCGCCCAGACCTTGGCAATGGGAGTGGGGGATTGGGCTTTAGGGGAAGCTGGAGAGGAGCTGTACCGACAAGGAGTCGCTTGCTGTGCATGCGGAAATGCGCATGCTTGCGTGTCCTTGCCCTTGGTAGCGAGTCCTTTGCATAGTTGTTGCCGCGAATGCCCCTGAAAACTGTTAACCTTCGTGCAGCGCGACCGAAGGATTTTTGCAATATGCAACGGACAACAGGCGGAACATGCGCGTTGCATGTGCAGCGACGAGTTCTCCGACGGCGAACGAGAGTGTGAGTAATAGAAAGAGAGAGAGCGAGAGAGAGAGAGAGAGATAGAGAGAGCGTGAACTCTTCTCTCTGTAGAGCGTAGAGCGTAGAGCGTTGCCACCGCACCGAAACTACAAAATTGATGTTGGGGTGTCGTCTGGCTGCCCCTGCCCAGAGCCGGGCGTATTTCACAGCTTTGCCATTGCCATTGCCATTGCCATTGACCATGATATTTAGCCAATGTCAGTGAATGGAGGTAAATGGAGGTCGCACAACCTTACCCCCGTATAGCTTAACCCTGCTCCAATACATGTCAAGACAAACTTAATCGTCATTAGCGACCTTAGAGCGCACGGACGAACGTCTTCTGTGGACAGACCTTCGTCGACAACGTTCAAAAGCTTTTGCTTGACAACGCTCGAGGGTTGTAACTCCAGACAGATAAACTCTAGCCCCCCCCCCCTCCCCACCCACCGTTCAGTACTTTCGCAATTATATGTATATATTTGTAATTTCTATGCTTGGAACACTCCAGGAATTCTATGCCAAACTTTTGCAACCCCAAAAAAAAAAACAAAAAACCAGAAAAAAGCACACACAAAGGGGCAACGGCATAAACAACGGTTCCAGACGCGGCCAAACCCAACTGCGTGCTTAAATTTGTTTGCATACCGACTTGAAGATACCCTGGAATAACATATCAGCGTCTAACTGCATACCAAGCCATCACATGCACTGCAATCATCATATATATACTATAAAATACCCTAACAATTTAATTTAAATTTCATAATTATTTTGTTTAACTTTAATAATAAATTTTCCATTAAAATAAATAAAAAATAAATAAATAATTAATAAACAAACATACATTTTCAAAATAATAATAAATATGAAATACTCTGGCCTTTTAATTTAATTTTCACAATGGTGAATAAATGATTTGCTTATATTAATTTGATCTAAATTTATTATTTTTATTTTAACTAAATTTATTTAATTTTATTTCTAATTTTTCATTTAACAAAACAAAAAACATACCCACACTAATTAACTAACTAATAACTTTATTATTTTCTATAAAACATTATTATCTTTAACTTAACAATATTAATTATAATATATTTTATTTTTAATTTAAAATTATTTTATTAAATTAAAATTTTTATTTTGTTATTTATTTTTTATTTTATTTTTAATATATTTATATATTTTTGTTAACTTTAAATTATTATTATTTATTATAAATGATTAATTTAAATTCATTATTTACATATAATAACTATAAAATACCCTATCTGATTTTAATATAATTTAAATAATTAACTTGTTTAACTTTGTAATAATATTTTTCTTTTCATTTACGCAGCATATTATTGCACTTACAACTTTTTAAACATACCCGTTTTAATTGCCCTTAGGGTATAATCACAGCGTAAATCTGCAGCCCAACACTTCCGTCCTCGTCGTCGTCGCCGTCGTCGTCGTCAGCGTCGTCGTCAGCGTCATCGTCGTCAGTCCCTTGTTCATTGCACCCCCAACGTATTGTACATTGACTTCTCTGGGCTACGCTTTGTTTTCTGCATTCGCCGACGGCCGAGTCGCAACAATGCGCTCTCACACGCGCGCTCTCTCTCTCTCTCTCTCTCTCTCTCTCTCTCTCTCTCTCGCTCTTTTGCGCTTCACTCTCTTCGTGCTGAGCGACATTCCCATACCACGACCTACCTTACCCACACCCACAGTGCGCTTTCAGCTTTCTGCGTTCGGCTTTGGCCATTCTTCCGTGCACAACTCCCGCCCAACCAATGCAGAGTCTGTTGTGTGCTTGTATTGGTGTCTGTGCTGCTGCCACTGCCGCAGTCGACGCTGCTGCACAAATTCGCTGTTCGGTTTTCATATTGAAAGTAGAATTTTTCACTTTTGCAAATTTCTGTCTCGTTTCAGTCGCGTTAACGACGTCATGTCGCACGTTTGTTCTGCATTTGGTTCTCCACTCGAATCAAATCTTCGAATGTTATTGTTGTAACGGTATGAGATTAACTTTCAATTGTTCTGTGCCCAACTGCTATAATAAGCCGATAAAATTGTGTTTCATATGAGTGTTAATGATCACAATGATCACTGTTATAAAGTGTTATGCTGCTTTCAGTAGACAATTGGAATATGTGCTACGAAGAACGGATAATGAAAGAGACTGCAAAGGCGTGTGCTGCTGATTAACGGTACTTTAAAGCAGTAATTCAAATATATTGTGCATGGCCAGATATATTTTTTGTATATTCCGATCCATTTGACCTTTCACTATCAGGATCAGCAGTCATTTAGCTGTCATCCCATGAGGACCTGCTCAGCTTCAGCCTGCCCAAAATGTCTGACTCATTCCAGAGCAGCGCTCGCACAACTTCAAAACTCCAGACATTGCAACCCTCATTAGGCTCCCCAACCTTCAATGTCTGGTCCATGCACGGGGCGGGCTGCAACTCCAATTACCCACACACACTCTCAAGCAACACCCATCGCAACTCTGCTGCTTCTGCTGCTTAACAGTTCGCTGCTCGCTCAACTGTAGCGCCTCTGTAGACGCGCTGTTAAATGCGCCACTGGCACACACAGCGACAGCGGCAGCTGCTGTTAACCTTGCCTTGGTATTGGTGAACTTGACTAAACACGCGCTAGCTACGCTCGCTCGCTCTCTCTCTCTCTTTCGGCTAAGTAGCTGTATTCGCTTGCGCTCTTTTGCGCTCTCTTGCTATTGAGTTTCTATTCCAAATTCTACGCAATGTGTGTATGTGGAGCGCGGCGCGTTGTCAGCAATGAGCATTCAGTGTTAAGGTCAATACGTTTGTTGTCTACGTACACACACATGCAAGCATGCATATACATATATGTGTGTGTGTGTTTACAATGAGATTGCATCCATGAGGTTGCGTTTTGCTCACTGATTGCTTTGCTATTGAATGTTGTCACTGGCGCTTGTTTATGCACTCATTTGTGTGTGTGTGTGAGTGCAACTATTTATTGCTCATTTGTCGTTTTTTTTTGCGTGTTTGGGGTCAAATTGTGACTCTGACGCTTTGACGTTTACGGAAGTTTTTTTTTTGTTTTTGTTTTTATAATTTATGAATTGACTAATGCTTTGATAAATGTACGTGCCCCGTTAGGTGACGAATTGTCAGTCAAAGTACGGTTAAATGTGCTTATTCGCTCTTATTCTGAACTTCCCTTAAGTCGCTCGTATGCGAACCTACCTCAATGCGTAACTCCGTCCGTCCGCTAAAGTATTTTGCTAACGCATATTGCTCATACGCACTGATTTGGGCGGAAGTTGGTGCCGCCCACGCAGACACCCAGCTACCCAGCGAGCTACCCTTATTCCATTATTCATGATTCCTATTCACCCCCAAACTGGGTGGCAACTCCATTAAAATTCTCGTCGACCCTACTCATGCCGCAATTTGTTAACCCCCCCAACAAAAAAAAAAAAAAGAAAAAAAAACCAAACGAAACTTGGTTTGTGCGTGTTTGCCGTTCGCCTGCTCATTCGCGTTTATTTTTGTTTATTTATGTTTTGCTTTTTGTATTCTTTACAGCATTTTTGGCTTTGCTTCCTCGTTTGCTTAGCGCAAGCTCACGCTCTCACACACACACACAGTCTTGCTTCCTCTCTGTCTCTCTCTCGCTCATGACAGTCGGTTAGCGGGGCTTCCTCGTGCTCTGTCAGACGTGCCCACTTTGCAGGCAAGCGGCACACGCATACAAGCAAACGGTTTTCACTTTCATTGTGCAGCTTATTCGCCCACTCACACACAAATGCGCTCTCTCGCACACACACACGTTGTACGCTCAGCAGGTTTTCGTATTGCTACGCTGCTCGCTCTCATCGCGCTCGTTCATATGTTCTGTTCTGTTCTCAGCTCTCTCTCAGTGATGATGTTCGGTTCTGCTCTCAGGCGGCTGCAAGCTTTTTGCGATTTTCGGTTTCAGTCAGAGAAAGTACGGCGCATGCAGCGGTCGCGAATCTAAAGCGCGTCCATCAATCAAGCCAATTAAAACACAGCCCAAAAATCGCCGTCGCTAATTAAATATTAAAACTCATTAATAATCCAGCTGAAAAATGTGCAACAAATGCAGGCCCAGCCGTAGGGAGGCAACATAAAAATACAAAAATATGCAAAATTCGTAATTTGTAAACGGAAAGTGTTGCAAGTTGTTAACATTGAATCTCGTGTGTGTGCGTGTGTGTGTGTGTGTGTCCGTGTCCGCGTCGCGCTGTGTCCTTGTCCTTGTGCAGCGCCCAACGGTCGCAGCTATCCGAACAGCTGTTGGCTGCCAGTTCAAGTCCTCGTGCTCGTGCTCGTCCTCGTCCTCGTCCTCGTCCTTGTCCTCGCCCACGTCCTGTTGCCACTTCACCTTGCTCTTGAACGCCGCCTAGGCCCTCAATGTCAGTGCCAGCAGCATTGCCCGTGTCATCCTATTGAATTTTCACAAATATTCACTTTTCCCATCCAGCCACGCCCCCCCCACCCCGCCAAAGCTTCGGCTGCGCCCAGCTGTTGCTGCAAAAACTAAAAACGAAATACAAATCTCGAGCTAATATGCTGCGCGAAACAGCTGTAGTCAAATTTGTGTAATAATAATCAAAGTATCTGGCCAACAGCAATGTGTTTTAATAAGCTTTACCTGTTAAATAAATGCGTGAATTATTCGCCAGGTGTGCAGTGCAAATGTTCAATATAACGGATAACCAGAAAATACAATAAAAATTACAAGAAACAAAATTACTTAAAAAAAAATTTAACAAAAATCTAAGTGACATAATCATCACACTCACACTCTCTCCCCCTCTTTGACCTTGGAAAAAAGAAAGCTCAGTGAAAACTCCAGCGAGTTCATCAAACATACATGCATATAAATATATATTTTTATAAAGGTGTTTATAACCCATAACAATACTACAATAAATATAAAATATAAAAAAATAAGAAAAAAAAGATATTCATAAATTTAATGCTCAGGTGAAAAAATTACTAAAAATTAAAATTAAATTTAAATTAATAAATAAATAATACTAATTAACAGGCAACTAACGCGTTGTGTTTCATGTGCAAAACATCTATATATATATATTATAAATATATTATTAATATACACCTGTACAACATATATACATATATACATATATATATATATATAAATATATATATTATATTTTTGGAGAAAAATCAAACAAAAAGTGAATGAATTTAATTAAAATGTTATCAAGCGCTGACTAAATGTCATAATTATACCACAATACTCGACGTATATATATACACATATTAAATATATAATTACAAACATAAATATATATACATATACTATATAGCAAACTCAACTCAAGTATTCATCAAACAAATATCAGAACATAAATATTATGTTTCCCAAATATATATAAATATATATATATTTTTTTTCTCGCATTATTATTATTCAACAATCAACTCATCAATCAATCAAGCAAACAATCAATCAGGTCTATAAATTATTTATAAAAGTAAGTGTCTATACTTAATTAACAATTTAATGAACAAATATTTTTAACTCGTAATTAATTAGGAATTGTTCAGGAAGTTAAAGGCATAAAATGTGGGCGAAACAATATTGAGATTGGGCATGAATTGCATGAGAAAATATATTATACGGTATATATATATATATGATGTGATATATATATCACTTATATATATTTATACTCGCTCATGAAGTGAAAGGGGTATATTGGTTTAATATATAGTTTGTTTGTTTTTTTTTTTTTGAAAGCAAATCATTTCAGCACTAAAGAAGCAATAGACTTGAGCTTTGGTACATATACTTCTTGATACTGTGGTCTTATACTGGGATCAGAAGTGCTATAGAGCATATAACAGAAACTCTTATTTAAGCTAGAGACTTGAAATTTTGATTCTGTAGTCGAGTGAGCAACTCAAGACTAAATATAAATATAATAATATAATAAATATAAATATCTAGACGCCCATTGGGGGCGTGGCAAATCAAATAATAGCATATCTACCACAGTTTTGAAGCGAGAGCTACAGAATTGGACGGGATCATGAGAAATTATTTAACTGTTTTTGCAACTCAAACGAGTATTATTCAGTCGGCCAAAGCCGATTTATATTTAAATTATATTATGTTAATTTATTGCATGAAAAAAATAAATAAAAAAATAAATACAAAAATAAAGGAAAAAATAAATATTAATTAAAATTCTAAAAAATAAATAAAATAATAAAAATATTATTTAAAAATAAACATAATAATATATTAACAAAATATAAATAATTATAAATATAATAAATATAAAATATATAAATATATAAATATATAAATATATAAAAAATAAAAATAATTAAATTAACTAAAATATTATTTTTTAAATTATTTTTATTGTTATACATGATAAATATATTATTTTAAGCATAAATATTTATTTATTTGAAATTTTGTTATAGCTAAAAATTATATTATTATTATTTATTAAATGAAAATTCACTGAATATTTAGCAATAAACTTAAAAATAAATATTTATAAATTTAAAATTAAAATATAATATTAAAAAATTAATTTTTAAAATATTGAAACAATGTTTCTTATATATTTATTTTTGTATATTTAATATATATTTAATATATATTTAATTCATTATTTTATTTATTTCTTACCTTTCTCCTTTCTCCCTTATCCATTCCAGCTACTTAGAATACCTACAACATACTCACGCATATTATAAACAAATTAAATAGAGCTGCTGTGGAGACGTCGAGGAGAACCCGAACAAGTATTATTAGCTATAGACATTGAGCATACAAAACATACTCAATCACAACAAGGCCTCATGATATTTCAATAAAACGATATATAAAATATATATAGATATATATGACTCGATCTGGGCAGGTTTAAGGACAACGCTAGAGCAGTAAGCAAACAATATTCTAGGAACTACGAAAACAACTTTGCAACTTGAAGGCTGAAAACATTTTGATAATCCCAAAAAAAAAAGAAAAAAAAAACAAAAAACAAAACATACAAAAATATATATGCAACAAGTGTAAAGAAGAAGAGACTGATTTTTACAAGAAGAGGAAGAAGCAGAAGATAAGACAGTTAAGGAGAGCTGAAGAGAGGCAACAACGCAAAGTGATTCTGGATCAAATCCATTCGAAATCTATATATACTATATAAATATATATATATATATATATATATATATATATATATTTGATTTGCCAAGATGCTGAAGAAACTGAAGTGCATGGAGGCAGCAGCGGCGGCAGCTGCGGCAGCTGCCGGCAACGGCAACAGTGGCCAAAAGCACATCAAAACGGAGCCCATCGATTTCGAGCTGCTGCAGCTGGAGGAGCAGGAGCGCCGCAGCCAGGCCGAGCCAAGCAGCAGCAGCAGCAGCAGCAGCACTGGCAGTGGCAGCAACAATGTTGCAAGCGTCAGTGTGCCACAGCGCTATACGCACGTACAGGTGCAAACGGTGCCGCCGCGCCAGCCCACCGGGCTGACCACGCCCGGCGGCACACAGAAGGTGATATTGACACCGCGCGTCGAGTACGTGCAACAGCAACGTGCCACCAACGGCAAGCCGCACAGCTATGCCGAGACAACAGCCGCCGCACCACAGATCATCATAACGCGCACGCTGCCTGCCACACAGTCGCATGGGCATCTCTCGCGGCGCCACTCCGCCAGCCCCTCTGCCACGCACTATCAACAGCCGCAGCCGCAGCAGCAGCAGCAGCAGCAGCAACGTTTAGCTGCCTCACCTCCGCCCTTGCATCATCAACTGGAAGAGCAGCAGCAACAGTTGCAGCTGCAACAGCGCTCCTCTGCTGTGCGCGTCATACGCGACGGTCGCTTGTATGACGAGGCCTTGGCGGGCAGCGGCGCTTGCAACGTTGTTGCACGTCGCCATTCCGTATCGCCACCGCCGCTGCATCATCACTCGCGCTCCGCGCCCGTCTCGCCCAACATCAATCGACGCGCCTATGCCGAGCAGCCAGCACATGTGCATTACCAGCAACAGCAGCAGCAGCAACAGCAACGGCAACATACGCCGCCGGCCACGCCTCCGCCACCGCCGCCGCTGCCGCCGCCTGCGGCGCAGCAGCTCTATGTGAACGCAGCGCCGGCGACAGCGGCCGCTCGCAAATTTGTGGTCAGCACTAGCACGCGGCATGTCAATGTTATTGCAGCCAACCACTATCAGCAACAGCAACAGCAACAGCAACAGCAGCAACATCATGTCATTGCCAATGTCAGCTCCAGCAGCGCCTCCTCCTCCGCCTCAACCGCCACCTGCCCAGCAACGTCCTCGTCCGCGCACATATTTCGCACGCCCATTGTCTCCAGCAGCAGCAGCAGCAACAGCAGCAGCAGCAGCAGCAACAATCTCTGTCAGCAACAGTTGCCAACGCACCATCTTCACAGCAACAGCAGCAACAACAGCTCGGCTATGCGGCCGCCGCCGCCGCCGCCGCCACCCAAGCTAAAGCATGCCTCTAGCCTGGGCAGCAGCAGCAACAGCCACAACAACAACAGCAACAACAGCAACAACAATAACAACAACAGCAACAGCAACAACAACAGCAGCAATGGCGAAGAGCCGTCCAGCTCAATTCCTGATCTAGGTAAGTGCACCGATTTGCCTTTACTCTAGCTGTACTACAACTCTATAATATACATATAGATATATACATATATATATATATATATATGATTTTATATATAATGCAACTGCAACCCGTTGACCCTGGACACAGCTTGTCACACCATACAAACATTTACATGCACGCAATTCAATTTAGTCGATAGCACGACAAGCAAAACTTTGCTACAAAGTTAAACAAATTTGGATTTATGAAAAAACTTAAAAATATTTTTTAAAAATAAATAAAAATTAAAAATATATTTTTTTTTAATAAAAAAAATTTGTATTACAAAAAAATATTTTTTGTATTGGGGAATACAATTTTTAAATATTAAGAAAACAAATTTTTTATGAAAAAAAAACTTAAAAAATATTTTTTTTAATTTAAAATTTTGAAAAATATTTTTTTTAAATTTAAAAATACTTAAAAAATCTTTTTAAATTTAAAATATATAATACATATTTTAAATTATAAATATTAAAAACAAAATAAACTAAACGTTGACATTTGTTAGACTCAGTCATTAATTATAGCTTATAGAAGTTGAAATTGGTCCAAGTACAATACTTCAAATATTTTGCAATTAATGAAAAAAATTTAAAAAAAACATTAACTAAATTTTTAAAATTTCATAACAATTTTAATAAAAAATAAAAACGTATAATAAATATTTATAAATTCAGTTAAAATAATAAAAAAAATATTACAAATTTACTCAAGTTGAAAATTATATTTTTATGATTTTTAACCAATAATGTTGAACAAGATTTTTGTGAAAAAAAAAAATATTTATATATGTATATATATATTTTTTTTAAATTAATATTTGCATAAATAAATTTTTTTTTTAATTGAACAAATATTTTTAATTTTATTTATATATTTCCCATTTAATAATAATTTGTTCACCTTGATCATAGAAATTATAGTAAATTTATGAAATTTCCGTAGCATTCTAAGGTAACTAAATATGCTAATATAACGAATTTTAATTCATGATATTAACCTTTATTTAACTGTGAAGCAGTTTATTTTATATTTGAATATCTAAAAATAGTTCTAACTCTAAACAGTTACTCGGATTTCAAATGTAAACAATGCTGTCAACTTGCACACCTTATAAAGTCAAAGTCACGCTTGACTCATGATTGAATATCGTGTAGCACAGTGTAAAGCCATGTGTAAATCTATAATTGTGTATTATGTTCGATGGTCGAGTGAATCGACAGCTTATGAAGCTGTTTAACAGTTACTTAGGCAAGTCAAGTCAAGTAGCTTTCGCAGACAAATATATACATATATATGTGTCTATATATTGATAGGCATTTGCTCTAATGGTTACATTTACAGTTATAAAAGGTCATAGCAAATATGATCAAATCGAATATTCATTTACTATATATAGTATAGCCTATAGATTTATAGAGAACTTGGCGGAAATGCTTATATAATCATTTAGAGAGAGCTTTAGCAATCGAACCAGATTCTCTCGAGTTCCGGAACAAATAATAATATTTATTTATGCATTGCTCAATTTGCTCGGCGTTAAAAAAAGGCGTCGAATTAACGCATTACATCACGCTTTATAGCTATATATATATGCATATATATATTCATGTACATTATATATTTATATAGATATTTATATATATATATTTATTTATAATTTTCATTCGAATTTTTGACTGCTGAACTGCGCCTCGCATTTGATTTGCAATTTAATTATCAATTTAAAATTGAAATTGTTTTCGGGCCACGCCCACTTCACCCATGCGCCCGCCCTCTGCTCCAACTTTTTTTTGTCAAGGCTGCGAAATTTGTCTTTGTTGTGTTTGTGTGTGTTAATTTCGTATATACGATAATTCTTTTGCGTGTCTGTTTTTTTTTCTTTATTTTTTTTTTCGTTTTTTATATATTTTGTTTTTTATTTGTTGTTGTTGTTGTTTTGACTGCCGCTTTTACCTTGAACTTCAACTGGAATAAACTTGGCGCGCTCAGCGCTCAGCAGAATTCACAATTCCTACAGCGCCTACAAATAGCTGAAGAGTAAACGACTAGGTAATACCCTAAATACTTAGAACAATTAGTCAGTCAGGTGGGAATATCCCACACACTCTCTATAAGCAGCAGTTGAGCAGTTCTTAGTTGTGCCATAAAAAATTATAAATAAATATATAAAAATGTAAAAAATAAATAAAATAAAAATTAATTATAATGTAATTTAATTTTCGAAATATTTAAATATAGGTATATATATATTTATACGTCCACAAAATTGTTTTACTTGCTCTCTCTCGCTCTTTGATTTATTTTTTAAGTTTTCCAATAATTTATATAAAATTTCTAAATATATATTTTTCATATTATATATATTAATCATTTCTAATAATTTTTAATCATTTTAATATTCATGTACGCCAAACAAATATAATCAACTTGCTTTAAATATAAATATATTTATATAATAATATAATAAATGCTGAGCTCGGCACAATCTGCTACAAATTACGTATACGTCTATAGAGATATGCGTATACTCTATATAAATATATATAAAGTTTACTTTATATATGTTTATATATATATATATATATATATATATATATATATATATATATATAATGTTTTCTCTACCTCTTTCTTTTGATTTCTTAAATATATATTTTTTTGTTTAAAAACAAAATAAATTTGCAATGTTGATGTAGTTAAACCAGAATATCCGTTCTGTCGCCGTTATTTGAATGGGAGATATCTTCATTGAAAAAGCTATATATTTACTAAAATTCATTTAAAATAATTTTTTAAAATTCAAAAAATAAGGTTTTTAAAACTAATTCAAAAATATTTTCTTAATATATTTTAAAAATATATATATTGTTTTTTAAATTAATTTAGCTTATATAATGAAGAGAAAAATCCATTAATTAATCATTTTTATATATTTCAATTAAATGAATATATTTATAGGCTGCCTTTTATTTTTCGTTATTTAAATACAATTTTCCATTTAATAAAAATAAACATTCAGTTTTAAATTTGATTTGTTGAGTATGCACGATTGAAATTAAATTAATTAATTAATTTTTTAAAAAATTGGTAATATAAATTTATATTACAAAAATTCAATTAAATAGAAATCTAAAAATATTTATTGAAATTCAATTACATAGAAAAAAAAAATAGAAATATTGATTAGAATTTAATTGGAATTTTAGAAATTTAATTTCATTTCCTATTCATTTAGCTGTGATTAATTTCTTTGTTAGGGTTTTTTTCGTTTTATTATTATTTACTTTTGATGATTCGGCAGTTACCCTGGAAACCTGTTTCGCAGCGAAGCTGCCGGAGACCCAGTTAAAAGTGACAGTTGTAGACGACGGCGCGAATGGGTGCCAAGTCAGCGGCATTCTAATGCTATACATACATAAATCTACATAATACATAGTATATATATATATATATATATATATATATATATATATATATATATATATATATATATATAAGTGCACATGTGGCCAGTCAGGCAACAGATTTTTTATTTATTTATTTGATTTTATTTCATTTGTCGCTTTCTTATTTATTTAGTTTTTTTTTTTTATTTATATTTTTTATACTGTCGGCTTGGCTAATAAATAAACAAGTCTGGCATTTGTTGCCGCTTATTAAAAGTTAAGTAAATAAAAGTCAAGGCCAACTGGGGTGCTGCTGGCTGCCGTTTGAGTCAAGATAGATTTATGTGGCTTTTAAATGGGTCGATGCCTGTGAAAGTGTTGGCCAATAATACCTGTGTGTGTGTGTGTGTTAGTGTGTGTTACCTGACTGCCCGCCTGACATAGCTGAAAGCCCTCAATTCAATCGAAGCGCAACACAATTTCAATGTCAATGTCACGCACACGCTGCGACTCGCACAGAGATAGATCTCAAGCGTTCGACTATCAGCTGTCCCACTCTCGCTCTCACTCTCCCTCCCTCTCTGTGTTTGTATACCTAATTCGATTGAAAGTCTCTCTCTCTCTCTGTGTCCGTGCCAATCAAACGCATTTTGTTTTCACTATTGTTATGCGAACGCTTGTCCACGCAGCCGCATTCGAGGAAAGGCTTTAATGCAGTCAATCAAAACAATGAAATATGAATGAATTAATAACATTGATATGCCAACACCTACAGCACAGTTGTTTATGCTCGAAGCGTATGCGTAACAATTGTGTGTTATAATAAATATATATATACATATATATATCAATTTCATTTGAGATATTGAGAGATACAGTTATGCATACGATATTTACTTTTGGAGTTATATGAAGAAAACAAAGGTTTTGTAATGGGATTTTTCTTAAATTCTATAAATATTATTTAGAAATTTTATAGGATTGTAAATATGATACAAAATAATATTATACAAATAAAAAATATATGTAAATATGAATAAAAATGTAATATATAATTATATAATTATGTGAATAAATACATAAATAAATCAAAATCATTTAACAATAAATTGAATTAAAAAAAATAAAATGTATTTAAATAATTAATGAATATATATAAATATAACAATAATTTTTTAAATAAATAAACAAAATTTGATTGAAATAATAAATATAATTATAATAATTTATAATTACAAAAAAATCAAATAAATAAATAATAAATAAGTTTTTAAAAATAATATATATATAAATAAATAAATTTAAAAAATACAATAATTCTAAATTTAACTAAAGAAAAATCAAATAAACAAAATTTGATTTAAATAATAAATAATAATATTTATATAATAAATAAATAAATATATAATAAATAAGTTTTTAAAAACAATTAATATTTATATAATAAATAAATAAATAAATAATAAATAAGTTTTTTTAAATAATTAATATATAAATAAATAAATTTCAAAAATACAATAATTCAAAATTTAACTAAAGAAAAATCAAATAAATTTTTTAATATTTTTTTTAATTCAAATATTTGTCACGATACGAAAAATAATTAACTACATTTCGTCTCTTACTATATATATGTATATATACTTTATACAATGAAATCAATATCATCTTATGTAATATTAATATTATTATTATTCATCTTATGTAATAAATAAACTATTATATTAAAATTCATATAGAACATTTTAAAGTAAACATATATATATATATATATATATATATGACTATATATTTATAGATTTAATTTACATTATATATATTCACTTGATAAGCATAACACTTACCTAGTTGAACCACAAATGATTGGAATTTGATTAGGCCTTTGCAAAATAATTAAATTAGACCGCGTCTTTATACAGGTGTTCGTTTAGTGTGCTCTCTCCGGCTGTGCACAGTGGCAGCTGATGAACAAAACTGTAAATAAATTTAATTTAATAATGCACTTGGAAATCTGTTGCTTAGAGAGGGAGAGAGCAAGGGAGAGTGGGCGAGCGAAAAAGAGAGAGATTCGGCTTTTTGCGTTCTAAACAACTTTCATTCGAGTCGCTAACAGCAATTTAACTTATTTTTCCGGCTTCGACGACCTTGTTAATATACAATGGATTGTATAACAGTATAACTAATATATACGTACGTCCATACAATATAACACTTGTAAATCGAAGCGTAATTTGCATTTACCAAATAGTATTGGATGTAATTGATTATGACCTATAATATTATGAAACTTAACTGCTAATCACAAGACCTTGGCGTTATGCAAGTAATTATATATATTTATATATATACATATACATATATATATATATATATAGTTTGTTATAGGAATAAAACGTTTAACGTTGCTGCGGATCGCATGACAATTGAAATTTAATTTGAAAAAAAATAAAAAACAATCTCATTTCACTTTTGTCTTAAGATACTTAATCTAATTACAAAAAAAAAAAAAAAAAAAAAAAAAAAACTAATTGTTCAGAGAAACAGTTAGGTGTGCAAGGTGTATCTAGCGGATAAACAGACCAGATTAAAAAATAATAAAAAAAATATAAAAAAAACCTGTTTAGAATTATATAATGTGCACTGTATAAATATTGCGAATTACAAGTGGGAGAGCGCGAATACAAAGCACAGCAATAACAACAATAACAAATACAACAGTAATAAAAAAAGAACAGCAACAATAACAAAAACAAAGCTGAAGCACAAGGTCATTTCGACGTCGTCTGACGCGGCAAAGCGGCATTAGAAGCGGAAGAGAAATAGCAACAAATAATAATACGAGTAATAATAAAAGCAAAAGGCGGGCAACAACACAAAAATGTGACACACTGAAAGTGTACGGCAAGTGGGAGCAGGAGAGGAGAGAAGAGCGGTGGCGAGCGCAGCGCGACAGACAGCAGAGAGCTGAGCTGAGTAACAGCGCACGCAAGAGAGCGAGTGGGACATAAGATAGATTTATCTGTGCTGTTCAGCTGTTTGGCTGAGGTGCGAGCGAGAGCGGGTATGCCCACATTAGACAACAAGTGCAAGGCGTAACGTAACGTAACGTAAAAATCTAGCACACTTCCTGCAAGGTTGGTCCGGGCGGGTGATTGCGTAGCTGTAACAATTAGCGAAAATCGAATTTGATGACAATTACAGTTAAACGATACAGTTACAATACGACGTGTTGAACTTGAGAGTCAGTTAAATTGACACTCGCGCCTGGCTCTCTCAGTCACTCAATCTCTCTACCTCTATCGCGGCATATTTTGTAAGTTTGCAATTACCGAGGCTGCGTAACGGGACCTAGCGACTAGGCCACTCGAGCGTTGATTACGTTGCGAGGTCTTTTGTAATCCCAGGCGCTGTTATATGTATTTATATATTTACATTTGATTTTATGATTTAAATAACGGCAATTAAATTACAACTGCCAACTAGAAATAAAACCCACATGAATTTTTTTTTTTTTATATAAATATATATATATATAAATATATATATATATATTATATATATATATATATATATATATATATTATATAATATACATTTATTTATATATGTATACATATATATTTTTGCTTTTGAAGGTCGCCTCTGAGTCATTGGTTAAAAGTTTAAAATTTCTCAAGCTATTGAGTCATCTGAGTTTTGTAGTGCTAACCCCGAAATGGTCACGCCGTGTTCTTCCGAGCGAAGAGCGAGCGAGAGACAGTCACATAAAGGCCAAAGTATGACAGTATGACAGTTTTGAGGAAATATCATTTAAGTACTTGAGTTTACGTATTTAATTACGTACAACTGATGATCTTGAATTTGCAATTTATATGACCGCAATGAGGTATCTAATTCTAATAAATAATTATATATACTTATATTTATCTGTCATATATTAGATATAGCTTAACATTGCTCATGAGCCGCCACCCTAGTCGTTTTTTTTTTGTTTTTTTGTATAACGCATTTAGGTCATGAACCGGAAACGTCTTAATTACGTAGAGAATAAGTGAGGCTCGAAAGTCAAATTGCATGCTGAGTGGGAGAGGGACAGAGAGAGTGTAAGCAAAGGCAGCGGCAGAGGCAGGAGCAGAGGCAGGAGCAGAGGCAGAGGCAGAGTCAACGGCAGAGGCAGCAGCTGAGGCTGGGCAGAGTCAAAGTCAGAGAGAGGGCAGAGGCAGGGCAGAGCCAGTGGCAGCGGCAGAGAGTGGATAAATAAAGCTGGAATCAAGTCAAATAATTAAACCGGCCAGCAGAGCAGAACAAGCGAGCAGAAAGGGCGAAATTTTTTTTTTTTTTAAATTCTATACAGAGTGTAAGACAAGCGAAAAAAAAAGAGTAAAAGAAAACGAAATCAACGCGCAGAGAATGGCCAGACAAAGGTCTGAAATCGAAAGAAAAAAAAATGATGAAAACAAAAACAAATGAAGTGAAATCTGTGCAGACGATGACGAAGACGGCGACGGCGACGTTGAACTGCGCCGCGAAGACCTTGAACTTTGGAAAAACAGCATGCAGAGCAGTCGAAGCAAGTTGAAGAGAAAAAGAAGAAGATGAAGAAGTGTTGGGAGAGGCGGAGCAGTAGATAACATGCACAAGCAGTGAGCATAAAATCAAATTGAAGAAGCGCTGAATCAAGCCGCGACGGCACAAGCACAATGTAGGGCAGGCGCTAAAGGGCAGAGCAGGACAGAACAGACGATGAAGAGAGCGGAGAGAGAGCGAGCATGCCTATGTCTGGTTATTAGGTGGATCAGTGCAAAGCAGAACTGGTTAGGCGAGCGAGCTAGAAAGAGCGAGAGAGACAGACTGTCTGTCTGTCTGTCGGTCTGTGTGTGTGTGTACAAAAAGGGCAAATTCGAGTGCAGCGAGTGAGAGCGAGAGAGCGCGACTGTTGGGCTGCAAGTGCCATTGACCCACAAGCAAAAGTCGTTGCCTTCTGGCAGGGATCGGCAGCGCAGTCGGCTGGAACGAAATGGAAGAAGAAGAAAATGAAGAAGGACTAGGGCGTTGGGCTGGGCAATTTACAAAATGCAAACAATAAAACAACAACGCCCGAGACCTTGATATTGTCAACGACTTCGCCGCGCTGAAGTTTATAAATACAAATCAGCGCCGACAAGAACAGGTAGAGCGTGGCAGAGGGAGAGCGTGGCAGAGGGAGAGCGTGGCAGAGGGAGAGCGAGGGAGACTAGGGCGCTATTTATATCACGCTATTTTTGTGCAGCTCCACGAGGATTTTTCGCGCCTAAAACGCGACTCGACGCTTGCGTCCTTGACTTAGGTCAATAACTTAGCCGGGAGCCTGGCATTTGAGATCTGTTTGGACTCCGACTGGAATTTATATTGCAGCTTGCATTAGCCCAGTGTATTTACCCTGCGATTTAGCCACGTTTTCTATGTGCAGCCATTGGAAAAATGTCAAGTGCCATGGCCCTGACCTGGCCTCCCATTCACACTAGCCAAATGCAACAACAACAACAACAACAATAGGGGTGTAAGCTGTGCCCCCACCCCACTCCCCTCGGAGGTCTATAAGCAAATTTCATTGCCAACACATTCACGTTCAATGTCAGGTTCATGCACGTCAACTGAAATGCAAATGCTGCTCGGAAGCGCTGTGTGGTGATGGAGGAAGCACCACTGTGAGTGGGGCACAAAATATGTACTACAGTTTAAGGTCATAGGTACTATAAACCCATAAACTGGACAGTGGAGGTTCCAGAGGGGAGAGTTTAGGTGGAACTAGCTGCTCTCTAGAGAGAGAGAGAGAGATGGAGAGATGGAGAGAACAAGTTCACGTTGAGCTGACTCTGTTTCCGGTGGGTTTTTCCTGCTTACTCTACGAATCTAAGTATAATGTGCCCAAATTTCCTGTAAACTGCTTAGGTCCTACTTGACTTGTTGAACTTGATGTGCTCTATTCTTGTCAGTTAAGATGATGCAACATTAATTGTCTTAGTTGAACATTTTTTCGAGTTTCCTTCCGGAAAACCTTTCCGAAGGAGGTCATATTTTGAAAAGTTCTCCGAGGAATCGTAATATTCCAAGATATACAATTTTTCCGAGGGATCCTAATTTCCAAGCTTTATCAATGGATAATCCCTTTTGAAAACTTCCCCGAGCAATCGTACTTTTCCGAGAGATATTTTTCCGAGGGATCCTAATTTGAAACCTTTATCAAGGGATTAAATTTTGAAGAATTTTCCGAGAGATCATATATTGACAACTTATCCGAGGAAACGTAATCTTCCGAGGAATCATAATTTGAAATCCTTTCCGAAGGACCCTATTGTGAAAAATTGTCCGTGGGATCACACTGTGTAAGCTTTTCCAAGGAATTATACTTTTCTGACGGATCCTACTGTGAAAACTTTTCCGGGTAATCATACATTGAAAACTTTTCATCTGTTCCAAGAAGTCGTATATTTCCGAGGTAACCTGCTTCGAAAGGGAAGGAAGAAATCTGACATTTTTCGTTAGGCCTAATCAAATTACGTAGCCATGGTAACTTTTTAGCTGGCAAGGACCACAAAGGGAGATGTATACATATATATATATATATATTGAGAGAGAGGGAGGGTTAAAAGGGGGCAAGGGAGTAGGGGCGACACGGCTGGGCTGCTGCGATATGTGTGCAAAAGACCCTCTGCACTTGACAAGTTCTTGTTCAGGGCCAAGGCTGAGAATGCGGTTGCTGAAGTGACATTGGATAACAAGGACAACAACATGAGTTCCGAGTAAATTGTGTAATCAGCAGAGTCCAAGTGCGAGGACAATGACTGAAAGGAGTTGAGCGCGCAGACTGCGTCAACAGTGCAACTAAAATTGGCAGGGCGACGGGACGTATACGCAATATACTCAAATATATATATGTATGTATGTATATATATATATATATATATATATATATATATATATATATATATATATATATATATATATATATATATATATATATACTCATATGTTTCACTTATATAATGTGTTGGGCGTCAATAGCGCAGCGGGAAAATCGATTTTGGTTTTGGCTTTTCTCTAGTTTGTTAGTTCGACTAACCCAATTCAAAGCGTCGCTCGCTTTTCACTTTCTCTCCCACAAATCGAGAGCTATTTTTAAACAAAATGAAAACAAAGTGAAATAAAAAAAAAAAAATAACAAAAACATAAAGAAACAAATAGAGTCTGCTGTCTGCACCCGGCGGCGGCAGGGTCAGTCGTCGGCATCATCGTCGCTGCTCTGCCTGAATGATGAAATTTCTTTGACAATTATAATTGGTTTGGCTCGGGCTGGCTTGGGCTGGTCGGCCAACGGGCGAGTTGGCTCACTTCCGCGCATTGGGCACACTTGGCTGGCTGCCCACTGTGCTGCCAGCTGACGTCGTTGCAACGGCCCCCAACGTCTGCCCCACAAATTTACGCTCGCATTGGCCGCATTGACCTCACCCACATTACTTTTGCACAGTTGTGCGACATTGAAAATGTATTTTTATATACCCACGGGCAGGCCAGATCGCTCGACTCGATTCGCATATTTATTGCTTGGCCGCCACTGCCTCGACTGCTTCCGTATTGTTCACTTTGTGCACAGGTGAGCATAGGTGAAGAATACCTTTTAACAGATGAGCAGACTATTCAGGCTATTAGCTTAATATACGTATTAATTAATTTATATAATCAAGGAGCTCTAAAAATACATAGCTGATTCATTTAAATTTTACAGGGTATCTTTGAGTTTAGCATTTTTAACCACAAATATCTAGCGCAATTTTCAATCATTTCAATTTTGACTTTTATTATTGTTGCTCAAAATTGAATTGCAATGATATTTGGTAAATCATTTCTGGCTTATGCCAATTTTTAAATTATTGGAAAATAGCTTTGATATAGCCAAATTAAAGGCGCTTAGAATATGTAATATTAGTAAAGAAAATTATTGTGAAAGGTGAATTGTGATCAAATATATTTTTAAAAATATTATAAAATACAAATTATAATGCATTTAAAATAAATAAATATAAATAAATAATAATAATAATTATTATTATTTATAATAAAATAATATATTATATAATAATATATTGTATTATAAAAATATGATTTATTTAAAATCTTAAAAAATTATAAAAAAAAAACGATTTCAAATAAACTAAAAATCATTATGAGTTATTAAACAAAAAAAATACAATAAATTAAAGAAAACTTGTATTAAATAAAAATATAATTTATGCAAAAATTTAACAATAAATAAATATATCGAAAAAATAAAAATAGAAATAATTGAAAATTAAAATAAAAAGTTTTAAGCTAAATATATAAAATTGTAAAATATTTAGAATTTAATAAAAAAAACTAAACAAAAAATTGTCTCACAAAAAAACATGATTTATTTAAAATAAAATAAATTAATAATAAATCAAATTATGATTTATTTAATATTTAAAAATTGTTATTTATCTAAAAATACAAAATTTTTTTAGCGATATATTACATTGTTCTTGAATTAAAATATAATATAAGCAGATGCCATAAATGTCTTAGGCAGTTCACTAATTTAGACTACAAAATTGCTCCGACACTCGTATATTATATATTTGATGTATATATATTATAATATATTATATAAAAACTAATGATATTTAAATGTTATAGATCAACAGATCCTTTGACTAACCAAAAGCATATAAGGCTTATGAGGCAACTTCGGTTAGAGCGTAGTTTCTATTTATAGATTCTATTTCAAAATTTGAGTTTCAGATAAGCCTACAAATTTGAAATTGTTTTGAATATATTGCGTTTATCACGAAATTCTTTGTTGTCCAACATGAAGTGCTTAATCGCACTGCCATATTCATTAGCACAGCTGTATATACTACATATATGCTATATGCTATATGCTATATGCTATATATACCCACTATATTTCTCTATATCCTATAAGATTAAAAATGCCAATGTCAAGGCACTTTAAACATTTTGCCATTGCAATTATAATACTTTTCGACCAGGGTATAATAAAAGCAGTTTATGGAAGGCTTTGGGCATGGGTCTTGTGCAAGCCAAATGGAAATAGCACCTATGTACACACACACACACATATATATATATATACACACACACACACATGCTAGTCTGTGAGTTCTCAGTACAAAAATGTGTGTCACTCACAGCTCACAGCTCACAGCTCACAGGCAAACAACTACATGTAGAGCAAACGACCGATAGAAAGAGATGCAAATAGAGGGGCTTTCTCTCACACTCTCTATGGCTCTCTCGCTCGCTCTCTCGCGCTCACTCGCTGGCGCGTTCGAGCAAGCAAAAAGTAAAATGAAAATAAATTGTGATGGTCAAGGTCGTTGGCGTGCGCTTTGCGTAATAAAAAAAAAAAAACAACAACAACAACAGCAACAACAACTAAAATGTACAAACAAAATAGATAAATAGACTTAAGAAGATGAAGGCGAAGGCGAAAGCAAATCGCCTAGTCACAGAGAGGGAAACAAGAGACTGAAACTACTTGAAGATAATTTTTGGGTTCAGCTGAATTGTCAGACTCCTCTTTAGGGTTATAGTTCTATAAATACCTGTAAATATGTATATATAATAATAATAAATATAAATATAAATATATTGAATGGCTGTTAAGAATATTTAGATCCAGATTTAAAGGTTGCTTTTGGCTTTGCCTAGATAGATCTTTGACTCTGCTAGATTTCTTCTGAACTAGTTCATAAAATAACAAAATAAATTTAAATTATATTATATTATATTATATTAATATAGAGAATATATTATAATAAATAAATAACAGAACATAATATTTTTATAATTAAAAAATTATATTTAAATACTAGAAAAGTTTTTAAATTTAAATTTTCACTTGGATTTGATTGGTGGCATTTTTTTTTAAAGATAATAAATAAAAATGAAAAATAAAGATAATTTGAGCAATAATATTAAATATATTAAAATAAGTAAATAATTATAATCAATAAATAATATTAAAAAAATTGTAAAATTAAAAAATATTATTTATTATTTATTTTTGTATATTTAAGTCTGATTAGTAGCAAATTCTATTATATCATACAAATTGGTTTGAGATATATATATATATATATATATATATATATATATATATATATATATATATATATATATATATATATATTTATATATATATATATATATTTTTTTTTTAACTATATTGTTAGACTCTGTTGTAATTATATATATATATATATGTTGCTATATATAATAGCTAATATATAGTAAAATAATTTTTATTGAACTGTGTTATGAAGCCTCAAAATTAATTTAAATTTTAGTGAAAGTAAAAAAAAGAAAGAAAAATATTTTTAAAATCAAAATACTATATTATATTATCATATTATATATATATTATATTATCATATTATTACAATATTATATTAATGAAATGTTAAAAAATCCATTAAGTAACTTATAGATAAGTTCATGTTAGTTCATGCAGGCGCATAAGTCAGTTAACCACATTTTTAAAATTATATATATATACAAAATAGAATTAATTATTAATTCATTAATTTGGAGTAGAATTTTCTCACTTCTTCATTATCGAAATTCCCATTTTCCAGTTAGTTAACGGTTGCAGCAGCCTAAGCAATTTAGTCTCAACTCCCAGCTGCAGCAAGGCAACCACAATTTCAATCAATTTAGAGCAGAAAGTTATTCAACCCTAATTAAGTTGCAATTAGATGCAACACATGGGTGCAACACGCACTCTGAGGCAGATTTATTGGCTCGTTTTTTGCGCAACAAACGAAACTGAGAAGTTTTGCTTAATGTCGCTAAAACCTAATTACGTTGCAATTAGGTTCAATTGGTGGCAACTGTTACTGCGTGGTAGCAATTAGTTAATGCAACACGAGCGCGCCTTAAACAGGGCGACCTTACAGCACGGGACACGCGTGCAACGGCTTCACGAAGGTTACCAACGATCAAGGGCAGCTCAATGCCACATTTGTGAGTCCGGATCCTTGTGGCACATCTACACTATGTTGCATGTTAAGTGGGAGGTGGGAGGTGGGCGGTGGACGGTGGCCTCCTCTGGCTTTGACTGTCAAGGTCTTCCGCAAAGCTTTGCCACTTCCAGCAGCTGTTTGGCTGCTGTCAGCTGACTTTTGCTGCAACTGTTGCGCTCTGTGTGAGAAGCTTGCAACAACTTGTAGCGTTTCTAATATTAGTTTGCTCTCGCTTTCTCACTCTCTCTCTCTCTCTCAGCCTCTCTTTAAGCTCAACAGAGTTGCCTTTAGTTGCCATTGCAGCAAAGCTTAACGATTGCAGTTGCATTGCAAAGCTTTGGCTTCTGCTCTCACGGCTTAAGCTTTGCCCTAATAGTTTGTGATGCAACCTAGTTGCGCTAGCCAAAGCTTTGGCACCTCTGTGAAGCTTTGGCGCTGCAGCTTTATTCTAGCGAATTTCAAATGCATTTTGTACTTAAAAGGTTGCAATTGCCTGCATCATCTGAGAGCTTTTTAAAAGCTTCGTAAAGTGACTTGAATTGGACATTTTTAAGGGTTTTCATTATTAGCAACAATGAATAGAATTTTTAAATTTAAGCGATTTTATATAAAAATAATAATAAATAATAATAATAATAATAATAATAATAATAATAATAATAATAATAATAATAATAATAATAATAATAAAAATAATCAAGCTAATTTTAAATGTTACAAAAATATATAATCCTAAAATATTATTTAATTTTGTTTCATTTCATTTTAAATATTTAAATATAAATATTATTATAAAATATAGTTTTATCTGATTTAATTTAATTTTAATAATTTAGGAATACAAAATTAATATTATAAAAAATTATTTAACTTTATTAAATATTATTACTAAATTCAATAATAAAAATAAATAAATATTATAAAAAGATTTTATTTAATTTATATAATTTAATACAAAATGAATATTATAAAATATTATTATTGATATATAACAATTATATTTGAATTACTGTATATTTGAAGTATTATTATTACATATTAAATGATTAAATAATATAATTGACAAATATTATTATATGTTATTTTATTTAATTATATATTTTTTTATTAAATATATTTTATTTATATATTGTTATCAAACTATGTCAACTATTATAGTTATGTACTACTTTATTCATAATTCTTGCCCATTCATACAAATTGTTATTTCCCATTTATGATTTGAACTCGGCATTAATTTAATTTTGCGGTTTGCTCAAATACTTAATATATTAGTAAAGTTTTTCACTAATTTTTCGCCAGTATTTATTTTCCTTTTTTGTGTATTTTATTTCTTGTCATATTTCACTTGTTTGCCATTATTAAATGTTGACCAAGAGATATAAAGTCTAAGCAGCTTAGACAAAGCCGAAATTAAATTGCCTGGGGGTTGGGAATTTAGGGGTTGTTAAAGGAGTGGGCGGGGGCTCTATAATGCCTATATACGCCCACGCTGTCAGCACATACAAACTTGTATTTATGTAGAAGTGTATGTATGTATATATTTATATATATATATATATATATTTAACTCTCACACGTATTAGCACTTTGTCAAGTCTTTTTTTCTGTCGACTTTAACTCTCTTCTTTCATTCAGCTTACCCTATAAATCACAAGCCCGAAGAGGTGGTCCAACTGCCAGCTCAAGCTGGCCTTGCTATGGTTTCTCAATGGTTTTCAACAGTTCAGTTGGCTTGGCCGTACAGGGTATCTGTTACGTCGGTGTCTGCCTTTTCTAACCTTGTGGCGTGTGTCGAATTTCGCTCGTTGGCATTTCGTTATTGGCTTATATATATTTTGATTGCTTGGCCTTGACTTCCAGTAACCTCTCGGTTAATTCTAGTGTTATTAATGAAAAGCGCCTCAGAATTCGCGGAATTCGTGCTCTCAGCGCTCTCAGCACTCGCGTCTCTTTGCCTTTTATGAAGTAATTGAATTTGTCAGTTATATTGATAAAAGCAGAGAAGAATAAGAGGAAGAAGAATGTAGAGAAAAGGCAAAGGCAAATGCAAAATCAAAGGCAAAATCAAAGGCAAAATCAAAGGCAAAATCAAAGGCAAAGGCAAAGGCAAAGGCAAAGGCAAAGGCAAAGGCAAGGCAGAGGCAAAGGCAAAATCAAAGGCAAAGGCAAAGGCAAAGGCAAAGGCAAAGGCAAAGGCAAAGGCAAAATCAAAGGCAAAATCAAAGGCAAAGGCAAAGGCAAAGGCAAAGGCAAAGGCAAAGGCAAAGGCAAAGGCAAGGCAGAGGCAAAGGCAAAGGCAAGGCAGAGGCAAAGGCAAAATCAAAGGCAAAGGCAAAGGCAAAATCAAAGGCAAAATCAAAATCAAAGGCAAAGGCAAAGGCAAAGGCAAAGGCAAAGGCAAAGGCAAAGGCAAAGGCAAAGGCAAAGGCAAAGGCAAAATCAAAGGCAAAATCAAAGGTAAAGGCAAAGGCAGAGGCAAAGGCAAAGGCAAGGCAGAGGCAAAGGCAAAATCAAAGGCAAAGGCAAAGGCAATGGCAAAATCAAAGGCAAAAGCAATTTTTTTAAGATACTTAATTATGATAAATAAATACAACTGAACAGCAGCACACAGAAGTCTACCTCAGAAGCTCACCCAAACACACGCAAAAATTTCATCTGTCACTTGGCATATTTCGGTGGAAACTTGCCACGCGTAAAAGTTGGGTAAAAATCAGGCAGCACCCAGGCTGTTGGCAATTCTTTGCAACGACGCAAAACTCAAATTCATGGTCAATGTGTCAAACACCTCCACACGCAGCCCCACACGCAGCCCCACACGCAGCCTCAGCCACCCCAAACAGCCGCCCTCCCCGGCTCAAGCTCAATGCGCGCACTGTTGTGCTAGGCCTAAACGACAGCCTGCCTCTCTCTCTCTCTCACTCTCTCACTCGCCCTCCTTCACCTCCGCCACCTCCCACTCCCTTATCATTTTCCCTGCCTGTTTTTCCGAGCTAAAAATAACGTTTCATGCAACTACACCGAGTCTCCAGTTTCTGCCTACCCAAATTTGTCTTGCGTTGACTCTGTCGCCCTTAATATTCTCACTTGTGTGCCCTCGCCCTCGCCCTCTCCCACGCTCTCACTATCGCTGTCTCTTTCCTTCTTTTTTTCTCTTTGCTTGGCATTTTGTTCACACTCTGTTTTCGCCTCGCCTGTTCTTGTTATTGTTTCTTTTTTTTTTCTTTTCTTTTTTTTGTATATTTTTATTATAGCCCAAAGCCCACTTTTTATTATGTTTTTGAACTTGGCCTAGAGAAGCAATTAGTAAAATGACATTAGGCTGCAACACCTTTTTTGTATAGCTAACTTGGCTTAAAGTTGCGAAAGGAATTGAGCTAGGTACATAAATTGATGAAAATTTTAAAATTTGAAAATTTGAAAATTTTGCGTACATAAATTAAAAAAAATATTTTTTATTAATTTATTATTAATTTTTTTTTGTTTTGTTTTTTGTTTTATTAATAAAATATAAGGACTTATTTTTTAAAACAATAATAATAATATTATAATATAATAATATAATATACAAATATTTAGAATAAATGTTGTTAAATTGAATAAAAAAAAACTGTTTTTATATATAATTATATATGTATAAATATTAAATTTTATTATATATTATATTATTATATTATATATTATATTAAAATAAATTTAATTTATTATATATATATATTTTTAGAAAGTTTTATTATACATTTTACCATTTTTAAATATTATTTTGGTATTACTGTTACTTATATAATCATATTTAAGCAAGATATATTTTTCTCGCTCGCTCTCTCATTTAAGATTTATATATTAAATATTAAATATATATAATATAAATATATATATATATATATATATATATATATACTATATACTTTTTATATTATTTTTGTCCTTTAACAACAATTGATAATTATTTCCATAGGAATTATGTTAAAAACAAAACCTTTAGAAATACTTGTTATGGTAACTGTTATCTTCAGCTTATGTGTAGCCTTTTATGCATAAATATATGCACACATACGTATATATGTACATATATATAGACATACATCATTGGCATTTATATATAAATGTTTTGTTTATGCCTCTCACATCGTCAATAATGCGTCGTATTAGCAAACAAAACACATACAAACACAAGAACACATTCAATTCATAGCGAAATTCATAATAAATACGGCAATAAATAAGTGCAAGTGTGAGAGAGAGAGGGGGGGAGGGAGAGAGAGAGTGTGTGTGTTGGAGCGAGAGAGTTCAGGCAAGCAGGCATACGGTTCGTATGGGTTATGGACGACTTCCTTCAAAGCTTTTCCGCATAATTTTGTTATTTCCTCGACCCACCACACACACACACACACACACACACACACACACACACACACACACACACACACACACACACTACATACATAATAAAGAGCCAACTGTCGCACAATGTGCACGCGCCTCAATAGCAGCAACAACAATAAAGAAAACTGCTGATTAAATATACACCTAATGCCACGGCTGTGTTTCTTCATACACAACACTTCAAATATAAATACATACACACACACACATACATACTTACATACATATGTATACATGAGCCTAACAGCAGCCGAAAAACGCTGGCGGAGCCGAGCGCTAACGAACGGAAACGAAGGCGCTCAGTCGGACGGCGGCAAATAAATAGGTGAACGACCGTCGATAATGCGCGACCTTCAAAATAATCTGGGCCAAGTGGAATAACATCATCATTGTTGTTGTCGCTCTCACTCTTTGTGCGTGTCGTGTGTGTGAGTGTGTGTAGCACTTTTTTCTGTTATGTGTGCCTGCCTGCCTGCCTGCCTGCTGCTCTCTGTTCATCCTATGAGGCGCTCGCTCAGGCACCAACTCTCACGCTGTGCCTCTCGCTCGCTCTCGAGCGCCTAGCGCCGAACTTTGCGTTTCCTTTTTGTTGTTCGACTGGCATACATTTGATGGAGCTTAATTATTTAGTTTCATTATTGTTGATTGTTATAGTAGATATATATTCGATATACTTTTTATTTGATCTTTAAATATAATTTAAATAATATAAAATTATATATAAATAAAAAGTAGTATTACAACAAAAATTAATAATAAATAAAATGTTTTGCAAATTTTATTTGAATTAAACAAAAAAATACATGAATAATAATTAATATAAATAAAAATGATAGAAAATGACATTTATAAATTATACATGAAAAATTATAAATTATAAAACAAACTACATGTATTGTAGATAAAAAATTCCAAACTTAAATTAAATAAAAAAAATGTGTTTATTAGTTTTAAATAAAATTTGTTTAAAAATCTATTTCATATTTAGCAGCTACAGAAATGTATGCTATATTAATAATCAAATTTGATAAGCTTGAAATGAAAGCCTATAATTATTATATAAAATACAAAATAAAATAAAATAGTAACAAGGCTCTAGTCGAGTGTGCCCGACTAGGAATTCCCCTGAACCCATCGAAAAGTTGATATTCCAAAACAAGACTATTTTACATACATATTGCAACCGAAGAAGATTCAAGCGATTTCCCCGTTTTTAATGGGTTCTTTGTATAATAAAATTATTATTAAGAAATAAGAGCGCTACCTGCTTAGTTCGGTAGAGTCGGTCAGCAAAATGATCATTAGCATAACAATCATTATCTAACTACTACCATTATTATTCTACTTAATTCACAAACAACAAGCAGGGAAACTCTAGTCGGAGGTGCCTGACTAGAAAATACCCTAAACCCCGCGTAATTATATCATTCATATGTGTGTATGTGCAAAAGCACAAGTCTCTAGTATTTTGTCGAATGGGGGCGTGGCATAAAAAATTAAAAAAAAATCAAAATTGTATAAAGGTCCCAATAAACTAAATATAAGATTTGGAGTCTCTAACTATAAATATGTAGAAGATATCATTTTAAAACTGAAAATCGATTTTCGTTTTTAATCAATAAAAAAAAAACGAGAAGAGTTATTAAATTTCTAAAACAAACTCGACAAAAAAAAAATCAAGTCTCTAGCTATTATATGTATGTTCTGAGATCCACGGACAGACAGACAGACAGACAGGGCTCAATCGACTTGTCGGCTTGTCGTCCTGATCAAGAATATATATACTTTATGGGGTCTGCCACGTCTCCTTCTGCCTGTTACATACATTTGGGCTGCAACAAAACCAATATACCCTGATTACCCATTTTTAATGGGTTCCAGGGTATAATAAAAATATTTGAAAACTTAAAATATAAATAGTAAAAAAAAAAATAAAAATAATTAGGATTAAGAAAGATTGAATTTAGTTAACATTTATGTATATTCACTGGAATTATATTCATACTATATCTATCTCTTGATCTATCAATTCCATTTGCAACACGCACAACAAAAGCTTAAAGCTCGTCCCCTCTCTATTTCTCTCTCTCTCTCAGTGCAGCTTTTAGGCTGCTGTTTGTGGAGCTTTTTTGAATGCCTTTTAGGTTGGCCTTAGGCAAAGTCATTGCACTTCATTCAGGACAATGACAGCGCCAGCTCTCGCTTGCCCACCCACACGGACCCAATATAACTATATTATAGAGAGCAAACAGCAAGCACCAAGGCACTTGGCTGGAATTTGAATTTTATTGCCGTATTTAATTAAAGATCTGCGCTTGTTTTTTATGTGCTCCTAATGCCGTCAGCCATTAATGGACGCCTTCTGTGCTATTTGCATGGCTGGCAGCACAGTTGTGGGCCGTGTAGCGGCCATAGGCCACAAGCCTGACAACCTCTTGTCGCTGTTGTCCTTGCCCGATTTTCCGAGTTCAACAAACAGCAGAAGGTCACAAACGTGGCGCTTGGCTACGTAAAAGCCACAGCATATTGTGCGCTGTATAAATAAATAGAAATGTAATATGAAATTAGGCAGCTACGAGAGTCGAAAGTAATCTGAGTATAAAATAAAAGAAATAAATTTGAAATACATAAATTAAAATTACAATCAGTTTTTTTTTTATAGTTATAACAGAAAGCATTGTTCATTTTTTGATTTAATTTAAAAATATTTATTGAGATAATTTTCCATTATGAATAGTCAAAAATATATAGTTCAAATAAATGAAGATAAAAAAACAAAAATAAATAAATATAAATATTTAAAGAAATAGATAATATAATTATAATGATATATATGTATGTATATGTTTAAGTATAAATATATATATATTTTTTTTAAGCTCATAAATATTTCCAACTTTTATATATAATTACATTAACTTGCTGCTAAAAGCAATAGTCTAAGGCATGCTAAGATTCGAACCAGAAGTTAACCCTGCTCAGTCAGTCAACTACTCTAGTAGTTCCAGGTCAGCAGAAAGAGACAGAAACTTGAGCATATTCCTCGTCGCAAAGCGCGACCTCCTTAAAACTAAGCACATCTAACAGCGGTAAGCCAATAGACTGTTAACTAACATTTGTCTGCTAAGTGTTGACTGTTAATTGTGGACAGATGCCTGTTGGCTGTTCATTTTGAACAGTTAACTGTTAAAAATGCATATTTTCAATTTTACACGGTATTCATCATGTGTATTCACTCCAATTTAAAAAATATATATTCAAGAGCGCTGTGCACTGAGTGGAGCTGAGTTTTGGGCTTAACGCCAATGCAGCTGCCGTTTAACACGCTTAATGGACCAGCAAAGCGAACGAACAATCGAACAACCTAAACAACAAACGAACCACTCCAACCCACAATCACAACACAATCACAAGCCAACAGCGGCGAACAAAGCCAGCCAGCCCATGGTAACCATGCGCAAACGAGAGCTGAATGCAACTCGCTGCAAGAGCAGTTGGGGACTGACCCTGAACTCGGACGACGACACAGAAACTGAAAAGCTGACAGGCAGGCAGGCGAGTGGGTGGGTGGCACTTGGGTCGGGGCATGTCTGTGTAAGAGTTGCAGCAGGAGCATATCAAAAGGTTCAAATACGTTCGCTGACATTTTCGCTGCAGCGCTCAATGTCGCGCTGTTAGTCGCGTCGTAAACTGAGGATTGGGCCGCTTGAATATGTAGCTCAAGGATTACTATGTGACCACACACACACAACAAAAACTAACATAGATACACATTGGCTTCAATAACTTTCTCACGTAGTTCGTTGTTCGTCAGGCGGCCTTGAATGTTCCTTCTGTCATTGGCATTTTTACAGTTCATTTAACTCTCGGCAGGATAATATGTTGTTGCCTTTCGCATTGAAACCAATTCTTTTGAATAATGTTTATTGACTTAAGCCACAGAGGGGCATATATATAACATATATGTAATTAGAAAATTAAAATTATGTATTTTAATATTGATTTAAATAATATTACCAACTTTATTAATTAATTAATTAACAAATTACGCTTCCAGTAATTGCATACATAATTTTAGTTTTTGAATTGCGCGCGTTCAAGCAACTAAAGCTCATTAACAGCGCACATGCAGAGCTTTTGCAGCTCACGCTATTAAACATTGCCATTTTGAGTATAACATTGCACTGTTTGGTTTAGCAGTGCTGAAGCGGCTCTAAACATGCCGAATTGAGCATAACATACCAAGCGATCAAACATGCTCGAGCCAGCTGTTCTGTTATGTTGCAGCCGTTCTCTGGCAGTTGGCAGCTGTTAAATTCAATTAAAAGCGTTAAACAGTGATTTGCCTTAAAAGTAAAGATATTTAATATAAATTTTTTTGTTCAATAATTAGTTAATATATATTGCACTAAATTGTGCTTAAAAACTTTTATTTATATATATTTTCCTAATTTCGCTTAACCAAACTACAAAGTATCAATTCAGCCACGCTGTTATTAACATAACAGCGAATGAAAAAGCTTTTCTGAGCGCCGCCAACTGTGTGTTTGGCTGTTAGTGTTGGGTAAAACATTCATTGGCAGTGTGTTTGTGTTGTTGTTCCGGTGCTTGGCGCTCAAAAACGTTTTCGGCAATATTTTTGCGAGAAATCTTATGAAAATTGTATCTTAAATCAAACCAAGTGTCATAAATAAAATAAATAGAATTATAGAGAGAATTAAAGTCCTAAATGCATAAATTATGTTGCAGTTAAAAAAGTGTTGAAATAATCATGTGTAAACTAATTGTTGCATTTATTAGATGAAAATGCATAAAGACTTGTCCAAAAATAAAACCCGTAAAAAATTGTCATTACCAAGCGAGAGTGCCAGTGCTATATTGTGATATTTCTATCGAAAAATTCAAACATATTTGAATAGATTAAATCAAATTTGCCAAACCAACGGGTATCTAGAGACTAAACATAGTTAGCTAGCGTATACAAATTTTACAACAAATCTAAAAACTGTAAAGGTGCCATAAGAAATTGCTTCAAGTGATACTAGAACTTTGCTTAATAGTTATAATAAAAATAAACTAAAATAAAATAAAATAAAATAAATTAAAATATTAATTAAACTAAAAACACACAAATACACAAAGTACTTGCTGCTCAAACAAAATACGATATAATATTCAAATTCAAAAACTTTTACGAAAAATACAATTAAAAAAAAAAAAAAAAAATGACTGTGGGAAGTCGCGAAGATCTGTTTGCTCAGGCCAAGCATATCGATGATACGGAGCGTTTAATTGGCCGCGTCTTAGCTGGTGAGTGAGCTGGCTAGAATTAATAAACTAAATATGCATATGTATATATATATATGTATATATATATATATATATTCATCAAAGATTTGCTCAATTTGCTGGCGAAATACTTTCGCTTTCTATGGTGTATTTTGTGCGCTGCCTCTGCGGTCGTTGAACTCATTAACCTAAATTTTCAGCGTGCAAATCAACAGAACTGAAACACGTCATAAGCGATAGCGAACACAAATTATTTCGCTCTTTGAATACCCTTTAAATGGGCATTTTGCGGGTAGCTTGTTATCCCCCAAAAAAAATCTAAAACCTAAATTCCTAAAATCTTCCAGCCTGCCTCTTCATCGCCCTCGCAGAATACTTGTACCACGCTGTGGTATACTTAATATTAATTGGGCTTTAGGCCTATGGCGGGATGAAAGGCTCTTTAAATACCCTTTAAATATGCATGCAAGGGTAGCTTGGTTTGGCATCATCCATATGCTAAATCCGAAGTGGCTTCCTCGCTAGTATCTGCCTGATACTCTCTCTCTGTCTCTCATTCTCTCACTCTCTCACTCTCTTTCCCTCTCTCAATAACCTGCTGCTTGCGCCCTCTCTCAGTCTGCTTCTAACTGCCTCGGCCAACGCTCTCTCTACCTCTCTACCTCTCTCACTGCCAGTCCAAGTCAGCCTCTTGCCACGCTGACGTATACTTAATATTAATTAAGCTTATGCTGTTCGCAAATGTTAATCATACGCCGCATATGCCAATTATCATACGAATTTATATAAGCTAAGTAAATATCAGCAAAGAACAGGAGAATGCGTAACAAGAGTGAGTGAGCGCAAGAGCTGAGCGAGACGAGGCGAGGCGAGGCAAGCGACAAACGACGAACAGCCAACGAAGCTAATGCACGAAAGTAAAAGCAATAAGAACAGCGACAACAACAACAACAACAACAACAACAACGAGAACTACAACGATATGAGCATATTCGTTGTTATTGTAAAATCTAGGCCATGGACTCGTGCGGTCGTTGAACTTGGCAAACGCTGTTGACTGCCGTCTCTATACAGCAAATATATAGATGGAAATAGAAAGAGGCGTGGGCGCGGTGCGGTGCGGTGCGGTGCAGGAGACAGTGGAACTGTGGGACGACGCTACAATTTCGCTTTCAATTTGATGGTCAACAATTCAATTCAAGCTGCGAGCTGGCCAATTAACAAGCTAACCACAGCAATATCGCTCATACGCCCCCATCGGCCAGGCCAGGCTCGAATCAGCATATTTCGCACAGACAGTGTAACACGTGTCAGCAATGCGCGCAGCATCAATTATTTAGGCCATTTCTTGCCATTCGTACATATTTTATTTTATTTCCATTTTTTTCCAAGTCGTTTTTCATTTTTCTTGATCTTTTTTTTTTGCCATTTCGATTTGTTGCTTTTTGTGTATTTTTTTTTTTAGTGCTACCTAGATTGTGTGCGCGAATTTCTATACATATATTAGATAATGGCTAGGGCAAATACATAGATTCAGGCATAGCGTGGGCACATGATAAACTTGAATTGCACTGCGTAATTATTTGACTTGTTCCAGCAATTTTAGTTTCTCTTTTTTTTTATATATGTAATATAAATTGAAAATATTAATACAATAAAATAATAAAATTTAAAATTATTTAATTTGTCCTCTAAATATTTATTTTTTGTTACTATTATATGTTATATAAAAATTAATAAAAAAAACAAAAAGAAATAGATAAAAAAATATATTTTCAAATGTTTATTTCTATTAAAATGGTTTTTAAATAATATTAAATATTTATAAAATAATTTAAAGTATCTTTAAAATATATTTTTAGTTTAGTTTTATTTTCACATCATAATATTAAAAAATTATTTGTTGATTTCTATTAAAATCGTTTTTAAATAATATTAAATATTTTTAAAATAATTTAAGTATCTTAAAAATTATTTTTATAAATTTATTTTTTTAGTTTTTATTAAAATTATTTGTAGTTTATATTAAAATATTATTTAACCAATATTAAATATTTATAGCATCTTAAAATATAAAATTTTATTAAAAAAAATAAATTTTATTTTTTATTATAAGAAAATATAAAAAAAACTGATAATACAAAAACTAAAATATTTTTAAAATTAAGTATAATATATATATTTTTTTAGATATAATATTCAAATATTTTTTTAAAGTTATTATTTTATTTTTAATGTTAATATGCAAAATATTTATTATATTTTATTATAAACATTAATATAATAAATATTATATATTAATATAACATTCATTTATTCATATTTATTATAAATTTTCGTTGAAGTAGTTACTTTACTAATACAGCAATTTTTTAATTAAACAAACTTTGTTTTTGACCATATTTTAGAAGAAGTTATTTATTTTGAGCAAGACACTCAAGCGATAAGATAACCCAGCGACATAGCTGCAAACGCTTAGATCATATTATGGCCAGTTTAAAGTCTGGCCAAATCGTATCTGAATAATCAGTTAATATGCCCGATTCATAGTCAAGTCACATCATGTTTTTCCAAAGCTTTTCCTTTACTCTGTAACTTTTGAAACAGTTTTAACTGTGCCAAGCTCTGCTCTCTCTCTCTGCTCACACTCTCCCACTCCCCACTCTGTTTCTGTTCCACTCCCACTCTCGCTCCCTCTCTCTTATCATGCGCTGCTTCGCCTATCTAAAGCTCTCTCGGTTTGGGGTTCTATGCGCCGTGGCTTTGGCCTTGGAATCGCTTTTGCCTTTGCCTCGTTCATTGACCCGAAGGCTGGTTCTGTTTTTTTCGCTTGCGAATTGCGCTGATATCTGTGTCTAAGTGTGTGTGCGTGTGATTGTGTTTATTTCTATTATCACCGCAGTCGATGTACGTCGCGATATGAAATCCCCCATGCTATAACAGACCGGCCGTCCGGCCGTCCGTCCGCCCGTCTCATGACCTAATAAAAATTTGCCTGCTGTGCGACTGCCTCAGGCGGACGGGGTGGTCGGCGGGTTCGCGCTATCAATTGTGGCAGCCGCAATAGATTTTCATATATGTGTACCTATGGAGCGTATTCACAAACAACTAATTGCTTTCATTTGTCGTTAATAAATCGACAACAAATAAATGCAGACATATTACACATACGCAGCGTGCGCCACAAAGCGGGGTGAGGAAAATATTAAGGGGAAGAAAATACGCCAGATGCAAGGGTTAAATAAAGTAAAGAAAATTAATGTTGGGCCTGGATTAAGTATTAGATATATATTATTACAGAATAAAATAAATACCTAAAAATAAAAATAAATAAATAAAAAATAATAATAATAATAAATAAATAAATATACTAATAAATAGATAAATAAATCTTAGCAAATTTGTCAAGCTTTATTACATGAAAAACAAACTAAATAAAAATTACGCAATTATAAACTAATAAAAACCTAAATAAAGAATAAAAATTTAAATAAAAAAAATAAAAGAATTATAATTAATTAAGATAACATTTTTAAAATACAAGAAAATTTTGAAATAAAATTATACAGAACAAGCTTTAAGCTAATATAATTTTTATTAAGGGAATATCTTTTAAAAAAATAAATAAAGTCATAAAAAAATTATTTTTATAAATATTTTAATAATAAAATATATTTAAAAATATGCTGGATATATTTTAAACAGCAATTTATAATAAATATGTTTAATAAAATATTTGTATTATTTCCTATAAACAAAATTATATAATTAAGCATTATGCGTAACAATTACTTGTTCTTGCTGCACATCAAAAATGTTTTTCAAACAATTTGTAAATAATGTTTATATGTTTTGAATTGTTAATTATAAAGTTACTCAACTCTTTAGTATATTCATAAATTTGTAATATTTATCAACTCAGTTTAACTCTTCATTCACTTCTATTTCCTTTCAGGTGAGTTATTCAAGTTTTCTTGCAACACACACACACAACAACAACATTTTGCTAGCCATTCGAACGTAAGTAAAACCAAATTTGAATTGAAAAGCTTTTTGCTCTGAGATGAGAGACGAATGTCATTAGAGGTTTTTCACCTGAGCACTAGCGCACGGCTGGCAACCTTGTCAAGCGGCAAAAACTAAGTCAAATAACTCATAAGAATAAATGTCGACTGATTAATGCACTCGACTATTTGTGTGCCTGCCTGTCCATGTTGCTCCGTCACTCCGGCCTACGCGATTTGCATTTTGCAATCACATAAAGTGAGCGAGCACCAGAGACATACAGAGAGAGAGAGAGAGAGAGAGAGAAGAGCATATTCGCTTTTGTTCACTCGTTCGTTACAATAAATAAATTCAACATAATTTTTCTTAATGCCATTTTTTGTTTGCGGCAAAAACTAAACCGAGAGTTGAATGCACGCGCAGCATTGTAAAGCAATAGCCTCGATCTAAATTTACACACAGATACGCAGCCACACACACACACACACACACACCAGTGGCAGCTGCAGCTAAGTTCGTTTCGTCTGTGTTTGTGTCTGTGTTGAACTTGCACTTAATTTGTATTCTCAACAGTCACACACACACACACACACAGCCAGTTGCAGCCATTGAGAGCAACACTCGGCATTTGAGTTTAGCTTTTTGAAAGCTTTTTGCCTTTGCCTTGCACGTTTTTAATGCCCGCTCGGCGAACGGAAATGCTTGCGAACAGCCATTGCACAGCTCCTATGTAGCCGTAAGGCAATATGCCTGGCTAATAGCTGAGACTATATAGAACAAGCCTTTTCAAGAGAGCTTTTCTAATATCAACAGCAAGAATTCTTATTGGAAACTCCATAAAAACTTACTGCAAAATCTGATTAAATTGCCTTTAGTATTATTAAATTATGCTTACATATTTTAATATATGAAAATATTTGTTAACCGATTTTTTAACTAAAAATATATATATTATATTTAAAAAATTAATTTTATAATAAATATAAAATATAATTTTATAATAAAAAATATATATTATATTTAAAAAATTAATTTTATAATAATAAATTAAAAACATAAATATTAAAAATGTTCAAATAAAATCAAAATATATATATATATATAATATTTTTGAATATTTTTAAAATTTTTAAATGCTAAATACATATTTATTTTATTTTAAAAGACTTAAAAAATAGTATAAATATATCTTTAAAAATTTTTAGAAATATTAAAAATATTTATATTTATTTTTATCAGATTTGCAATCTTAAAAAAAATTAAACAAATATGTATATAAATACATACAAATGTAGATATTTATATTAATATTTCAGCCCATTTAAAATGCTTAAAATTCTTGAAATTCTGTTCAAAACTTATTTTTATTATGATAAATATGACATATATTTTTAACGTACTTTTAAAACTCTTGAGAGTGATAACTAAGGGAATTATTAAAATTTATTTATTAAAAAATAAATAAACTGTAAGACTTAACAGATATCTTTTATTTATTTTGAGAATTATTTAATTATTTTTTTGTTTAATATTTTAGTTATAGCTGAATGAAGAATACAAAAATAAATATTTGAGTTTTGTACAGGTTCAAATTTTATGCAGCTCAAAACAAATACTCAATCAGAGCAACTCTTTATAGATAAGCTTTAGTTATGCTTATATATATATATATATATATTTATATATATGCGCATATGCATATGCATGCATATATAATCGCCGTTCAGGCCGTTCAGGCCAATATCGCATAAGTGAATCAAAAATGTTTAGAGGTTATTGCGAAGCGGGTCAATTCAGTTCATTCGCCCACCAGTGCTGAGCGCCATATTGTAAACTGCACGTGACCTCGTTGCATGCAACACTCAGGCCTGCTTCTAGTTGCTGTCGCTGTTGCTATTGCTGTCGCCGCTGTCAAATGTATTTGCCTTCTCTGTGTGCGTGTGTGAGTGCACTTTATGCACATTTTCTAGCCAGAGAGCAAATTGAAGTCGACAAACGTTCATGAACTCAATTCGGGTTTTTCCTTCAAACGTGTGCAATGACGTCAAAGTGCAACTGTAAATTTTTGCCTCTCGCAAAGCTTTCAAACTATTATGGGTTAGCGTATAACAATAAAAAAAAGCTCCCAATACAATTGGCTGCAGTTTTTGGTTTTTATTAAAATAGAGCGAATTAGTAAAGATTTTTTTTGTATATAAAATAATTATAATTGTTAACAAATATTTTTAATATTTATATATTTATTACAAGAAAAAATAAATAAGATCAAAAATTCAACAAAAATTTAATTAAATATTATAAAATTCAAAATTTTTTTATTTTTTACTTGTTATATAAATAAGTATTAAAACTAATCTTTAATAATTACAATAAATTATTTAATTTAAGCAAAAAATCCTAAATAATTTGCTATTATTTATTAAAAACATTATTGCTATTATTAATTTAAAACAATTTTCCTTTCAATATTTAAAGCATTTCAATTTTATCAAAAAGTCGTTGCATACTTTTAAGCTGTATTGGAATTCTATGTGCAACGGGTGCCAAGTAAAGCGCCATCTATGTACAACAAACGCAAGTGCGTTGCAGTCGCTTACAGATTTTTACATCTCTATTTCAGAATGAAAGTTAGTAAAGAATAGTCTTCAAGGCTGAATTGCTTAGCATAAATTTAATAAATAATTAAGTTTGTAGCAAAAATTAAAATTTCAACTAAAATATTTTATAAATTTACATATCTGATTTGATGTATGGAATTCATTCTACGTGCATGTCTAGCTACAGCGCCATCTCGCGGCAGTTGTCGACATGCCGTATACCAGTATGCAGCATATGCTATAAGCTGCACATTTTGGCCGCTTGGAGCGCCACAGTATGCTATGCTGAGTTTATCAAATAAGTTAATAATTTAATAATATTGTTAGCAATATTTTAATATTTAAAATATATATTTTAAAAATGGTTAAGAAATTTCAATTAATTTAATTTACTTTAAAAAATTGTTTTTTTTTTATAATAAAAAAGTAAATAATAACGAAATTAAAATTAAATTAAATTAAATATATACTACATATTTAAACTTCATTTATATGCAGTATAAATATTATTTTATTATTTAATTTTTGTATACTATATTTATTTATTAGTATTATTATAATAAAAAAATAATAATAACAAAATTAAAATTAAATTAAATTAAATATATACTACATATTTAAACTTCATTTATATGCAGTATAAATATTATTTTATTATTTAATTTTTGTATACTATATTTATTTATTAGTATTATTGTAATAAATAATTTATTTTTTATTATATATTTTATTTCGCATTATTATTGTAATAAATATTTGATTTTTTAGCATATAGTTTATTTTATATTATTAATATATATAATATTATATTTGAATTTGTGCTCCGATTTTCTATAAACAATTTCCAATACTCTAAGATCCGACTCATTCTTATTTTATTCAAATATGCTACACGAGCTGCGTCAACTGTAAGGCCTAATGCGCAGTATCCACAGATTCCGGCCCTTTGCCCCGCCCACAGCGTGCGCAAGCCGCCCTCAACCACAAGGGGCATCTGCAAGTCAAAATCGCCCTAAGTTTCTGATCGAAATAATTAAAGCGAACAAGTTTATGCGCATTACAAATTTAGTTAGCCCTTCAACTTCAATCCACTCTCTCCAACGCGCCCTGCATGCGCTCTGCCTGTCTCTCTCTCTCTCTTGCTCTCTCTCTCTCTCTCTCTCTCTGGTTGTCTCTTCCTGCGTTCTGTTCTTTGACTTTGGTAGCTTTTCTCCTCTGACTGCTTTCAAGGTTGTTCGGACATTGACATTTTCATTATTTTTTTGGGCAAAAAAAAAAGTCGAAAAAAAAAACAGTTTGCTTTTTGTTGGGTTCTGTTTTTTTTTTTTTTTTTTTTTGGTGCGTATGTGTGCGTTTCTCCATCTTTACTCTTTGATTTTGTATGGTTTTGTGTTTTGTTTTGTTTTGTTTTGTTTTTTTTTTTATTGTGTTCTTTCTGTTTCCTTTATAATGCCCGCATAAAATTTAACTAAAAGATGTTAAGCGACAGGGCGCTGAAGAGTTGTTTTATTGCCGCGACTGGGCCCGTTTGGCCTTTCATTTCTCTTTCTTTGGCTGCACGGCTCCCAAAAATGGCGGCAAACGTGCCGCGTGCCACGTAATCGACTAGCCCCCTACCCCCCCCCCTGCCCCAACACGCCCACACAGCACCAAAAACTAGGCAATCGTGCAAATCATAAATGTCGGGCACGTATCACCGCCCTTGGCTTTGAAAGAGCTTTAGCTCTTAGCTTTGTTTTACTGTATTCTTTCCCGGCCCGAAGTTCAAGTTCATTTCAAAGCATTTTAAATTCCAACTCTGCCTCGGCTGTGCATATCATTTGAAATGGGGCCTGGTTGCCGCCTTGAGGCGCTTGTAATCGACACATGCGTATGCCCAGCCAGCACATAGAAACATATAGGCATTCGTATATATGTATACCAGATATGCCTAGTTATGAGAATCGCTGAGAGAGCCAAGTATTCCGCTTGGCAACTGAGCAACTGAGCCGTGACTTGGCCAAAAGTTACTTGAACTCTAGTCTAATAACTGCGAGCAATTGCTCTCTGGCTTGCCAAATATTAGTGAATAGCGCAAAAAGACAGAGACAGCCGGAGAGCGGGAGTTACGACTACAAAATATCCTGTAAAAGAAAAAAAACAAAACCAAAATATCTAGAATAGAATCTGCAAAACATTTCACGTCTTCGGCCTTGTTGTCAGCTATTGAGAGAGATAGAGTGCGGGGGGTATAACCAAAAAAATACCCTGTAAAACTAAAATGTATATACTAGGGAATCTATAGAACTTTAAAATTCTTTAATACTTAAAAAAAAAATGTTAACAGAATTCTTCTACCCATTTCTTAGCTAGAGAGCCAGAGAGAGAGAGAAAGGGTGCTCTGGCTAAGAAATACCCTGTAGGCAAGAGTTTTTCCTCTCTTCAAAGGAATTAAGCATATAAACATTTTCTTTTTTAATATATTTTTATATATCTATTTCTACAAGACTTTAACAAATGTTGAAGATGTCACCAAATACCCTGTAAAAAATAATTATTGGTGTTGTTTCACATAATTCATAAATAAACTTTCTTAACTGTTTCTTTCCTTCTTTCTCTCTTCGTTTACTCTTCGAGAGCATTTAGCAGTTCTATCATCTAATACTGAAACTCCCCAACCCAACTACCCTAACTTAAGCATGAACAGGGCATTTGCGCAAGTAAAAAAAATTTAAAAAAATAAAACTAAAGCTCCAAAGTTCTCAGTAACGTTTTAATAGGCTTTTTTCGGCATTAGAACTTCAGATTTGAAGCTTCAAGTGGAGTCAAGTCAAGCTGTCAATATGACATCACCTAGCATTAGCATTAGCATTAGCTGGGCCTACAACAATTTAATTGTTAATAACATTAATCATGTGCCCCTTTGAAAGCCAACAATTGCCTTCGCTGCCATTAGCATAATTGCAACTATTAAGCCATCAGCACTTAACGAGCCTGCGAGTCTCTAAATACACATCAAGAGTTATACCAATTCTATATGTATAAAATAGCTATATACATATTTATATAATATTGCATAATATATCCAAATCAGATATTTTTATACAAATATTTAATATATTATCAGGCATATATATATTATCTATATCATACTATATATTCCGTACGATTCTATATTATTCTCCATTTCATCTCCACAAATTATATATCTATCTCCATTTCTCTATATCTCTGTCTTTCTATATAGAAAAAATAAAATTAAACAAAGTCAAATTCTCAGGCTATTCGACAATGATCAACCTGATCATTTCATATAGCTCAGCTGAACTAGAATTCGAAATTCGAATTTCGAAATTCTAGATTTACAGAAAAACTGTTTCAGTCTCGTCCAGTAAACCAAAACCCTTTCACATTATCCCACGCCCTTTTCACCTTTATTTGGCCCTGCCCAATAACCGAATCACATGTTGAATAAAGAAAGAGACCCAAATCTTCATGCCCATTAACCCATTTTTATTGACCAAAATGCGCAGAGACGCGAAGAGCTGGTCGAAAGCAGGCCATGGCCACAACGGCAGCACACGATGTTACATAAGCGTCTAGTCGAGGCGGAAAGAAAGCCAGCACAAAAGAAAGCAATGCACAAAAGAAAGTAGCCAAGAGAGCGAGAGAGAGAGAGAGAGAATGCGAGTGAGTGCGAGGCAGTCAGACAGAACTGACTTTTGATTTCAGAATCAACACGAGAGAAGAAGAAACCAAAATAAACAGAAAATTTATTTGGCTTTTATACAGGGGAAAATATTTATGGGAAATGTATTTTTATTTATTATTTTATATATATATATATATGTATATCTATATATATATATACATATATATAAATTAATTTAATTATTTTTATATTATATTATAATTTTATTTCATTTACTTTGTGTCTATAAATACAAATATATTTATTTTATTTTATGGATATAAATATACATTTATTTATTTTTTATATTTTATACTGATTTATTTATTTTATATATACAGTATATATATTGATATAAAGTATGTATTTATTTATTTTATTTGATATATATAAAGATATATATACATATATATATATTTTATTTATTTAACTATGATTTATATTTTATAATTATATATATTTAATAAATTTTTTTATACTATATATGTACATACGTCATTTATTATTTATATATTTATTAATTATATTTTATATAAAAATATTCCAGGGCTTTTGCATTAGTTTTAGATTTTATAGATTAACTCTCAGTTTTTTTTTTGGTTGTGCGTAATCTTTAGATAATGTGTACTTTAGCACAATCTAACCAAAAATAATATTCTGAGCAACGCAGTTAATTAATATGGCCGACCTTCGTTGCGTGCTTTGAACCATGTTTTAAAAGTTTTTTTTTTTTTTTTGGCCATTGTTTTGATGGCTCACAAAAAAAAAAAAAAAAAAACAAAAAAAAACAGATTGTATGCTGAACAAGTTCTACAACAGTTTCGCTTAGAATGGCCAACAAAATTTTGTTGATTTTGTATTTTTATTTTTGATTAATGAAAGCCAAATAGTGAACCGGTTTTCCCTCAAGCATAAGATCATCAAGTATAAACAGAAAAACCAGGCGGCAGGCAGCCAACAACTCTCAAATGCCGCAAAGGAAAACTCCCCCAAGAGACACACACATTCAGTTTATAATTTCACACCCGCAACAGCAAACAACAAATCCAACAGAATTCCTAGCCTACACTCAATTTAAATGTATTTTTGTTAAAGTTTATTTTGTTGCTGTTGCTATTGCGACCGAGAGACCAAGCGACCAAGCGACTCATAGACACAAAAAGCAGCTCAGGCTCAGCTCATTTGGAATTCGTTCTAGTTTCATTAAAAATGTAGAGAGAGAGAGAGGGAGAGAGAGAGAGGGCGAGGGCGAGGGCGAGCGAGAGCGAGCGAGCGAAAGGTATAGAGCTGAGCAAGGGACAGTGTGAGAGAGCAAGAGAGCGCAAGCAGTTGTATCTCCAGCTGTGTGTGTGTGTGTGTGTGTGTGTGTGCGTGTGTGTGTTTCCCGACTGTTTCGGTTCGCTGCGTGTGCGTCGACGCCGTCGCCGTCGCCGTCGCCTGTGCCCATTGTGCGTGTGCGTAGCAAGTTTACTGACCTTGAACTTCGAAATAATAATAATTGTTGTTGTTGTTGTTGTTGTTGCTGCTGCTGCTGCTGTTGTTGTGTGTACCCGAAAATGCGAGCAGCGCACATAAATTTTGAAATAGAAGAAACACTCAAACAGACGGAATTGTGTACGTACGTACATATATAGCATAAACACAGACAATACCCTGTACAAGTAAAGTTATGCTAATGTATGTAGGTGCCAGAGGAAGGCCCTAAAGAAAGAGTCTAAACTGTCTGGAAAACGATATGAACTATCCTCTGAAGATATTATGAAAGGAAGTTGAATATGTGTATAAAGGGGTATATTATGTAGGTATATTTCCTAATTACTATTGGGAATGATATCATATGTATTAATAATTATTATTTATTTTCTGTATAGGGTATATTTTCATAATCTCTCATATAAATTGTTATATTATGCGGTTTACACCATAATAATCATTTTTACAGGGTATTTGTAGTCGTGTGCTTTGCTGTTTAGTATTTTAAATTATGTTCCTATACATCATTCATCAAGAATAATATATAAACTAGTCAATATTATAATTTGTATGGGTATTATATATTTTCCGTATGTACAGGGTATCTACCAGTTAGCTTATTTCTACTCACTATGCATAATGATTATATTTGACTATATATTGCATATAGATAAGTGGAGTATAAAGTTTTTGATTTAAATACCAATTTATGAATATTTTTTCTATATGCAGGGTATCTGTTAGTCGTTCTTTACCATATTTTATTAAAAATTACCATAATGCAATACATATTTGATATAGATACTTTTATTATATAGGTAACATCATAGTCCACATTTGCAATACATTTTCCCTCAAGTGCAGGGTATCTTCCAGTCAGTATATCCCATGTGTATGTTTGCCCCCTTTAAACACATATTTATTTGAATTTGTTTTGGATTCAGTTTAGTTCGGTTCAACCACAAACAGCGCTCATTATGGGGTGATCTAAGTGAAGAGCTGGAGTATCTATGATGGATTTACTTATAGAGAATATATTGCTCCCGCTGTGCCGCCTGACGGCTGTCGGTTGTCGGTTGTCGGTTGTCAGCTAAGTTCAACGCAGTTTGCTATGCGAAACAACAACCTTCGAATAGATAAAGATATTTGGCTATTATAGAGTGTCATACTTGGGTTAAAACTTGTTTGACGTTCAGTTCACGTGCGCCTCAATGATAAGATAAAGCGAAACGTAGTCGAATCCAATTTACCTGTGGCTACCTGGCGCTGAACTCTGCGAAGGGCTTTTTGCGCGTTTCAAGCGAGGTCGCCAGCTACAATTTATATATATAGCTAACAGATTATTATTATATACTTCTATATATGATTATACGAACGATCTATGCAAGCCAATAAAAATAATAATGTGAACACACCTTTCCCTTACCTGACCTCCTCTGAGTGGGTCCCTTTGCTGGCTGCATTAAACAGGTACCATAAAAATAAAGAACAGGGCCATAAACAGAACGACTGACAGTTCATTCATCAAGCGACCCTTTCTCCAGGCCAAGAATCTAACCATAACCTAACACACACAATCCAATTGGAATCCAAATGGAACGGTATCCGCTCTAGCCCCTAAGGCTAACCGAACGGAGTACCTGTTCAGTGAGCCGAAGAAGAATATATCATTAAATGTTGAGCGAGCAATCCAAATGGGTTCCCTCTTACCAATGAGCATTGGCTTACATCATAATGAGCTACGCCAGTTATAGATATATATATATGCATGAATTTATGATATCAGCAACTGAATGTACCTGCGCTACCTGTGTGTAAGACGCATTTGAAGTAATCAAATTAAATTTAAACATTGCTAATTTATTTCGGTTTATTTCTTTAGCATAAAAATTTTTCCATTTACAAACACTTCCGTATAGCTGGGCTGAGCAATCCCATGCATACCAAGGTATACGTTAAGTTCTCAACCATAAATATTACGGAAAACTTACAGGGTTACGAGCCAATGAAAGGCAGCTGCTTTTGGGTTCGTTACACGTGCTGAATTAGTTCGCAGTTCTACAGTTCACTGCGATAGGGTTTTGCTAATAAAATAATTATATTATATCTGATAGTCATATATATATATATATCCCTACAAAGTAGTTCACTTCGCTGCTTATGCTCGGAATCATAAACTCAATCCGTATTTCGTTAGTTCATTAGAAATATATAACATTTGGGCAATCATGAGCGTTGCGTATTATTCATTGTTCGATCGCTCATGAACGCTTGTTGAATAGATCAAAAGAACAAATCGTTCAAGAACAGCTCAATAGTTCAATAAAACAATTCGTAATCGAATCGTTCACGAACAATTGAACTGATCAAAGCATATCGTTCATGACCTACTGAACTCGATTGTTTACTGAATCAGGAATCAGTAATCTAGTTCAACAGTTCATAGTAAGGAATCAGTTAAATGAACTATTATAGCAGTTATAGAGAATATAGAGTTGAATGTTGTAAAGTTCAATTATTAAAAAAAAAAAAATAATTCAGGCCAAGAGTTTGAATATTTGCGAGTCGAGTAGCCTAATTTGATTATTTGATTAATATTTGAATTATTTTTTCTAGATTTTTATATTCGATTTATTACATATTCTATATTATTTGATGATCTATTAATTAATTAATTATTATGATGATCTATTAATTATTAATTAATTAATGCATTTTCCCATTAAAATTTTAAGTAATTAGAAATTCAATAAATTTGATATTTTTCTATAATTTAAAATGAGATTTATTTCGTATTCTATATTATTTTGTGATCTATTAATTTATTATTATTATTAAAAATTTGGAATGATTAGAAGTTCAACAAATTCTTATTTTTCAAGATTTTTATTTTAGATTTCTTACATATTCTATATTATTTGATGATCTATTAATATGCATTTTCCCATTAAAAATTTTTAAATGATTGGAAATTCAAGAAATATTTATTTTTATAAATTTTTCTATTCGATTTATTATATATTTTATATTAAATTACGATTTATTATTTTGAATTTTCCCGAAAATGTTGAGTAATTAGAAATTCAACAAATTTCAAATTGTTACTCAGTTTTTTTTTTTTTTTTTTTTGACTTTATTTTGTTTTTGCCAAAGTGCCAAAGTGCTCGAGCTGACAGACAGGCAGACAGACGCAGGGCAGCCAAACGACAAAGTGTCATTCACATTGCGCCATGAAAAACAACCGTTCGAAAAGAAAATGGCGATCGACGTCGCATGTGAAACAGCAAAACGAGAAAAAAGAAAACAAAATGAAAAGAAAAGAAAAAGTCTTGCCAAAAAAATAAAAGCCCAGCCAAAAGGGAATCCATGATGAAATAGCAAAAAAAAAAAACCGAGTAGAAAATAAATGGAATAAATAACATGAGCAGAATAATGAGGAGGACAGCGAGCAGGCGAAGGGCAGGGGGTGGGGCTGGGGCTGGGTTGGGCTTAGCTCCGCTCGGAAAGTCGACGCCACGAATCTAGGTTATTACGCCGAAAATAATTAAAATATAAAAAGCCCGGAGGTGGGACAATGCAAGATCTGGCAAATATACTTAGCCATAAGTGTGGCCGCCTCTTGGCCACGCCTCTTCGCCGTTCTTACCACTTCTATGGCCAGAATGTGGCCAAGTCTTGCGCGTGTCTCAAGTTCATTGCCAAATACACACAGTCTTTATAAGCCATTAACAGCAGAGAGCTCAGTTATGGTATGTCGGTGTGCGACTAGAAAATACCCTAGAATTTGCTACTGTTCGATTTAGAGTTTATTTGAATTTAAGTTTAGTGTTCAACAATCTTTCAGTCTACAGGGTATCTGCAAGTCTACTACTTGAATCTCTTGACCCACTTATTTTCTTTCTTTCTTTCTATTTATTTTTTGTTAAAATATATTACTTCTAGTTTGAGTTAAAAAAAATCTTAACAATACAGGGTATCTCGTAGCACATAATCCCTCTTGACCATTGCCATTTTGTGCTTTTTGGTTTTCGCTTTTTTGGCATTTTATTTGCTGTTGTCTTGGCTCGGTTTGGCTTGACTTCTTTTGCTTCATGGCATGTAATTTGGCTCTGCTGTTCGCTTTTGGCCAAGAAGAACTTTTTGTTGACTGGAAAGTTGTGAACCTGTTTTGACGCAAATATTGTGGTTCGCATTTGACTGACTGACCGAGAGCTAAGCAGATTGTTGATTATGCAGAAAAAATATGATGTAAAATATTAAAAGACTCTTGCTTTAATGCTGATACAGATATTTAGCTGTATATAGGATATATATATATATATATATATATATATATATATATTTTAAAGTAATTATTGTGTGCTAATTTGGAGAAATTTTAAAAGAAAAAACTAGAAAACTAGAAAACTCTGTATATTTTTGTTAATTAATTATAATAAAATAAATGCTCAAAAATAATAGTTTTTATAAAATTTCAAATATTTTATGTATAAATGTTGAGGGAAAAAATTAAAAATAAAAGATTTTACATATAAAATAATTTTAATATAAATATTGCAAATATTTCACAAAATTGAATACATTATAAAATCACATAAAATAATAAATTCAGTTTAAAATAAAATACTTTTATTTGCATATATAATATTCTAATATATATAATTTAATAATAACAATTTTAAATAAAATATATAAAAACATAAATTGATCGAATAATAATATATTATATAAATATATATATTTGTTTAATATTTGCATATAAATTTATGAAAATTAAATATTTAAAATATTTAATAAATTATTAAAATAATAATTTTATTCATTTTTTTTTTTAGCTTTTCTTAGTTAAGAGGAAAAAGCATTTAAGATCAATATCAAAAGAGCCTCAGGCACAGCCTACAAATTCACATGCAATCCACTTTACTCTCCCTCTCTCGCTCTCTCTCCCTCTCTGTCTGTCTTGCTGTATGTTCAACTGTATTTGCAGCCTCGTCGCGATCATTGCACTTTACATCGCACTCGGCGTCTCTCTGCTGCATGTTGCAAATTGTGTGCAAAAAGGAAAAAAAAAAGAAAAGAAAAAAAAAAGGCAGAAACAAGTTTCCGATTGTGCAGCGTGTAGCGATGCGAACTCGTGTCGTGTCGAGCCGAAGTGGCAACGAGCGTCAGATCGTGCAGCGTCTGTTGCAAGTTGCATGGCTGCGCACTGGTCGGTCAATGGTTCTCTGGTTCATTGCCATCGCGCTGGGGGTAACTAACCCAGCGACGAGCGACGAGCGACTCAGCCAGCCTCTGAGTCAAGATCGGAGGAAATACCAAAACCGACTTTTGCAGCGTCATTCGTTGCTGGTTTGGCTCGTTTTTAACTGAAGCAAGGACGTCAGCAAAGGTGTGTGAGCGTCTGTGTGTGTGTGTGTGTGTGTGTGTGTGTGCCATTCACTCGTGTGTGTGCAGAAACCAGCAAATAGATATAGATAAATACTTCATAGTTGGCTTTGTACGCTTGGTTCATTGACTTACAAATGGCTGAAATGTGTTGTGGGCTTATCGCATTGCCGCATTGATGAGCAATAAATGGAGCACTAGGCACGATGAACTATAAACCGATCAAGGTTTACGTATATAAATGAGAGATCCAATTATGTATATGTATATATGTATATATATGTATAGATATATAGTTAATGACAAAAGCTTTAGTTGCAAGTAAGCCAGGCTTATAAGCCTTGGAATATCTTTGTCACATATATATATATATATATATATATATATATATATATATATATATATATATATATATATATATATATATATATATATATATATATATTATAATGAAAAAGAATCTGAAATATTTTGAAAATTATAGTCAAGTCTCAAAATTCTAAATATTTAGAAATATAAAATATAATAATCAAAATTAAAGGCCTACAAAAATCTTACTATAATATGGAAACTATAAAAAATTTAAAATTTGGAATATCAGTTCATTTTAAAAACTAGAAATATTTTGAAAAATAAAAATAAAAATAAATAAATAATAATAAAAAAAAATATATATATATATATATTTTTTATAAGATCTTTGTGAAATCGGCAATATATCGTTTACTTTAATATGTGTAATTCTTTTGATGTTCAAATTCTGGAATATCAGCTCAATCTAAATTTTATAAATATTTAGAAATATAAAAAATTACAAATTAATAAAATATTTATATATATTGATTAAATTAAATATTTGATAATGAAAACAATGTATGAAAATATTTTAAAAACAATTTGTAAAACTTTTGCACAAATATACTTATCATAATTATATGTCTGTATATATGTATAAGCACTGTTACACTCCTTTAAGTAACCACTTTGATCAGTGCTAATCAGTTTTTTGTATTCTTATTAAAAGCTGATGACGCTTTAAGCACTTAAGTCCCTTTATGTATCTTTTAATGTGGCACATGACTCAATGAACATATACGTAAAACATTTCGAAATAAATTCGACAATCGACAACAACAACAACAACTGTCAGCGAATCGAGAGCAGATTTCAAATTTCGACTGCAATTTTCGAGGGCATTTCAATACTCAAAGTGTTCTGGTTTGCAGCGCGTCACGATTGTATAATCGTGTCATTATACAAAAGCACAAACGCACACAGACACGAAGTAGCTCTTTGAATGCATTCGTCAGCGTTTCACACACTCAAAGGCAGAAGCCAGCAGAAAGCAAATGCAAAAAAAAAAATAAAAATAAAATAAAAACAATTACAACAAACAATCACTGACAAATGCAATTTCACACACACACACACACACACACACACAAACGCAAACAAGAAGAGTCAGAGGCAATTGACCGCTTGGCAAATACAAATCCTGATGACATTCACCCCGTTACGAGCATCGGAGCAAACAAAAAGCAACGACAACAACAGCAATAATAATAACAGCAGCCGCTTGAGAAACATGTGCAAAAGAGAGCTTTGCTGTAAAAGAAAACAAAAAAAAATAAAGCAACAACCACAACTGCAGCTCGCAGTGCACTAAAGAGCACAAAACAAACGTGCAATTAACAGTGGCGTAACATAAGGGGGCCGCCACACATGACTCTAACAGCTAGCCTGCTCAACTAAGCCACTGTACTCTGTACGAGAGCAAGCGATTGTCGTGCTCTCTTTTTGCACTCTCTGGGCTCGGCTTGCTTGCTTTTTTTTTTTTTTGTCGACACTTTTATTGTTGTTGCTGTTGTTGAGTTGACTTGAGACTGCGCTGCTTAAACGCTTCCCGCAATGTTTTGCCACCAAAAATAAAGAGGCAGCGCAAAGAAAACAAAATTAACAAAAGATTCTTTTGAACTTGTTGCTGTTGTTGTTGCCGAAAGGAAGCGATATTTTTGGCAGTTATCAATTCCAAGCTTGGACTCCGTGTACATACATACATACATACATACATTATGTATGTATCTGTGTATTGCAGGCATACTTATTTGGTATGTGTGCCGTCGTCTGGCCTGATTGCCGTTTCCTCTTCTGCTTCTTCTTGGTATACGCAGCAGCTTTTGGGCCACACGCGCCCTTAATTGGCCCAACTTGGCTGATACCATCGACAAATGGCAATTGCATCTGCTCTGCAAGCTGTTTGTAAGCACGAATATATATCTATGTATATGTACATATATGTATATATATACATCATCATAAATCATAAATATATGTATGTATATACATAGTAAGTCTTTGCGAATATTTTCTCTCTGTCCCGGTTTTAAGCTACTTTAGCTAAATACCGTTAATTGACACTGGCTCACAAAATTTTGCAGTCTAAATTGTTTTGTTTACACCAGAACTCATCAGTCAAGTTAACAGAAAAAAAAATGTATATAAAAAACTAAAAGAAGCAAACAAACATAACTTTCCTATAGCAAGACAGCCAAACTAACAACAACAGTAGCAGCAGCAACGCGCATTACATAAGACCCAAAGCCGCAACGCAGGTCAGCCTGAGGCTCACCTCCTCCCCTGCTCGTGCAGCTTTCTTCCGCTCAAAAGGTAGTGAAAGAAGAACGGCCATAAGAAGCAGCGGCAGAACGCAACTGACGGTGTACAAAACAAAAAAGTAGAAAGTCATTAAATAAGCAAACGTCGCAAAAAGAAAACAACTCAAAAGAACCCAAAAAAAAAAAAAAAAAAAAAAAAACCCAAACCGAAAGAGAAAAAAAAATCAAAAGTTGTAAACAAATATGAGCGTAAAAGAAAATGAAAATCCAGCCGCTACTATTACATCAGTAGATGGTACCGTCCAGGCAGTCTATGTATGCCCCTCTCGCTCTCGCTCTCCCTGTCACTCTTTCGCTCCGTCGGACGGATCGTTCCGTGTAGAATGTTTTCGACCGCGCTGAACTTGTCCCAAATAAACAAAATTCCACCGACCAAAGTCAGTTAGGTAATGTTGTTATTGTTGTTGCTTCTCTTGTTGCTTCTTTCTTTGTTATTTCTCTCTAGCCGCCATTTTCCTTGTTATTGCTAGCTATTATTGCGCTGAATCAAAAGTTGTATACCCTTTACATGGAATTGCAGAGATTTTACTATTTTAATAAAAAATAAAACTTTTACTTAAGAATTTTTCTCATTTATGTATAATATAAATTTTAAGATTATTTGCTTTAAATTCTTTTTTTTGGATATGCCCAAAATATTGGGAACAAGTGGGAAAGTTTGGAAAAATTTATTTGAAATTTATTAAAAATAATTTCTTTTTTTTTTTAATTTAAATTTATATTTTTGTTATTATACACTTAAAAGTAATATATCTAAATATTTTATCTATGTACATGTACTCCATCTTTTCCTTATAAATGTAACTTATTAAAAATTTTGATTCAAATTTGTAGAAAAAAGTTTTAAAAACTCTTGTTCCACATTAAAATTTTTAAAGTTTATATTTTTAATTTAATTATATTAAATATTATGTATAAAATAGTGTATTCTATATTCGGCTATCCTAGCTCAGCTCTTCCCATTATTTTTATTCAGCTAGAAACTTTCAAAAGGTGTTGAGATTTATTTTATTTTTTTTTTTATTTCTTATTTTTTTCACTTATTTTTTTCGCGGAATTTTGGTGTCTAAGTTGTTCTTCTTGGATCTGATTGAGTCATACGCTGGGACAATTTTCGAGCAGTCAAGTTCATGATCTGAATACGAATATGTCAATTATTGCTCTAACTGCAATTTATGTGTTTTGACTAGCGGCGCGGGTATTATGTATACAATTGTAGATGTGTGTATATATAATAACTGGAAATGTGTCAGTCAAATAGATAAAAACGGCTAAGCAAAAACTCAAATTATATATGTATACATGTTTATTCCAGACAATACTATAAAACACATCTTAAGAGCTCAGATGAATTATTTCTATCAGTTTTGAAACAGAAAACTATAAACTAGAATTATATTTATATAATTTATAAAAATAAAAATATAAATATAATATATAAAATATAAAAATAATAAAATTAATTTTTCTAATTTGAAGATAAATCTGAAACATTTTTTATTTTTATAAATTATATACATATAATTCTAATTAAAAAATTTTTTTATTTATATTTTTATAAAATATAATTTTTAATTTTTACAAAAATAATATATATCTTTTAAAATATAAATATAATTAATTAATTTTTTATTTATGAAAATTTATATCTATATATATTTATATATAAATATTATATCGAGCTTTTCTTTAAAATTATGTTGAATGTTGTTAATAAATAGATATGAACTTTTTATACATAAATTTTATAAAAATTTTATATAGACAAAATATTTTTCTGATAGCTAAAAAAATGTTGTTTCTGCCTAAATTCGAAACCAAACTGCATTTCTCGTTCAACGTTTCCATTTTCTTACATCCCTACCCCTCCCTTCCTTAACCCCTTAGCCGACTTTCACTGCCACCCACGGCATTTGCATTGACCTCCAAAAAAAAAAAAAAAAAAAAAAAAACGACATGGCCAACTATCCAATCAGATACGAATTGGCTTGAGTTGGCTTTCCAGTCGTTGCACTCGCTCTATAAAGTTAATAAACTATAAATTACGCTGCACAAATGCCGAAAAAAAACTTTCACAATCAACAACAAAGCAATGATTGTGCGACTTGTTGTTGTTGCTGTTGCTGGTGTTGCTGCTGTCGTTGGCAGTTGCTGCGCCAATTTTCACCCGAGCTGGCTTTGTGCAACACGTGGAATTTCCCAATTCCCGAAGAAAAATCAACGATTTGGCAACGATTCGCGAACAATTTCACTTTGCCTGGGTTAAAGTCCTGCCCGTCTGGGTGTCAGTCAACTTTCATAGTTGTTGCAGTAATGTTTGTTGCTGTTGTTGTTGTTGCTGTTGTTGTTGTTGTTGTTGGTGTTGCTGTTAGTCTCACTAGCATAGTTGCCCAGCAAACAACAACTCGAATGCTCCACTGAATGCAACGGCGCTCGCAAAGTGCAGCGACCTGCATGCAACACACACACACACACACACACACACACACACACACACACACACACACACACACACAGACACACACACACACACACACACACTCGCTGCATACTGAATCATGGCCAGCCTCTTGCCCCCAGCTCTTGCCTCAGTCAGCTGTTGCTGCCACAGCTCTCCGCATACCAGTTTCTGCTATTTTGCATGCCTGTGCCCCTGACGCCGCTGCCACATGTGGTAGAAAGTGGCGTTGCATCGATCCGTCCGACCGACTCTCTGGTGGGTTGCTTTGCCCGGCTCTGCTGCTCGTTCGCCCGGGTTGAGGTAGTAATGACCTCTTTGCATGAGGTGCTTGACTCATGTATGGGCGTGCGATCGCATGACGTTTGAAAGTGCATGCCTCTCCCTCTCTCCCTCCCTCTCCCTCTCTGATATTTAATAGATATTCTCAAGCATGTCCTAATGACCCTTAATTGTATTAATGGCCCTAATGTTAATGGGGCATACTAACTGCTCAGATGTTGCTGAGAATTTTGAGCTGAGTTACGGTCAAAGCTATAGCTTAGTCAGGTAGTATTAAATATAATATAATTCTTAATGATGATTATGATAATTGTAATAATAATCAATTTGACTTGAGTCCCAACTTCCAAAACACTTCTTGGCCAGGATGTCTGCTGGAAATTGTGCTGGAAATTTCTTCTGAAAGTTAGCAATGAATAAAAAAAAAACTAGAAGATTCTTTAAGAATTGATCAGGTTCTTTGGGTTGTTTGAGATTTTCCATGAAGTGTGAGTTCTGACTCGAAGCGAGTTTGAGCGCCGTGAAGGCTCTAATGATGATAATAATGATCTAATACTAAAGAAATAAATACAAATTAGCTTGATTATCGGCAAAATAATAATGACCAAAAATCTAATTATAATGAAAAATCTAATTATAATGAATTTAGCTGGATTATTATTAAAATGGGAGTCTAAAAGATAAGTAATTAAAAAAGAAATTAATATATATCTTATATAGTCATAAATTTTTTAAAATTTACAATATATACATATGTTACTACATATATATATATATATATGCTATATAGGCTCACTAATGAGTTAAGAGCTTAAGAACAATGTCTTCTAGACAAGTAGGGGTTTGCTGCCTTGTCGATATAGCCCTATTGATACCTTTACACTATATAAAAACTCCAATCAGAATTTAAAAAAAAACTTAAATTATATAAAATAAAATTTAAAAAATATAAAAAATAAAAAATAAAAATATATATATATATAAAACAAAAAACAAATATATATATTTCTTATTTATATATATATATTTTTTTTTAAATTTATTTTTTGTTTATTACATATTTTTATTTATATATTTTTACTTTAATATTTACATATATATTTAATTTTTTTTAATTCATATATATATATATATATATATATACTAAAATATGTAATAAAAAATAAATTTAAAAAAAAATATATATATATATTATATATTTTATATATATATATATATATATATATTTTTTTTTTTATTACATATTTTTTATTTATGCATATATTTATATAAATATATATATATATATATATATATATATATATATATATATATATATATAGACCGATCTCACATCGTCTACTCACACAACACCCGCCCTCAAAAATTCGCTTCAGCCTGGCGGCGATCAACGAGTTTAGTCTCAACACCTGTACACCTCAACACTTCAGCCCCTTCCCCTTTCGCCTTCGCCATCGCCCTCTATCGCCCCTCTATAGACCGAGGCCCTCCTTCGAACGTTTGGCATTTTGGCCTACACGTTCTTATGGCCGCGTACGCGTACATTAAACCCGAGCCTCACTTCCTACTGAGGAGGAGGGCACTACGTGGCGCTACGTTTTAGCTCGCATTCATAAATTATGGCAAACATTAAACAACAACAGCAACAAAATTATGCTAAGCGCGTACAAAGTTTGCTGCTGTTGTTGTTGTTGTTGTTGTTGTTGTTGTTGTTGTCTTTCAAACAGGTTTCAAATTCCTGGCCAGTTGGTCGCGACTTTGCTCAGGTGAGCTTCGCTTAAAGCGAGGGCCATAGAACAAAGCCATAGCCAGAGCCATAGCCGGGCCAGTTAAAGCCAAAGCCCCAGCCAGAGTCTAAGCCAGCGAACCAATAAAAAACATTTTCGGGTCTCTGTCGCCCGAGAGAGAATGTCTTTGAGTCCCGACGCCCGACGCCCGACGCCCGAGATCGAGCCCAAGTTTTTGGCTTACTAATTATTATGCTAAGCTTGATATGAGCAGCGAGAAAGGGTTCATGCGAATACACGAGCATGTGGCAGCTGGGCGGAGCGCGGGCGAAGGGTTGGGGTAGAGGAGAGCAGAGGCTCCAACTGGAGCTGTGAGGCTTTGTTCTGTCGACTCTTTTCACTCGCTCGTTCGCCCGTTCGCTCGCTTAATGGCGGTTAATGGAGGTCATTCACTTTCGCACGAATTGTAATTTTTGTGCTTTAAGTCAACTCAAGTTGGCAACTCAGCGCGTTTGGCCCAACTTTTAATCTTATTATGCTGCAAGAAAAAAATAAACAACAGACACACATGTATATATGTATGTATGTATATATATATATATATATATATATATATATATATTTTATGCCCCCTTTTTATGACTTTCGCACTCTTATTATGTTCGAGATATCAATCCAGCTCGAGCCGCAGCTGCACGCAATATGTTCGGCGTTTGGGCGAAAGTAAGCAGAACAGCATCAGAGCAGCTCAGCATCAATAGCAAAGTGCAACAATTTTTTTTTAATATTTAAACAATTTATTTTTATTTGTAATTTAAAGAAGCAATATTTTTTTATTTTAATTTTATTTATATTTAGTTTTATTTATTTTTTTAACATCAAATACACCTTTTTTCTTCAAATATAAAATATCAACAATTTTTTATTTTTAAATAAATTATTAAAAAATAAATTAAATTTAAATTTTGTTTATACAACAGCTAAAGCTATTTTATTGTTTTATATATTTCAATGCAACAATTTTTTTTAATACAAAAGTTTAAAATATATAAATAATTTTTTGTATATAATAAATAATAAAAAAAAAATAAAAATGCAACAATTTTATTTATATATATATATATATATATATATATATATATATATATATTTTTTTTTTTTTTTTTTTTTTTTTTTTTGTGAAATAGGAAAAAAATCAAACAAACAATTTTATTTTATTTTGTAATATAAGACGCAAAAAATGGGTTTAAATATAAAAGTGCAATTGTTTGCAATTAATATTAAAACTCTAAAATTAAAAAAAAAAATAAAATTACAGTTGAAAACTTGTTACATTTAATTTTTATTTTATATAGATATATATATATTTTTTTATTTTTTTTATTTTAAAAATTTGTTTGTGCAATTAGATATTCAAAACAAAAACGCAACACAATTTAAAAATGTTAATTTTAAGATATTATAAAGACAATATTAATAATATATATTTTATTAAGTGTTGTTTCCATGCCATTAAAATTTAGCATCTTAAAACACACAATTTAATAATATATTATAGAGCAAACATTTTGCTATATGTGAAATGACTTAATTAGTGCGACAAGCAACTTTAGTTTAAGTCACTAATTGTGGCAATTAATTAGCTGGGCTTCCGCTTTGTTTAGATTTCTTTTCGCACAGCACATCATAAATCATAGGAGCCATTAGCAGCCGCAGCAGCAGCAGCAGCCGCAGCATCATTCGGGCTGGCCAATCAACTACCGTTTGAATCTATTAAAAACATAGACTAAACTATAATTTAGACACATGTCTGGCCCAGAGCTTGACTCCCCAAGTGCAGCCTAAGCAAGTGCACATTAACAATTAACTGTGCCCAGCTGCTCGGATGGGTCGCTGTCGGCCTCTGACTTGCCACCACTTGCGGCATGGCGTAATCATAGCCAAAGCACGTGCGGCAATTTCCAATTTCTAGTGCTGCTGCTGCTGCTGCTGCTGCTGCTGCTGCTGCTTGGCCAAGTGCATTCAACTTGGCCAACTGTGCACATGCGTGGCCGTTCGACCAACTGACAAGTCAATAAACTCATTGCGCGCTCTCTCACACTCCCTCAGCCTACCCCACTCCCCTTCTCCCTCGCACTCCATGGCTTATCAGGCAAACTAAGCACGATCTACGATCATTGGCACCAAATGCCTGCCAACTGGCAGAACCAACACCGACTGCAAACTGCAAATAACCCTCAATAACAGTTACAAAACTGTATGCAGTCGTTAAGAGAGGCAGCAGCAAAGCAGCGCCGTAGCAGCGCAGCAGCAGCGTCAGCGTCAATGTACGCAACTAGGCCTAGGCCCAACTAACACATAGAGAGCTGCCGAAGAATGTGCAAGAAGAAAATTGCACAAGCACACACACACACACACACACACGCGCGCGCGCTCACACAGAGCAGGCGAGAGAAGACGACTTAGGTGGGTTGCGGCGAATTGAAGTGGAATAAAGTTGTGGCCGTTGTCGTCGTCGCAGCGAGTGCATTGCACTGCGAAAGGGTTAAAGACCCTCGGCGATCAGCGTGCACTGTGAAAATGTGTGCGAAGAAATGTGAGTGGAAAAATCCAAAGTTGCTGCGCATACAAAAACAAATCTGTGGCAGCGGAAAAGCAAAAGTGCAGCAGCCAGCCCATTAGAAACGAAGACAGGCCGAACCTACATCAACAAATGCACACAGGCACACACATGCATACATATTTGTATGTATGTATATGCACACTCAATTCAACACGCGAGCGCAGAAGCATGCAAAGGCGTAGAGCGCCAAGCGAGAGCGAGAGCGGGAGCGTGCATAGAGCTTTCGTTGAGTTTTTGTTGTCGTTGTTGTTGTTGTTGTTGCTACGATTGCAATGGCTTTGAACTTCACACAGTTTACAGAGCTGCGCGCGCTCACTCGCTCGCTCAGCCAGAGTCTCACTCGCAGTTGCTTACACTCAGCGCATGCTTTCTCTCTCACTCAGCCGTTGATAATTGTTGATGATTGCTTTGCTTTCGTTGTTGTTGCTCGTTTTTTTTTCAATGTCGAGTTCGCTTTTCAAAACGGGGCATGTGCAAGAGATGCTATTGGGATAGATCATTGAACGTTCAATGAGACGCGCTACATATAAGTGTATGTGTGTGTGTGTGTGTGTGTGTGTGTGTGCGTGGGTCTCTGTGCCACAACTCAAGTGGAGGCGTCTGCTGCACTTTTGATTAATTTTCAGTGCGCGCCGGGGCCAAGCCAAGCATTTTCCACTGATAAGCAGCTATTGTGGTGCGCTTCCTGCCCTTGCATGTCCACTGATAATAACAATAGAACGAGCCACAACAACAACAATGAATTACGCCTGCATCTTTCCTTCTCTTTTTGATAAACGATCAACGCGTCTTCCTCATGTAATTATAGATATAGATGCTTAAGCAGTTTTTCATTTAGACAACAGAAAAACGAGTTCAAGTGCTGGAGCATGTCTACTGAAAGATGGAGAAAGGCAGACCAAGAGAGAGAGCGAGAGAGAAAGGTAGAGAGATTAGCTGCAAATAGAAAACGCTGGAAATTCAAGCGACTTTCGCTCTAGAACTCTTCTGGAAAATTGCGTGAAGCACTAGGAAAATTCGAGAAATTATTTCAATTATAATAAATTAATTTTCTTGAATTTCTTTGAAATATTATAAACTTTAGTCGCTTTCAGGGTCATAGCTCCAAAAGTACACATTGAACCGTTGTTTGCTTTGGCATTTAGCAAACCAATAACAAAAAATCCAAATTAATAAAAAATAAATATAAAAAAAAAAAAACACGAACATATGCGCAAATTTCACCGACCTTGGCTAATAAAGCTTTTCAACGTATTTCCTAAACACACAAATTGTATAAGACGGATAAGAACTCTCTCTCTCTCTCGCTCTCTCTCTCTCTCTCTCTCTCTCTCTCTCTCACTCTCTCTCTCTGGGCCTGCCAGACATTGTGTAACACAACAATTTCGATTTGCACGCGCTTCTTTTTTATGACTATTAGATGGTGCTGAGGGGGAACCTTGAAAACTCTTATCGAATTTTCACCTTTTGCGCGAAAACTACAAAAAGCAAGCATTGATAAGGCAACTAAGCGAACGTAACACAATTGAACGACCAAGAGATGCACTCACCATGAGCACACAAAAGAACTATCAATAAATATTGGGTAATATTATTATATAATACAATATTATTGGATTTATTCAGGGTTTACTTATTAATTTTGATGGTGAACTAGTGAACTAGTGCACTTAAATAGTGCTTTGGAACTAGTTAGTTTAATTAAAATGAACTAGGGAATTTAAATAGTAATTCATGAAAACAGTAAGTTTGGAACTAGTTCTATTTAATGGTTCATCCAAATGAACTAGTGAATTTGAGTAGTAATTCACAAAAACAGTAATGTTGCAAGAAACTAGTTAGCTTGGAACTAGTCCTATTTAATGGTTCATCAAAATGAACTAGTGAACCTGTTCACAAATTCAATTAATCAGTTGTGTAGTGCCGTGTAGAGTGAATCTAGCTTGTTTGGAACTAGTTCCAGTAAATGGCTCAATGATATAAACTACTGAACTCACTGAGTCATTCAGTAAATGAACCAGTAGCATAGAGTGAACTAGTATCGAATCAATTATATATAGTATATCACTTCTTCACCAATCAAGAGTATGCATCAATTGGAACTAGTTAAACCAACTCTAATATTAGCAACTATACTGTATCCGTTATAGCCAAAGACAGATAGATCATGAACACGCCTATAGTTCGCGACGATTTTCGTCTATATTTATCGGAGTGACGCGTTAACTTTTTCGGTCGATTTTATTTTTACTTGTGGGTAGGTAAACTAGATAAGCGAACCATCAGGAATTTGTGCTGCTGACCTTCATTTTTCGCTGCTGCCAGCTGATAACAACGGTAACCGATAAGAAATGAATATATATATATATATATATATATATATATATATATATATATATATATATATATATATATGTATATATATATATAATGTCCCCTGAGTGTGTGAGTGAATGTTTATTATTATTTAAGTTTTTTGTAGTTACGCCAATTGCCATTACGACATTATTTACAATGTGCGGGCACAAATAAAAATAAAGCCTATTAACACTTGGTATACATGGACGTAATGTATTACATCTTCATAGATAGCATTGCGTAAACAACATTATCTATATAGAAATTAGAATAGTTTCAGATGTATGAATAACTATAGAGCAGCTGCTCCTTCGATCAATTGTTACCATTCCCAATTGCCCATATCTTTAGCCTTGAAAATCCATTTGATTTTTCCAAAAAAAAAACTCGAGCTCTCTCTCTCTCTCTATTCCTATCCCGCTCTCGCCCGCATGACATCATGAGTTCTCTGGACAGGCAAAAAAATTATGCGTAATCACCAACCCTGCAAAAAATAAAAAAAAACACACTTAACATCAAAATCTGGCAACATAAAAAAGCCACGCAGAAAAATAAATTGCTCGGTACATTTGAAAAGGCGGGAAATTGAGTGAATTCTGGATGCTCTTTCCTGAGGGGATATATGTATAAATATGTATAGAAAACTATGAATATGTAGTAGGAGAAGAAGAAGAAAAATAAGAAATGTAGAAACAAGCTAAATAAAATAAAATTGAAAAACAACAAATTAAATTAAGAATTTATTGAAAGAAAAAAAAATAGTAGAAAGAAATCAAATATTATATACATAAAATAAATGTAAATAAAAATAAAATAAAATAAAATAAAACAAAGAATTACCGTACATTTTTTAAATTTCTACAAAAAAATAATATATTAAAAATAATTAATAAATAAACAAAATCTTTGAATATTGATATTAATATTATAAAATGAATTTTGGTTTATAATATTAATATTTATATGTATATAATATTAATAACAATTTTAATAATCAAATATTTGATTTATTTATAAATTATTATATACCATTTATTTATTAATTATATTATTTAACTTTAGGTAAGAATAATTTAAAATATTTTTATTTATTTTATTTTTAGATAAAAATAAAATAAAATAAAATAAATAAATTAATAAACACAAACTTAGATAATTGATATTAATATTATATAAATAAAATAGATATATTTATTTAATATTAGTATTAATAATTTAAGATTTTAAAATTTATATTAATAATTGTGATAAAATATTTTTATATAATTTTATGTGGGATTACAAATTATTAAAAATTATTTGCAAATACATTCTACCTATTCCACAACAATGTAAGCTTTCTGTTAGGGTATCTGCGAGGCGAGATTAAAATAATAAAAAAAAAAAACAACAACAGACATTTTTTATGCGTATACCGCAAAATTGTGTTGGCCTTCAAATTGACCGAGTTCATGAACACCAACAAACGTGGCACAGACAGAGAGACGGAGGGACACACAGACATACAGAGAGACGATCAGACAGACGACGAGAGGGACGGAGACGTAGGGGCAGTTGGAGGAACCACGCACCTCCCCATTGTGCGTTAATTATATAGTGAGAGCGAACAATACGGATACAGATACAGATACAGATACAGATACAGATATATATTTTCGGTTGTATATGAAGATAAAACAAATAAGCCAACATAGAGCAGATGGCTGATATATTCTAGAGGCTAAAGCCTCTGCCCTCTGCTCTCTGCCCGCGCCGTTCACATAATTCGGAATCGTTTGGCAAGTTCAAAAGTTGCGCAATCGCAGCAGCAACAACAAAACTGGTTTCTCAGTTCTAAAACTCAAAGCGAAATTACTTGCCCAAATTGTTAACAAGTTATCAAGGAAGTTTATTTTGTCTCTTAATCACACAGTTTTTGCACAAAATACAACAAAGTAAAATAATAATAATAATAATAAAACAACAACTACCAAGGAAAAAGTCATCAAGAGTCGTTCAACTTTTTGAAGAGCGCGGCCAACGCGTGTCAGAGAGCAGCAAGAGAAGCTGAAGAGAACGAGAGAGAGAGAGAGCGCGGGAGAGGGAGAATGGAAGGTCGCTCTGATTAAGCCTCAAATATATATATATATATATATATATTTATATATACATATATAGTAAGCTCTGACTGACTGACTGGCCTAACCGATTAAAAACTCGGGGGCGAGACAATTTGCAAACTCATGATCGTTCTATGAACTTTAGAGTATGGATACGAGATATATGTATATACATATAAATATATATATCTATATATATATATATATACGTTTGGAAGATCATAGAAGTTCATATCATGATCATTCTATGCATATATTTACTAAATATATGGGCAATAATATAACTATATATCTATATATTACCATACAAGATTTAATTAATTATTAATTAAAAATTAATATGTAATATGTTCGTAGTTCAAACTAGCTCTACAAAAATCCTAGTTTTGAATAAATTAAATTAAATTTGTATATAACAGTATAACAGCATAACAGTATAACAATATAACAGTATAACAGTATAACAGCATAACAGTATAACAGTATAACAGTATAACAGTATAACACTATAAGAGTATAACAGTATAACAGTATAACAGTATAACAGTATAACAGTATAACAGTATAACAGTATAACAGTATAACAGTATAACAGTATAACAGTATAACAGTATAACAGTATAACAGTATAAAAGCATAACAGTATAACAGTATAACAGTATAACAGTATAACAGTATAACAGTATAACAGTATAACAGTACAACAGTATAACACTATAAGAGTATAACAGTATAACAGTATTTAATTTATTTATATATTTATATATCAAGAAATTTGACTAAAATCGTGAGTCAAATTACAAAATTACAAAATTATAAATTATAAAAGAATAAGGAAAAGAATAAAAGAAGAGTATAACGGTACAACGCTCTTGAAGTGATCAACCTTAAATGTTTAACCTTAACAGCTCATAGAAAACTTAATAAGCGTAAATTATTTAAGTCCACAATGAAATTCTATTATTAAGTGCTTGATTAACATTGATCGCAGCCCTCTCTCTCTCCCTCCCTCCCTCTCTCTCCCTCTTTGTTTCGCTGGCCCTGTTTCAATTATCGGTCAACTACTTGTGCAGCGTTAAAGTCCATTCGATAGGCGTTCAAGATCAAGTTGATGCTGCTGGCAGGCAGCCGGGCCAACAGACTGATAACCAAATTTATTATTGTTGCTGGAGTCGCAGTCGCAGTCGCAGTCGCAGTGGCTGCCGCCTATGCGGCATATCCATTCGAAGCCAATGACATTTGCTTGGGGTGCATTCGCCTCGACGATCGACGATCGCCGTCGGATCGGATCATGGCGAATGCATTGTTCATGACGCAGCCAAAAAGTCGTTTTTGTTGCTGTTGCTGCTGATCATGACGTTGCGAATCGTTGGCATCACTTGTAAACTCCTCTCAAATTGCCGGTTGTAAAAATACTCAAAAAAAAAAAAAAAAAAAACCGACTGTGAGAGAAAAAGTGATTTAAATAATGCATGTTCAGAGCGACGATGAACTCTTGAAAGGCATCGACTCGCCCAATTTTCTGTTGAACTTGACCTCTCCACTTGAACTGCTGCAATGGCCAGGCCAGCGGTGGCAGCGTTGCCAGATCGTCTGCACTCGCTGTCTCGCTGTCTCGCTGTCTCTCGTGAATCTCCTCCACTTTCGTTTCGTCTGCTCATTTATTTTGAAACGAACTTGTTATTATTATTGAAATTGCATTAATAAGGAAGTTCAATGTTTATTTTCGTACAGTCTGGCATGCCAAGAGATTTTTTTAGTCACGAAAGTGAAATGAGTATATTGGCTTTATGCAATGACCGTCCCCAAGTTGTTTTCTTAGCCGATTTGCTTGTTGACATTAATTGGGACTTATCAAGTGACAAGAGAGTTGCTTGGGGATGTATTTTCTGATATATATATACCTATATATATATATAGTATATAGCATATGGTATATAGTATTTCCCTCTTATTCATAAACAGCTCATTTTGCCGTTAGATCAAATTCAATTTGGTGTAAACAATTGGCATAATTTAGGCAATTAGCCCCTAGATAGGCGACACACCCACAATTCTCTGGAATTTTCGTATTGTTTTGAAAAACATTTCTCCAATATTTATTGGATACAAAATAATGCCGAAAATATCTTGGGGAAAATAACTTGCTGCAAGTTATTTTAGTCTCACGAAAACGAAATCTTATAGCGCCCACGCGAATGCTAAGCAGAAGAGAGCCAGAGCGAGCGAGAGGGGGCAAGCAGGAGGCTTAACCTTGTACAGAGATAGAGACAGCAACAGACGCAGACGCAGACGCAGCCGCAGACGCAGACGTAGCCTAGTCGGCCACACGTGGCATTTGCCGCCGTCAGCTGCAGTTGACAACAGGAAATGATTTTCACATTGACCTAGGCAGGCGGCTGGCTCAACGGGTTGTGCCATGTAAATATTTATTTAAATTAAATTTAATTTAATTTTATTTTCAATACAAATTTGCTCACTCGAAATGTCAACGGCATCGTGTCAACGACTTGAGCGCCCGCCTGCATTGTGTTGTGATATAATTTTAATTATACGCGCAACAAGTTGTAATTAAATAAATTGCAATTTCGAAAAAAAAAATATCGAAAAAAAAAATTCCAAAAGAAAACAGCATTTCACTGAGCGCATGAACTTGGTTAAGTTTTATTGAACTTGTTGAACGCCATGAACTAGCATGCATGATAATAGTAATAGCGATGATGATCATCATCATTATGATCATGATGTCGATGATTATAATGCTGCTGCTGCTTGCTGCTGGCAATGGGAATCATTGCTAAAAGAGTACATTAACCGCCGAGCGGCGTTTACCTTGGGCCGGCTATCGGTTTATTGGCGACATGTGTTTCACTCGACGCTCAGACTAAGAGAGAGAGCAAGAGAGAGAGAGAGCGCGAAACGGCAACCGCCTGTTGCCAGGGTAGTTAAGGGCTCTATACAGCCTGACAAATTGGGCGCTTTGCTGGGGTGGCTAGCTAGAGCTAGAGTAAATGTGCCTGTGTGAGTGTGAGTGGCTAAGCAACACCCTCAACAGCAGTTAGATCTCTCGCACTCTCTCATACACACACATACACTGCGCTCGCTCTTGTTGATGTTTTGTTTTCTTATGCTCGCCTCGCCGCCACATGTTTCGTTGTATTTCAAGAGCACGTGAGCGAGCGTACTACGCTCTCTGGCTCTCACAGGGTCGACAACGACGACGACGACGACGACGCCGACGACTGGCCGAAAAACTGAACAAGATCCAATGCGAGTGTTGATTTTCCTTTCATTCAACGTTGAAACATCGCAGCGAACAGATCGTCGTTAGCTCCGCCGTCGTCGTTGTTGTCGCTGTCGTTCGCATCGCTATAAATTCGCCGTTTTTTACGTGTACTACGCGTTGCGCACATCGCTTAAGTTTCCAAAAAAAAAAATAATAATAATAATAAAATTGAAAATTGAAAATTGAAATTAATTAAAAAAAAAATTGCAAGTAATTTTGAAAAATATTGAAATATTCCTCAAGTGACAAATCCAAGTGTGGTTCTCTGTGAGCAATTTATGCATGCAAAAGCAAATTTGCATTAAAAGAAAAGTAAAAATAAAGATCAAAATTAAAATTAACAAACAACAATGCCTGTTTAGGCCATATTTGATAAATCAATTTATCTGAGTACAAACAAGTGCCGCGTCCCACGATTCCGCTAACGTTTTACACACAAAATGCTCATGTCCGCGGACAGTTCCGATTGTCAGCCGAGCAGCAGCGCCATGGATGTGAATGGAGCCATGGACGCGTCTGGATCGAAGAACAGCTCGGTCATCTGCCTGGGTCAGCCCAGCAGCACCACCAGCAACTCCCAGCTGCTCGTCGCTGGCCGATCCCATTTGGAGAATGCCCTCAAGCTGCCGCCCAACACGAGCGTCTCCACCTACTATCAACACAGCAAACTGATTGTGGGCCAACAACAGGCGCCACAGGCGCAGTCCCAGTCCCAGTCCCAGCAGGCCCAGCAGCCAAGCGGTAGCGCCGTCATCTTCAAGACGGAATACCATCATCAGCACCAGGTCGCACCTGTCACAGAAATGGATACTGTGCCGCCCACAGGTGTGCCCCTGGCCAGCAAGATGCCCCACAGCAATGTCATCTATGTGAACAAGTCCAGTTCCAGCGTGGTGGTCAGCACCACAGAGGCACCACAGCTGCTGACCCAGTCGCACTTCGAGCAGGCGCCCCACCATGCCCATCCCATGGCCGCCATGTATCACCACCAGGCGACAGAGGGCGCCGCTGCGGTGCACGGTGGCTATCCAAATGCTGGACACCATCACAGTCATCATCATCATCATCATCATCTAACGGTCGCTGTGCCCGCCGCTCAGCCCAATGGCCAAATTGTCGTCATGCCCGCCGATTCGCGTCCACAAACGCCGGAATATATCAAATCCTACCCAGTTATGGATACAACTGTCGCTAGTTCGGTCAAAGGTGAACCAGAGCTGAATATTGGTGAGTTTTTCAAGCGAAAATCTTTCTTAGACTGGGAATTGTAATGGAGTCGGAGTTGGAGTAGAATATAATAGAAAAGAAAACGGCACAACTCCAATAAGAACTGAAAATTCCAATAAGAGCATAGAACTTTTTATTATACTAAGACTTGGGAATATTTCTATAATTTTATAGTAAATAGAAATATTTGGGGATTAAGACTCAAATTCGTTAAAAAAATCAAGTTTTTTAGTATTAGTATGAAACTCAAGTATAGAAAAAAAAAAACATAATAAAGTTAAATAAACATATTAAATATTAATATAATAATGAAATTATAAATATTAATTAAATAAAATTAAATTTATATTTATTTATGAAAAAACAGTTATTTGGTAAATTTTCTATTACAAAAAATTAAAATAATATACAAATAATTCACAATTTTAATTTAAAAAAAATCAAAATTTTTAAATAATTAAAAAAAATTCATATATAAATATTAATAAATATTTTATTGATATTTTATTTTATGTAATATTTAAATAATAAATAACGTTTTAAATATTAAGATATTATTTTGATTTATCTTTAGATATTTTAGATATTTAGATATATTATTTTTAAATATTTAAAATCATTTTCAAACACTTTTATATATTTTTTAAATTATTTGTTATATAGAATATACTAAAAAAAATATTTTTTATAAGCAGCTAAAGTATTCTTACAAAAAAAAAAATATTAGCAAAATTGAAAACTTTTTTACTATTTAAAAAAAAGCTGGAAAATAATTAAAAATATTATAAAATATATTTTCCACATTTTTGATTCAACATTTTTTAAGTAAACTTTCTTTGCTCTCAACTAAGAATGAGCAAATTCATATCCCATAGCGAGTATTCACTGTACTCAGCAACGAGCGCATGTTTCCGCTTTGAGAACCTTGGACTTTTAAATAATATTGCAATAGGCCTACGTCTAAGCTTTAAGCATAATCCGAGCGAGTTGGCAACAGAGCAGCTGATCGGAACGGAAGCATAAACTATATATACACGTATAATGATATATGTATATATAATTTTGGAGTGCTAAGGCTAAAGTCTTAATGGGTGTATTGACTTTTTGACGTCATGTTAATTGGTTAGCCAAAGCAACGCTTCCGAATATTTTGCACTGAGTCGTTCAGTCAGTCGTTCACTCAGTCAACAAGGTCGTTCCGCATACGGCTCGAAGTTCGAGCGAGTTCAATTAACTCGTTTGAGTTATAAAAATAACTGTATCTCAATGTCAGGAAGGGAGTTAATGCACTGACTGCCAGCCCGCTTGGGTTATCTAAAGCAACAACAGCCCAAGTCGAGCTGCGTCGCCTTATAAATCACTGACTGCAGCCGCGCAGACTCGGGTTCAAAGCGATGAGTCAAGGTAAACCCCCACCCATTAATGACGTTATAAATATGGCCAGCAGGCGAGATACACAGATACATGTACATATGTGAGACACTGTTTTTATCATGCTGAAACTGCAATAAATCCTGCTCGATGGGGAGTTGATGCACTGTAGGGTGGAAGAGCTTGTAGTTGGAGTATTCCAGATGATGCTGATGTAGTTGGGATTGCAAGTTAACTGTGAGTTCAAGTGTTGAAGATGTAGTCATAAAAAATATATTTAAACAAATTTTTAAATATAAAATAAAGAATTTTAAAAAAAAATATTTAAAAAAGTTTTAAAATATAAAATAAAGAATTTAAAAAAATATATTTAAAAAAATTTTAAATATAAAATACAAAATTAAAAAAAAAATATTATTGCATTTAATTTTATTGAATAAAAAATATATATTAAAATTTATAAATTAATTAGTAATTCCCAATAATATATTATAAAAAAAAAACAATAAATTTTAAAAAATGTTACAAAATATTATTGTATTAAATTTTATTAAATGAAGAAGAAAAAAACAGAATTAAAAATTATATAATAATATTATTCATTAATAATAATATAATATTATTATAATGTTATTATATAATAATATATTTATAAAAATGTTTTTTAATAATTGAAAATCTTATAAATATTATTTGATATATATATATATATATAAATATTTCCATAATTGAATTTATTTATTTGAATTTGCATTTTTTTAGGTATATTTTTTTTACTTTTATAATTATGAAATATGATTATCATTACCATTACCATTACTCATATTCTTATTGAAAATATGGTGATATTCCAGTAGCTCTCACTTAGACTATATAAGTATATACGAAATATATATCAAATATATACTCTTTGCTCCTTAAATACATAAATAAAAATATAAAATAAAATATAAATACATAAAAAATAAATTAAATACATAAAAATATTATATAAAATATTATATATATTCCACTACAATCTTTAAATATATATATTATATATATTCCACTATAATCTTTAAATATATATATATTATATATATTCCACTACAATCTTTATATATTGACCAAGGTTGCCTGTCTCTTGGCAGTCTAGTTGAATGCAGTACATTATTATTAAATTTTATTTTTTGTATTATGATATTAATATTATTATTATTATTATTATTATATATATTATATTATTATAAAAAAACTATGAAATTCATTGATAAATGCTTCCCTGAAACTCTATGCAGCGCTTTGATTATAGCAAATAATATATTATTATAATGCTGCATATTCTCTTGAAATTCAATCAATATCTAAGCTGCAGTCAGGCCAACCCAATTTTTAACTAGAAACATTTTTTTTTAGATTACTAATATATTCTATATAAATAAAATAAATATTCATATATTTAGAGCAAATATTTTATTTATTTAAATTATAGAAAATATTAGATATTTGTGGAATAATATAGATGATATGGTAAATAGATAGATAGATATTAATTTTTAGAATAAAAATAATATAATCATATAATTTATATAATATAATAGTTCATATATATATATATTATATATAATATATGCAAATTATTTATCTTGCCTCTTAGCACCTTACACCTCTCACCTTTCGCCCATAAAAATCTGCTTTATATACCTCATTCCGCCTGCAATTTTCACTGTCACAAGTCACAAGTCTCCCTCTATTTATTTATTATTTTTTTTACATATTTTGACTCTTGTTGTTGTTATTGTTGCCATTGTGAATGCAGCTCAATAACTCTAGCTGCAATCCAAAAACCCAATCTAATCTGCATGGCTCGCCCTGTCCCCGAGGAAAGTGAAATTTGTGCATGGCCAAATGTTTATATGTCGTCCATTATGTTTATTTGTTTCTATTATTAACAAAAAAACAAATATATATAAAAAAAGAGAGAGAGAGAGAAACAACTGCGTCTGTTGGCGTTGCATTTCTCCAAACAAAAACAAAAAACTGGGCGACTGGGCGAATGCAATTGATATGCCGAGCCAAGTTCATTGCTACCCAGATGTAAATATATATATATATATATATAGAGAGAGAGAGATATATATATATATATATATGTATCTGTGCAGTTGGCATTTGTAAATGCATCCGTTAGCCAAGTTTTTAATTTCAATTGCGAAAACGAAAGTGAAAAGCAAAGCGAGACGAAGCGAAGCGCGGCGAATGCAACTGCAGAAAATTCACTTTTAGTTTTCACTGCGCATGCGCAGTCAATTTATGGCCAAAACGCAGGCAGCCCCCTGGCTAACCTCCCCCTCTCCCTCTCTCTCTCCCTGTCTCTCTTGGTCTCCCGCGCTCGCTGTCAAATTGTCTTTGACATTTTTACATTGGACTCGTCCGTCCGGTCGCCTCGCGCGCTCATCGTATCCCTAGCCACAGCCACAGTGAAGTCTGGCTTTGTTGAAATGTCGGTGAAAGTCAATGCAAGCCAAGCCAAGCCTCCGCCTCGCCTCGCCTCGACTCGCTACAATTGTGCAAAAGAAAAGTTATTTGCTTTGCAGTTTTTCGTTTCTTTTGGTTTTTGTTTTTCGTTGTTTTTTTTTTTTTTGTTTTTTTTTGCTGCTTTTTCACTCGCTTTTCGTAGGCGGCGTTTGAACTTTTGCTTGGAAAGTTTTTCTGCCTCGTGTTTATTTTTATTGGCACAATTATTTGTGCATTTTAGAAATTTATTGAAACGGTCAAAGACCCGCTTCAAGCCCGCCAATTCTCTGTGCAGAGCAAGACAGACAGAGAGAGAGAGAGAGAGCGCGAGAGCTCAGCTCAGTAAAAGTGAAAACTATTTAATTGAAAGTAAAACCCTTTTATATTAGTTTTTTTTTTTTTGCAATTACTTTTGGATGTGTGTGTGTGTGTGTGTGTGTGTGTGCTTGAGAGTGGCTTGGACTTTTACCGTAATATATGAGACTAGAGACTAGACTAAGGCAAAGCAATGTCATGATCTAAGCTAAGCATGATCATTAGCATAATAAGGTAATCAAATGAGTTGAGCTGACATGATGATGATGATGATGATGTATGGGCGGCTGTTGAGCTTGACTGCAGGCAGACTAATAGATCATTTAGAAGTGATCATTAACTGTGTTTAAGCAAATAAATAACAATAAAAATGATCAATGATCAATGATCAATGATCAATAATCAATATGACAATTTTATTACTCATTTATAATTTTTTTTTATATTTATTCACTTACATATATATATATTTATATATTTATATAATATATAGATTAATATACATTATAATAATAATAATCAATCTTTCTATATTTAATACATACTATAAAATATATATAATACTATAAATAAAATTTATTATTGTTATATAATCTATATTATTTATTATTTATTTCTATAGATATAATATATATAATCATTATTATCTATGTTCATTAAATATTTAATAATATAATATAATAATAATATTTAATTAAATATGGCAATACTAATTTTTCTATAATACTAAATATACTTACTATGGTTAATATAATTTTCTAAATAATAAAATATTTTTTAAAAATAATTTTAGATTTTTACTATGCAGCTAAGGGCTATATTATGGAAGCAAAGTTGCTATAAATTATTGATAGTTCTGGAGTACTTAGGCTTCTAAGTTGATCTACTTGAATGTCTAATAAACTAACTCTCTCTCTCTCTCTTTCACTCACTCTCTGGCATTTGCCATTCACTTTTATTGCACTCACACTCATCATACATCTTCATACATATATTTCGTCAAGTTAAAATTCTCAATCCCATTTAAATTGTTAATTTGCTGGGCAGCTGAGGGCCAGAGTCAATTTTGATATGTGCATTGCTTAAAGCAAAATCTTAATTATGACAGAAAGTCTGTTCACCCTTTTCGCGAGTCAACGAGAACCAGCAGAAAAATTTGAATTCCTTAAGTGATTCACAACACTCTCTATCTATCTCTCTCTCGCTCACACTCATGTTAAATATGTTCCCACGCCCAGGTCGATCGTCAACCTTGCCAGCAGCTGCTCCAGAAAGTGCAGGAGAAAAAGTCAAGTCAATGCACGCATTTTGTATGAATCGCTCGGTCGTTCGCCGATCATTAATTTGAATTAAATTAATGCAGTGCGAATGGCATTATTGCATAATCGCAGTCTCAGTCGCAGTCGCAGTTGGCAGCGCTGCAGCGCGCTGTTTGCTCACATGTTTCCCAATTCAATGAACCAGCCGAATTGCTGGGGGGCGGCTGTTGACGCCCACTTTACAAGGCGCCGCATTTAAATATGCGTGTGACCTCAGCTGCGTTTTTTGAACCCAACAACTGGCTAAAAAATGTCGAAAATTGAATTTTATTGCACGATACGTTGAACTTGCGTCTGTTTCGTTAAAAAAAAAAAAAAATTAAACCTGTACGAACATTTCCGCATTGGGGCAGAGAGTGGACGAGCGAGCGAGCGAGTCAGTGAGAATGAGAACAGCGTGCACTACGCTCGTGCGCTCGCTCGCTCTCTAGCCTGCACGCGCTAAACTTTTATTTATTGATTTAGATGGTGCGAGCGGGAGAGCACGACGAAACAAAATTTCAATGTCAAATTTTAATTTAGTTGCGTTTTTAACTCAGAACATTACCAATATGGCAGGCGCACCTCTCGCTCTCGCGCGCTCTCTGTTGTCCACACTGGTGTGTGTGTGTGTGTGTGTTGTTTTCTATTGTATCTCAAGCGAGCCGAAAATTTTGGTTGAGCTGTCGGAATTAATTTGTTTGTATGCCACCAATACATGGGCAACTATTATGCAAGTGTGTGTGCGTGCGTGTGTATGTTTTGGGGGCTGCCATTTGTTTGTTTGTTGTTCTTTTGGCGTATTTCTAGCTGATAGTGCTGCCCGCTCCGCACTCTGGCCCCGCCCCTGCCGCAGACTGTATTCGTGTGAAGTGAATGAAACTTTCAAGGTCGCCTCCGCGTGCGCTTGTGTGCGTGTGCAGTGTGCGTATTAGATAATAGTCATGAATTCTTCTGCTTCATACATACATACATATGTATATCGTCAATAGATTCTCATATCTAATATAGACAGACAAACATCGTCCTTGGGCCACAGATTTGCGTATGCCTTGGGCGATAGTCGGATCGACAATCTGAATCTATCTTTCACTCCAAATTGTGAACTGGTTAATCAGCTTCTATTTCTAGTTAAACTTAATTGTTATTAATAAAAAAAAAATATTAATTTAACTATTTTTTTTTTTGTATTTTCATATGTATTTTTGGAAAACTGGATTAGTAGTTTTATGAAACCAGGAAGCAATTTTGCTTCATAGCCATATCTAAATTTACCCTATATATTTTTGTATATATATATATATATATATATATATATATATACATATATATATATATATATATGTGTGTGTGTACATGCGCCAACAATTTCACCTTATCAGTTTAGCCTAAACAAAAACAAATGTTTTTTTTTTCTACGAATTCTTAATTTTCAATTGCGAATTTCGCTCTATTCTAAATATACAGCAAAGATGCAAGGATTGTTGTTTAAATACCCTATGGTCAATAAATGTAAATATATTTATTCAAATTAAAATTGTGAAATTTAAATATTAAAAATACTTAAAATATTATTTTTAAAAAATAATTTAAAATTAATTTATATAAAAGTAAATTAAGTAAATTAATATAATAAATAAAAAATAATATAATAATAATAATAAAATAGAAGAAAAACTTTAAATAAATTAAAATTAATTATAAAAAAGTTTAATTAATTTTTTTTAATTTTTTATTATTATTATATTATTTTTTATTTTTATTTAATATATTAATTTAATTTATTTATATTTGTATATATTTTATACAATTTTTAAATTAATTTTAATTGAAATATATGAATAAAGTACATATTAAAATATGAAGAATAAACCTTAAATAAATTCAAACTTTATTTATTGTCATAGAAAAATACTAAAATAATAATTATAATATTCATAGAACGCACTCTAATTATAGGGTATCTTATAGTATATCTATCTGCATCTTTTTTATTTGTTTTTATATTTAATTTCCATGTGGCACATATTTAAAAAAAATATATATATATATATATATATATCTAACGGAATGTGGGCGCAGCAAGAATAACACCTACGCCTTGCCTCTCCCTTTCAATTTATCTGGCTGTCTCACTGGGTCTGTATACCCTGCAGACGGCAAAGGGATTCTGTGCGACTGACGTCACCAGAGAGTGTTCTATTAGCATATATATGCACACACATACACACATACACACATACTCATATACATATATATATACATATATTTTGTTTTGGAGACTTGCTTTGTAATCCATTCACGAGCGTGTTCCTATAAACAAAGCAACAAGGTCAGCCCACCCCACACGCCACTCGCTTAGATCATCTAAAACAATTCAATTTGTTAATCGACGACACGTGTAAAATGTACTACTAAAAATAGAAAGATAAAGAAGAAGACTGACAGAGGTAACAAAGCTATTGACGCTTATCAAGAACTTAAAGGGCAAACAATGCGTCATTTAAGGTATATATATTTGTGTGTGTGTGTGTGTGTGTGTGTGTGTGTGTGTAGTTTATATAAATATTGATAAGAAATCTGCATGGATTTATCTATTTAATGCCAAATGCTAAAATGCATTTCGAGTTTTATTTTGAACGACAAATTTCACACGCACTGTGAGAGCGAGAGCGAGAGGGAGAGGTAGAGCAGGGAAAAGTGCAACGATCTGCAGTGCAAAATGTCAGTGAACTTGTCGAGACGACAACAACAACAGCAGTAGCAGCAGCAGCAACCAAATGCAGACGTCGAAGCGTGTCTGGCACACAGAGACAACAACAACAACAACAGCAGCAACTATGCGCACAATGCCCAGTCACATCGTCGCTTTCATGATCATGATCACATAGCAGATAATGACGTTTGCGCTCGCTAACGATGAGCATATTTGAGCATGCATGCAAGCCGACAGCTTGCAATTGTTTTTGTGCACGAGTGTGCAGACAATGCGTGTAGCGCCAGCTCGCTCGCACTAGTGCTAGTGAGCAATGTTAATTGAGCGAGCAGTGGGAAGAGCATAGCAAAGGCAAAGAGAGGCGCAGCGCAGAGCAGAGCGTAAGACGACTTTCTTGTGTATGAAAACCAGTTTATTGTGTGTGCTTTGTTTGCTGCTGAAGAAAGTCTTTCGCCTGAGTTGTTGCTCTCGCTCTCTCGTTTGTTATCTTCGAGCAAGATTCTTGTTCTGCTTTGTTTACTTTCTTCGTTCGGCTGCTTTCTTTGGCAGTGGTGAAAGTTACGTAACACTTGCTGCAATTGTCTTCGCACACTCAACGCCCCGCTCTCTCTCTCTCTGTCTCTCTCTCTTTCTCTCCCTCTCCCTCTTTCTGTTGCTTGGCCAGAACAAGCTCAAGTTCAACCAGTTGCCCATTTTGTTTTGCTGCTTTCTTCGTTGACATTGGCATTGGCCAGCCGAATGAGTGAGCGAGCGAGCGAGCGACTTGCTCTTCGTGTGCAAAGAAAGTATTACGTCTGTATTTACTTTCTTCGGCATTGTGAGAGTAAAAGTTTTAGCTGATTCTCTTTAATCATACAGAATTACTTTGATTAAATCTTAACTCGAAATTTATGCTTTAGATAAACTGTACTTTAGTGATATACAGTGGGTCACAGCTTAATTCAACCAGCCCTACAAATTTAGGCATTTATCAAATATAAGCTAAAAGGGATATAAATTATATAAAAATAAATATATAAAAAATAAAACCAAAAATAAAATAAATAAAATAATAAATATTTTAATAGGCTCTAGATTTGTATATATATTATATTATTATATATTTTAGATTCGTTTTAATTTTATTAAATTTTTATTAACATTTTATTTTATTTTTAATGGATTATAGATTATTATATTTTTAACATTTCAAATATTTTTTATTGATTTTTATATTAATAGATTATAGATTATAGATGCATATATATATATATATATATATATATATATATATATATATATATATATATATATATATATATATATATATATATATATATATATATATTTTATATGTTTTTAAAATATTACATATTTTTGAGCTTGCATTTAAAATTAGTTATATATATATTACTTAAAAATTTATATTGATTTTTAAAATATTTTTATATTAATAAATTAATTTATATTTATATATTTATTTATTTAATTTATAGTAATTAATAATATACTCTTAAACTATTTTTATAGTGCATTTTTATTTAATTTTTATTGATTTATTATTATATATTTATCTATATATTTATATGTATATCTAAATACTTTTCTATAATTTATTTATTTATTTTATATACACATATATATAGTATATAGTCTATATAGATTATTTACATAGCCAATCTATTTTCGTTTTAATTGCATTTTTATTGATTTTCTTATTAATCGATTTTCTTTTTGCTCTCCCTTTGCAGAATTCGATGGCACCACTGTGCTGTGTCGCGTCTGCGGCGATAAGGCCAGCGGCTTCCACTATGGCGTGCATTCCTGCGAGGGCTGCAAGGTAAGTTCCACACCCACTCGCTATATATGTATATATATAAATATATAACTTAATATTGGGGGTGTTGGGTGTTTGCAACCACCGTCTGGGACACCGTTTGCGCTGACATTGAACTCTGTTGACCTCGCTGGCAAGGGTAAAGCGCCGCATGCAGTCCCGAGGGTTGCAATTGCGTGGCAGACAGGGCAAACCTGCGTCGTGCTCCTGTTTGTCCTTGCATAAATTGCGTCGCAATAAAATAAATCAAAAGTGGCCCGAAACACCACCACCAACAACAGTCGCAGCAGCAGCGGCAGCGGCAGCGGCAGCGGCAGCGGCAGCAAAGCCCTTTGTCTGTGACATTGAAAATTGCCGCAAGTTCATTCGCCCGCTGATCAAGCGCCCCTCTCCCTCGCTCTCCCTCTTGCTGCCTACTCCCCACACACTGCAGTCGAGCTTGAGCAGTTGCTCTCTCGCTGTTGCTCTCTCGCTGTTGCGCACGCAGTTAGTAGCGTGCCATCTCGCTCACTCCTCAACCTTGGCAAAGTAGTTTGCCCTATTCCCTTATATTCGCTGCGCTGCCGCCAAAGTCGGGAATAATGTCTCAATGACGTCCTTGAATTAGGTTAACAGCCAGTTTCCAGTTCCAGTTGCTATCTCCCTCTCCCTCTCCCTCTCGCTCTCGCTCGTCTGCGATCCTTTGTAGTTATTTTTATTTGTTTAGCTTTGGTTTCTTTCGACGTCGTCGTCTGCGCGTCTGAAATTTCAAACTTTCCAAGACTTTGGCCCGCTGCTTTTTTTTTATATTTTTTTTTTTTGCGCATATTCTTTATTTTTTGCGCTCGCCTTTTCTTTGCCGTTTTTTTTTGCTCTCGCCTTTTATTTAGTTTTTTTTTTTTTTTTTGGCAAGTTCATTGACTTTGCTCTTGGTCAAGCGGCGTCCACTCTTAAGCTTTGGGTTTCGCGGAACGTTTTTTTTTTTTTTTTTTTATACTACGTATGTGTGTATGTGTATGTGTGTGTATGTATATATGTATATATGTATGTACATATGTATTCTGCATACATAATTCGCTCTCTTTATGTAGAAATGATATTAAGTAGCTCGCGTCGCCTTTTATCAATGTTCCAGTCACACACATGCGCTAATTTAAACACACACACACACACACACACACACACACACGCACACACACACACACGTTATTCGCTCGTCTGGCAGGTAGGCCTATTAACAAGCCGCTTCGTACGCGCTTTTTTGAAGTTCAAGGTTAAGCTAAAGGCACTGCGCGGGTCCCAGCGGCTACGCGGCATCTAGAGCTGGCTCAAAAAAAAAAAATAAAATAAAAAAAAAACCTGTCCTGCCCTTCTTTGCACACGCACGCAGGCTGCCTTGCTCTCTCTCTCTCTCTCCCTCTCTCTCTCCCTCGCTCACTCTAAATAGACTCTAGAAGTAGGAAGCAAGTTTTTAAATGTTTTTTTCTTGCCATTTTTGTATTGCTCATACGACGCGTTAAACGCTGTCATCACCATCATCATCATCATCATCATCATCATCATTGTTGTTGTTGTTGCTGCTGCTGCTGCGGTTCGTCATGTTGCTGATACTTCCGCCCAGGCCAGAGCCGACTGGCTTGAGCACCTGGCCAGCGCCAGCCTTCGCTGTGTCTATTGACCTCTATTTTAGTTTGTTTAAACATATATATATGTATATATACATATATATACGTATATAAATCAAATCCGAATTCGAGTTCGAATTTGGATTCGTATTCGAGTTCGAATTTCGCAGTATATCTAACAGCTTAGTGTTAATCTTCTTGCCATAGCGTAACTTATCAATCTTAAAATCTGCTTCGAATTCGAATTCGAGTTCGAATTTCGTACTATTCTTTTATGGAATTTCGGCTAGCCTTGTCTTAATCTTCTAGGCGATATTGCTCAGTTTCGAACTCAAATTCGAGTTCGAATTCGAGTTCGAAATTTGTACTATTCTTATTTGCAAGCCCACACTCTGGCAAATTAATCTAAATTGTCCTTATATAGCTCTGCTATATTTCGAGTTCGAATTCGAGTTCGAATTCGATTGCGAATTTCGTACTATTTCTATATTCCACGCTCTGACAGCTTCTTAATCTTAATCTTCTTGCCCATTAAATGCCCACTCCACGTTAACCAACACTTCTCTGCTCTGCTTACTTAACACTAAATTGAGCTTAACATAATTAAGTTTAATGTTTTAGCATCATTATCAGCTTTCAAATATTCCATTTGGCTAAACATCCATCAGCCTGCCTAGCTCATTATTCGCCTATAAGCCTGTTTTTTCTGCTTGCCTCTCTCTCTCTCTCTCTATCTCTCTCTCACGCATCTAGGCGTAGGTCGCTTGACTATTTACCATATTCTCGGTTCTCGCCATGGCAACACGATTCTTCAACGCTTTTCCACTGTGCCTAATGACCCAATTTGTGCGCTGTCCTCAAGTCCAAGATGTGGGAATGGCTCATTTGCGCGTTCTTCGATAATTCCTCCAAATTTAAGCATAAAAACAAAACGTAGTAAAAAAAAAATAAAAAAAACAGCAAACAGAGGCATAAAAATAAATTAAAACCCAACACACACACACACACACACATGCACATAAATAGGTAAAGTTGTATGTGTGTATTTGTTGACGTTGGCGTTTTCGAGTGTGATTTCTGTTATGGGCTGCGTCCCTCTTTGCCCCGTTCCCTGTCTCTCTCTCTCTCTCTCAGCGCGGTGAATGGTTTGCTTTCTTTGGTCCACTCGGGCTGCTCTTCGGCTGTTATACAACATGTTTTTGTTCTTTCATATTATTTAGCATATTTATTTATTATACATTTGTTGTTATTCTTTTCCTTTCCACACTCACGTACACACACACGTGCATACATGCATACATTTGTTGTTGCGTTTTTTGCTGTGCTTGTTGTATTTTATGCTTCGTGTAGTTTTCGTGTGCAGTTGTTGTGAGCGAGCGAGTGAGTGTATGTGTATGTGTATGCGTGTGCGTGTGCGAGCAGCGTAAGCATGCGTGTGTGTGTGTGGCTGTGGCTGTGTAAATGTGAATGAACTCGTTCAATGTCAGCAACGACGGCGAAGCAGCGCACGCAGCATGGGCCACAAGAAGCAGCAGCAGTAGCAGAGCAGCGGCAGAGCCAACAACAGCAGCAGCAAAGAGCATAAGCCGTGAGAGGCCTCAAAGTGCTACGCTCATACGCTCTCCTGCAAATGCAGCGGCAATTGTGCTCTCTGCAAATGATTTACTTGAGTTTAGTAGAGTTTTCGTTAATTATTGTTGTTGATCTACTTATGCATGTGTGCACATATGTACATATGTGCGTATGCATATAGGCTTGCGGAGTGATTAACATTTCGTTGAGTTCTTGCTCTTATCTGCGTAGGCTTTCAATACTGCTATTTTGACTGACTCATCTCTCTCAGTTAAACGTTCCATTTTAAAATTTTATTACATTCCTAACCTGCATCAATAATGACGTTGCCTCAATAGAGAAAGAGAGAGCGAGAAAGAGAGACAATGATAATACACTTGATAATCATTTCGAGCATAGGGAGAAAAAGTTGTGTGTGTGCGTGCGGAGGGTTGACGGAGAATAAATAGAAAATGCGTAAAATAAATATAGAAAGAACACACACTAAGAAGGAAAACAAATATAAACCCAAATATTTTAGCTGCAATAATAAAAATAGATAATAATATAAATAATATATATATATATAAATATATAACTTTAGTTTCACTTAATTTAATTTAACATTGTATTTCCTGTTCTTGCTGCTTATTAGATTTTCTTCTATTCGAATTGGAAAAAAAAACCAAAACGGGAATAGGGCGAAGAGAGCGAGCGCACGCTGACTGCAGCAAAAGAGCGGCGCAGCTAGCATTGTCCGAGCGTGAGAGAGAGTGTACGTTTGTACGTTTGCTTGTATTAGTGTTGTGCTAGGACCCAAATAGAGCGGCAGACAAACACATACACACACACACACACAGACAGATATTTATATACATGCATATGTAATCAGAGGTTAATGCTCTGACATGCACTTGAACGACTGACTGCAGTTCCTGCCTGCTCTATGTGTGCGAGTGCGAGAGCGAGTGTGTGGGGGTGTAGAACCAATGCTGTTATGTGTGTGTGCATATAACCTCTCTCTGTGTGTGTGTGTGTAGAATGCTCTAGAAATGCTGCAGTATTTGGGCTTTTGATTTTGTTTATTTTTTAGTAAGGTGCGTTTTTTCCGTTGCTTCTTTTAGTTACATTTTTTATTAAATTTTATATTTAAATATATTTATAAATAATTATAATGTAATATATATAAAAATAGTTCAATGCACTTTGCAATTTAGGTCAACAACCTTCGTCTATGAGGGCCAGAATAATTCATCAAAGAAAGCTATCTAAATATATAATATAAAAAATAATAAGTATATTTTTAGCATAAATTTAAAAATAAAAAAAAATATAAATAAAATATGCACATATTTATTTATAACAAAAATTATAAAATATGTATGTATTTGGCATAATATAAATTTTTTGTTTGTATTAAAAACGTATTTAAATATATATATAATATATACATATATCAAAACATAAAATTCGCTCGCATGCGAGCGCAATTGCTGTTAAGTGTGGAGCAGCGCTGTTAGCGCCTGGCACGCCACCTAGCGGAATTTGGCTGCGAACAGCGCAAAAGTATGCTACATAAATAGTTAGCAGCGCTTTGCCGTAGCAAACAGCTTTTGCGCATGAGCCAAGCAGAGCCGCAATAAAAAAAAACAATTTTTTTTTTCACAATTGTTGAACATGAAAAAAAATGTTTTATTAATAATTAAAAATTTTGATAAAATTGAAAATATTTTTAATTTGAAGATTTTTATAGCTATACAAATTATATGTATTCAAAATGTATGTTTATAGCTATGAAGTGAAGCTTACATTATTTAAAAAAAAATATATATATATATAAAAAATGTTTGAAATATTTAAAATTTGTGAAAAATTTGTTAAAAATTTATTTAATATGAAAACATTTTTGCTGGCCTTACAAACAGCTTTTTTGCTGCTGTTTTGCCAAGGCCAATAGACGCTCACGCGCGCAGCTCATAGATGAACTCTTATATTAAATGATATATATATATATGTATATATATATATATATATATATATATATATATATATATATATATATATATATATATATGTTTTTTCAATCAGCTATTATAAAAAAATTATAATTTGCCATGATTAATATATGGACAAACGCCCACCACCAGCAGCAGCAGCAGCAAAGCTTATCTAACAATTTGATGTGTGTGTGTGTGTGGCAAAGAGAACGTGCAGCTGCAACATAGCTACAAATAGCAATTGAGTACTACGAGCTACGTAACTGGGGCGAGGGCATAGTGCAATGAACTGGCTGCCTGCCTGCCTGCCTGCCTGCCTGGCCTGGCCTGGCTGGTTGCAAGTTTATATGCTGCAAGCCACACAGCAGCAGCAGAATTACGAGTGATAGTAAAACGTGTACGACATACATATATATATATATACATATACATATATATATATATATATATATATATATGTATATGCTCTGCAAATAAGAGTAGTGGGGGTGTGGCTGGGGGCTGGGGGCTGGGGGTTTGCTTTCGTTGGGGTTGCTTTGCCGTTGCCACTTTTGCTGACCCAGTTAAGTGTCATTCGCCGCTGCTGGCAGCACGTGGCTTTGCTTTCATTCGAGGTTGCTTACCCCTTTTACAGCTGTGGGTGGTGGGTGGTGGGTGGTGGTTGTTGGCTTCTGTTTGCCTTTGCTGGCTATAAATTCAAGCATTTTCGGCTGCCGCTTGTTGACTTTATTGCTAATTAAATGCGCTGTTTGCTGCTGGGCAATAAGGAGCAACAACAAAATGCAACAACAACAATTCATTCCAATTGGAATCCCATCGGCGGTGTCCCAGCAACATGTGCCAAATGTCAAATGGCAACATTTGCACTAATTAGACATGTTGCCCGCGGTACAAGGCTTAGCAACATGTGACTTAGCGAACTGTTAGGCAGCTGCTTAGCAACATGTGTCAAATGTCAAATGGCATTTGAATGTGTATAAATGCTGTTAGCAACATTTGCACTAATTAAACATGTTGCCCAGGCTGTAAATGTTGCTTTGCATTAGTGTTAGCCAGCTGGTATGTTAACATTGTTTAATTGCTGTTATTGGCTACATGTTGCCAGCTGGTATGTTAACATTGTTTAATTGCTGTTATTGGCTACATGTTGCCAGCGCGCTGAATGCTCGCTCACTATGTTGTTTTCCCACATTGCTTTCTCTTTCTCTGCTTGCACATTTGGCGCGCAACATTCTAGAAAATGCTCAACAAAAATAACAGCAACAACAACAGTAGCAGCAGCTGAGAAACGTCAACGAACTCGCGCCAGTTCGCTGCAAAATAGTTGAACGCAGTTTGACGTCGCCGTTGACGTCGCTGTTGAGCAATGAAAGTACCGCAACAAAGCTGCAAATACACACACACACACACACACACACACACACACACACACACACACACACACACAGATACATGTATATATGCTGGAATAGAGGCAGCCAAAGTGCATTGACTTTGCTTTGCTTTCTTCGCTGCGACGGCGACGGCGACGGCGACGGCGACTGCGACTGCGGCTGGGTCTACTGCTAATGTTGCAGTTGTCGTAGTCGCTGTTGCATGTTGCTTGTTGCCTGTTGCGGCTTGAGTTGAATGCACTTTGCATGCAAATGGCTCTTCGCTGTGTACCAAATGTTGCACAGAAGCAACTGGTTGCACACACACACACACACACACACACAACATAGATATTGTTGCAGCTCGTAATTGCCTGATGTAATAAGTCAAAATGTTGTGTGGCATTTGTTGACAGTTTTATGCGTTTTGTTAACAGCTGTTAACAGCAACAACAGCAGCAATAACAACAACAACAACAACAGCAACAACAACAAGGCTTGGCCAGCTTTATAATTAAACGCCACAAAACGTTTAATGCATTATTTATGATCATGCCGCGATGTGGGCGGTGGGCGTGGCATTTGACTATTCAATAGCATGCGAATGCCAAAAAGTCTTTGAGCGGCCCACAAAGCTCTACATTTTTTTTTTTTATTATTTTTGCAATTAACAAAAATAAATTAATTTGTTAAAGCATTAAAAATAGCTGTAAAAAATATATGAATATATTTTAAGTTCAAGAAAATTATTTAAAAATTATAAATAAAAAAAAACTACAAAAAAATAAAATATAAGCAGACTTAATATTTTAATAAAATAATTATTAAGAAAAAAAAAATGATTTGAATAGTATAAATAAAAGAAAATAATATAAAAAATAAAATGAAAATAAAATATATAAAATTTTAATAAAATCATTAATAATCTTAAACTCAAATAAATAATTTTGGACAAATTAAATATTATTTAAAAACTTATAACAATTAAAAAACGTATAATAAAAAATAAATAAAAAATATTTTAATAACGTTTAATATTTTTTTTAATTTAAGATTTTATATTCAAATTACTTTAATTTTAAAATGTATAAATATTAAAAAAATTTATTTGAATAGAATAAATAAAAGAAAATAATAAATAATAATACAAAAAAAAAAAAATTAAAATAAAATATATAAAATTTTAATAAAATAATTAAAATCTTAAACTCAAATAAATAATTTTGGACAAATTAAATATTATTTAAAAACTTATTATAACAATTAAAAAACGTACAATAATAAATATTTTAATAACATTTAATATTTGCATATGATTTTTTTTTTAATTTAAGATTTTATATTCAAATTATTTTAATTTTAAAATGTATAAAATTTGTTTAATTTACTTTTTATTACTTTTTAAATAAATTTAATAATTTTTAAAATAAAAAAATAATAAATAAAAATTATAATTGAAAATTAAAAAAACACACTTATATTTATATTATATATTATATTTTATGATTAGTTTATTAAAACATAAATATTTTGATTATGAACATATTTACTATATGCCCTATATACACATATAAATTTATATAACTTGCAAAAATTAAATATATATATTATGTATATTAAATAATAATTAAAATACTAAAATACTTTCCTATATATTTCATATATTTCCCATTACGAAAATTCCTGAAATATTTCGGGCAATTTCGAAGCATTTGCTGCATTCCTTGTGCAGACGTCGCTGTTATTTCATCCTTCGCTTTAATGCGCTGGGGTTCAACGCACTTGGCCGGCAGGCTTCGCTTTGGCTTAGTACAATTGCCACTGCTGGCAGACACGCCCCACAGCCCCTCCCCCCCTGCTGCTAACTAATTGATTTATGTGGCTTTGGCTGCACATTTGACGCGCGATAGGCAACACGAAATATGCTCGAGGGGCACAACTAACAGCCAACAAACAAGCAACAACTAACAACAACAACAACAACAACAACAAAGAGCCATAAAAACTATGGCTAACAAAGCACGCGAGTCGAATGGGAATGGGAATGGGAATGGGAATGGGAAATGTTTCGCTTCGCCTTGCTGTGGATTTTCTTGGGCCAAAAGGAAAATCTTAAGAAAATGTATTGTTGTTGTTGTTGTTGTTGTTGTTTAACTGATTTTGTATTTGAGATTTGTTTTTGCTGCTGTTTCGCTTTGGTGCTTGGCTGCTCCGGCACTAACCTAAGACAATGAATGCGCGCCTCAGGCAGGGCGCAATCTGAAGTTGGGGGCAGCGCTGACCCAAGTGGGGCGGCCAGGTGTTTGGGGCCATGCACATGTGCGGGGGGAAATCGGTAGCCGCAACAGAAGTGGCTGACTTGTGTAGCCTTTGGTATTGGCCAGGTTAACTGCAGAGCAGAGCACAATTCAATGCAGTTAACTGGGCCTAAACGATTCGCAGTGCTTGCTGCGTCGAGTTTAAAATATTTGCGAATATTTTATTTGTATTAATTAAGAAAAATTTAAAAATAAATAATTTTATTTTATATCTATTTATTATTAATTTTATTTTATTTTATTACAAATATTTCGCATTTTTATTCTTTATTTAAATTATTAAAATTAAATGTTTTATTTATTTATGCTAAAATAAAAAAATATATATTTTTTATTTATATATTATTATATTATTATATTATATTATTATTATATTATATTATTATTATTATATATTTTATTTATATTTTAATAAAAGAAAATTATATTTTAAAAATTAAATAAACAAATTATACAAATAACAAAAAATAAAAAAAATAAAAATATATATATATATATATATATATATATATATATATATATATATATATTTTTTTTTTTTTTAATTTAATTTTTAACTTTAAAATATCTAAAATAATATAATTTTATATTTTATCATATTCAACAAGTTTTTTTTTTTGTATAAATTAAAATTAAAAAAAAGAAATTTATTTAATTTTGTAAAAGCTTTAAAGAATTATTTATTTTTAGTACTTTTTGATTAACTTTAAATAAATATTTTCTATGATTATTTTTTAAAATTTCAATACATTTGTAGATATATAAATATTTTCAAATTTTATTTATTTATTTATTTTTTTTTTGCCTTACACAAACTCTTTGTTTTGCCCTCGCTTTTGAATTTGTGCGTAAACTGCGTGACTCCAGTCTAAAGTCTATCTCTGTTTGTGCTTTGCCTGCCACTCTCTCTCTCTCTCTCTCTTTCTCCCCCCCTCTCTCTCTCTCTCTATCCTCTTTGGTTGCCACAAATCTTGACGTTCATGTTGCATGATAATTATGCAAGCGGCAAAAGTCAAATGCACCGAGACCTAACTAACTGCTGGGCGCTAACTGCCACTGCCAGTGCCACGCCCCCCTCGCGGACACCCTGCAGCTGAGTCTATCTCTCTCTCTCTCTCTCGCTCTCTCTCTTGGTTGCAGTCCATTTATGGCTGGGGCATGGCAAACGGCACTAACTCATTTCCGTCACAAATTCTATGAATGCGTTCACACACACACACACATACACACACACACATGCACTTACACCCGCTGCCAAAAGTTTCGGGACTGCAATTTTTTTTATGCCTATTTTTATGGTAATTAATGTGGGCCAGCCGCACTTTATATGCGCCTCTCTCCCTGTGTGTGTGTGTGTGTGTGAGCTGCGTATGACTAATATGTGTTTGCCATGCCCATTGCCCACTGCCCACTGCCCATTGCCCATTTGCCCATTAGGCTGTAGTACATGCTACTGCGCGACATAAAGGCTGCAAAATGTTGCATAAATTAGACGCATGCCCCGAAAGGCCGTGGCAACGTTGGCGTTGCGAATGCAATTACCGTTAACTGTGCGTATGAGCAACTCGGTCAATAAACTGAAACGCAATTTCCAAAAGGAAATTCCTTAAAGCGAAAAGCGAAAAACGTAAAACGAAAAAATGTGGAAAATTAAATAGAAAAAAAAAAAATTAAAATTCAAATATTATTATTAATTTTAATTATTTAATTATTAATTATTATTTAATTAATTTTGAACCATTTTTGAGGCAGGCAAACTATTAACAAATTTCTATTTTAGATTTAAAACATAATAAATTTATTTAAAAAAAAAAAAATAATTGCAACAATTTTAACATTTTTCTAAGCGTTTTTTTTTTTATTTTAATTTTTTAATAATGTTCAAGTATTAACATTCTTAAATACTATATTTAATATTTAAAAATAAATTAATGCAAAAATAACATATTTAATAATTTTACAAATTCTAAAATATTTAGAATTTAGTATATGATATATATATATATATATACACATATATATAAATTAATATATATATAAATGTTTTTTTTTTACATATTATAAACTAAATATTTAAAAAAATATATATATAATGATTAAAATACAAAAATAATAAAAAGAATTAATATATTTATTAGTTTTTTTTAATTAATTTAATTTGTAAAATATTTAAAAATGTAAAATGTATGTAAAATAATATTTAAAAAATAAAAAGTTAGCAGAAAACACAATAAATAAATAAAAATAAATAAATATTAAAAAAATAAACAAATAAATAATAATTTAATATTTAATATTTAATAATTTAATATTAATTTGATCAATTAGTTCAAATATAAAATCAGATATTAGAGCCCACTTTGATGGCTAACTAATTGTGGCAAGTGCCACAATTCTGGAATATTCTTGAATTGAGGCAAAAGTTTTTCCATTGTTTTTATTATTATTATTTTAATTTTATTATTGTTTTTATTATTATTGTATATATATTATTTTATGTTATTCTATTCTCATTTTTAAGCCTTACCAAAAAACTCCAGTTGCACTTCAAATAGTTTTCATCGCTCAGGTGGCGCCCAATGGCGACCTCTCGCTTGGCGCCTTTGGCATTTGTTTGTTTGCCGTTTGCCGTTGCTGTCGCAGACCCTTTTGGGTTTGCCGGTCGCTGTTGCTGTCGTGTCTCTTAGCTGTTGTCATAAGCTCAATCGAAGGCAACATGGCCAACGCGGCTTGACAGCTACCAAAATGTCAAAGCAGTAGCTGTCGACCTCTCTCTCTCTCTCTGTCTCCCTCTCCCTGTCTGAGTTGTGTGTGAAAATGAAGCCGCATATAATTTATGTTGACTCTGAAAAAAAATCGAATGTAACTCAATTTTCGCAAATAGATTTTGACTAGCTGCTAGTTGGCGCATGTTGCATGTTGCATGTGGCTGTTGCATGTTGTTGCTGCCTGTTAAACTCGTTCGGCAGCCTTCAGAAACTGCACGTACGTACGCTGCCAACCAGCACAATCACCTTGTTGTGGCATATAGTTCTCTAGACTCCGCTCACTTGGACTAGACCAAAAAACGTGACTCGACGGCGGCCCAAGTCAAGTAGATGGAATTGCATTTAATGGGCGCAACAACAACAGCAGCAGCAACAACAACAACAACAACAACAACAACAACTAGCAATTCTGTGCCCAGGCATTAAAGTTGTTCGCGTTGTTCGCGTTGTTCGAGTTGTTCGAGTTGCTGCTGCGACCGCAGCCTTTACAATTCAAATTTACAATTCGCAATTGATTTTTTTTCTTCTTTTCTTTTGTTTTTGTATTTGTTATGTGGGCGCCTTTGTTGTAAATGTCTGTTACGTTGCTATTTGAATTTAAGCTGGCACCAATCCATAGACAAATCATTGGTTATTTTCCCAATGCGTGCGTAGCAAGCAGCAGCAACTGGGTGACAGATGCAACATGTCATTCAACTCCAAGGCTGCAATAATCAATTCAGCATCCATAGCAATAGTCAAAGTTGCCTATCAAGAGTTCATCGCCATCGCCATCGCCATCGCCAGTGTTGTAAAGCTGCCTCAGACGTTGTTCAGAGAGCAACTTTTATGTGTTCAAACTGTGGCACCTGCTGACAAACTTCCATTTGCTCGAAGGCTATTTGAATAGGAGTTGGGAGCAGATCATAATAGGAGCAGCTGGGCATAGTTCGATTCTAGTGTTGCAAAACGTCAATGGGAATGAGAGAGCGAGAGCGAGAGAAGGAAACTTCTACAACAAAGACAAAATCTCTTAGAGAAACTTTTAAATGTTTTCCGAGCTCAAACTAGTTGAGCGAACAGCTAAAATTTGCATATAGAGCCTTTTCTAGTATTGCAAAATGATGGAAAACTAAAAAAAAGAAGAAAATGGCAAATGTGCTTTAATTTTGCTTAATTTATTATTATTTTTTTATCAACAATTAACTATTGTTAACATATATATATATATATATATATTTTTTTTTTAAATATTTTTTATTATTATTATTTTTTTTTAATATAAAATATTTGTTGTATAAAATATTTTATGCTCAATATTAGTTAAACAGCAGCAAATATTTTATATTCAAATTATAATTTAAAAAATAAATAATAAATAAATATAAATAATACATAAATATATAATATATTCTATATTATAATAAAGCAAATTTAAATTTAAAAAAAACATTATAGCTATTATCAATTAGTTCAGGGTATAATAAAATATTCTATATAATTTTAAAAAATGTTTATTTTACATTAAAATGCAGCAAAAGTCTTCAGTACATATCTAGGCATTAGCAACAGCAAAAAGTCGAATAAGAATTTCGCAAGAAGAAGAACTAGTTCCATTTTCGTATTTAGCAGCGCAGACAAACCCCAAAAAAAAAAAAAAAAAAAAAATGCCTAACCCATTTGCAACACCAAAAATAGGTGCGTAATTTGTCGCTCTTTTTTGAAAAAAAAAACAAAAAAACAAAAAGAAAACTCGAATCCACTGTCTGTATTAAACTCAATTTTCATATGTTCGCATTTTTCCAATATTTTTTTTATTTTTCTTTCTCTTCAGCAAAAAGTGTTCTAATAATACGACAGGCGACGCTTTTCAAATGCCTAAAATTTTCGTGTTTCCGTCAGAACTGTCAAGCGCGAAAAAAAAAAAATGAAAGAAAAGAAAGAAAATGGCAAGCAAAAATTGAAACTAAAACTCGAACGGACAGCGAGCTGTCCGGCAATACGGCTGAGAGGCGCGAGCTATTTTTAATTGCTTTTAATTAACAGAACCTACAGAATTTTACGTGACAAGCATAATTTCGCCCATTTTCCGTGCACATTTTCCTTTCTATTTTGTAATTAATGCAATTATTTCGACACTGTTCGAAGAGCTGTGCCAAGAAGCAAAGGCAGCGACTCGATTATGAAAAAGGAGAGAGTAGCCAAGATGGTGTCTGTGTGGGTCTGGCTGTGTGTGGGAGTGAGGGAGAGGGCACGTTGATTTGTGGAGTCATGCGAAGATTTGTAGCCCATTGTTTGGACATTGGCTTAGTGAAATGGAGGGGGAACGGGAATGAAACAAAACGAAACGAAACGAAACGAAACGAAACATAACGAAACGTAGCGAAGTAAAAGGCAGCCACAAATCGTGCCAAAAGATAGGTCGCCAAATAGACAGCAGGACAGTGCCTGAGTGAAGTGGAGAGGGAGAGAGAGCGAGAGCGTGAAAGAGAGGGTCAGATTAATGCAAAATATGCCGCTACGCCACAAGTGCAATGAACTTAGCGACTGGGCGAACGACCAAGTCAAGCAAGTTCTAGTTGAGGCAGTCGCGCACAGAGAGAAAAAACAAGAGCGAGCGAGACAGAGCGAGCGTCAAGAACGAAGAATTGAGCACTAAGCAAAGACTGAAACGGCGCATATGCATGTCATTGACTATGTGTGTGTGTGTGTGTGTGTGTACCTTTGCATGTAAATCAAAGCGTTGCGTATGCGCCGCAGCGCTGATTAGACTCAAGATTTACAGCTAATCTATATTTCAGAATTGTAATAACTCGATGCCGCGGCCCCTGTGTGCATAGCATATACAAAAATATTGTAGGTAGACTTGAGCAGCAGCGTTTGCCCAGCAAGCGTTTGCCCACTCCACTCCACTCCATTCCACTCCCCTTCCCCCCCACATCCCATTCACTACTCAACTGCAGTCTGCAGTCTGCAGCCATGTTCGCTGCTTCGTTAAATGACGATTGCCAGTCGTTAGGTTTTCGTGCGACAGCTCGGGCTGTTCGTTCGTTCGTTCGTTCGTTCGTTCGTTCGTTCGTTCGGTCGTCGTTGGGTTATTGAACTCAACGAGCTGGCTTCGAATTGGGTTAGCGTAGGTTAGGTTAGCTTTGGGTTAGGTTAGGTTAGTTACTTGCGGCTCGACTAGACCTGACTTCTGCTGCTGACGCCTGCTGCGTTTCTACCGCCCCCCCCCCTCTCTCTCTCTCTCTCTTTGTGTGTGTGTGTTCTCGTTTGTGAAATGCGATAAGCTCTCAAAACAAACGACGACGGCGACTGCAGCGACTCTGCTGGCCAACATGTGAAGAGGAAGAGAGGAGCTATGTTTTGATTCGCTTTAATTGCTTGGGCCTGGCCCCAAAAACGGTTTGGGTTTGGGTTTGGGTATGGGAATCAAAATGGCTGCAACAAGAAAATGGATTGTTGCACAGGCGGAAGCCGCAGCGATAGCAGGTGCAAGTCAAGTGTCGCAACTGAAGTTATTTGAAGTGATTTGAACGCTTCCAGTTATGATTTGATGGGCTTCGTTAAGCTGATGTCTCCGTCCGATAGGCGCGTTGCGTTGAGTGTGACATGTTGAGAGTTCGATTTTAGGGCTTGATTGGCTCAGGTGAGTGCACTCACCTATATCAGCCACAAGCATCTGTCGACTAAACTATGTGGGTTAGAAGTTTGTTAAAAAGGGCAACTGGAACTGGAACTGCAACTGGACTCAAGAACTTTAAGGTTTTCGTTATCTGAGTCTTTAGATGGGGGTTTTACTTGGCTCTTTGAAGAGATTTTATTGAGGTGTTTTTATGTTACACATAAAGTAGAAGCTGATTTGGCTTATTGTGGACTTTGTTTATTTATTTTTCTTTAAAAATTAGTTTTTTTTTTAGATTTAAAGAATTTGCTAAGGTATTTTCGTATATTTTTTTTTAAATATTTTAAAATTATATTTTATATTTCATTAAAAATATTTAAAAAAATATATATGAATAAAAATATTTATTATTCGAATTTTTATATCAGTATTAAATTTATAGACATTGTTAATAATTAATATATTGTGTTAAAAAAAATTTTTGAATATAAAAAAAAATATTTTATATATCTAAAATATTTATTATTTATATTCTATATTTTTATTTATTTAAATATCTAAAATTATTTGTCAAAATTAAAAAAAAATTTAATTAATAATTTAAAAAGTTTTAATATGTTTCAAACTTTTTTTAATTATTAATTTAACATTTTTTTATTTTTAGATATTGATAAAAAAAATTTGAGCATTGCCTAGTCAAAAAGTTAGTTAATGATTAAAAAAAAATTAAAAATTAACTTTAAAAAGTGTTTTAAAAATTTGTATTTAATTTTTCTAGATAGTTTTCTATTTAATAAATTATAAATAAGATATTGCATAGAACTTTTAATGTATTTATATTGCATTTGTACTCAATTCTTTTATTGCTGGGCATTTTTATAAGACTCCACTGATTCATGCTCGAACTATATCTATATAAATATATGTGTGTATCATCAGCCTTATGGCGTATGAGCTATATTTATAATCATACTTCATTATAAATAGTCCATTTACACTGAAATAACTCTGCTGCAATCTAGGTCTATAAGGGGCTACTTGAGGCCTCTCTTAACTTGTCCGCTTTGACTTGCACTAATTAGTATTTTGTTTATTCATTTCGTTACAGGTATGTCTGCACATATATATATATATATATATATATATATATATATATATATATATATATATATATATCATATATCTAAGGGTCATTCAATTTCTGAGTAAGTTATTGCATTAGAATGCGTTACGCTGCCTTGGGCCAGGCCCAGCCCGAAACCTTTTCCCCCAGCTGCGCTGCCCAATTACCAACCAAACAAATAGCCAGGCAAAAGAGCGTGAAAGAGAGAGAGAGAGAGAGAGGGAGAGAGAGGTGGATGAATGGATAGTTGAACGTACAGAGACGATTAGTGCGAAGCGACGGCAGCGTTGCCAAGTGCCAGAGGCAGAGGCATACGCATACTTACATGACATGACACTCGAGTGTGTGGCATAGTTGTTGTTGCTGTTGTTGTTGTTGTTGTTGCTATGCGCCAACGTAGCTGCTGCAATTGCGTAGCTGCACTCGACGCTCGAGGTTATTGAACGGCAGCGACCTCACTTTGCATGAGCCCACAGCAACAACAACAATTGCAACTGCAGCAGCAACAACAACAACAACAACAACTGCAACTGCAACTGCAATTTGCTCGCTGCTCTTGTCGAGCAAAATGTGATTTTAAAATTAATAAAATAAATTATTATTAGACATGCTGTGGCTGTGGCTCAGGCTGTCAACATTTTGATAAAGACTCGCAAGTTTATAAACATTTGCACGTTGTGCAACACTGCCGCTGTAATGAGGGGGCCTGCTATAGGTATATGTTGCTTAACACTCTACACGAAAAATAAATAAATAGAAAAATAAATTTTTAAAAATAAAATAAATAAAAATAAATAGAAATAAAAATAAAAAAAATTAATAAAAAAATATAAAAAGACACTAAACACGCTTAACACACTTTTGCTGCCTGCCACAAGGCGAGCAGGCAATTGTAGAGTGGCAAGAGGAAGAGCGAGGAGTGAGCTAGAGAGATATAACTGGACATAGGTAGCAGTATCACAAATATATTAGATATTATATTATATTTCTATATTTACAGTTTTTAAAGAGCTTACAAAAATAGCTATTTAATTTTTAATTTAATTTAATTTTAATTTAATTATCTCTATAATCTCTTTAAAAACTGTAAATATTGAAATTTAATTTCAAAATATTTCTAATATTTATAGCGGTAAAATTTCCACTTGAGCCAATCAAATTTGCTTTTGACCTTGCAACAGAAAATTTGTTTAGAAATTTCTGGTAATTCGTAAATAGAAGTTTTGAAGTTCAGTGAAAGAGAGGGAGGGCGAGAGTGAGAGAGAGAGATTGAGACAGAGAGAGATGGGTTTTGTGTTTCTGTTTCTGTTTCGAAATTTCTGGAATTTGGTAAACAGAAGTTCAGAAAGTGGGAGGGAGACGGCCCTATTTCTCAATCAATTTCTGAGCTGCTGCTTAGGAATATTTCTAGAAATTTGTATATATATCGAAATGGAGAGATGGGCAAAGTTCTAGAAATAAAGGCATAGAAAGAGAGAGAAAAAGAAAAAGAAAAAGAGAGAGTGGAGTGAGAGTGTGTGTGAGAAAGAGAGAGAGAGAGGATGCGAGCCAAAGAGCAAGAGACAGAGAAAGAAATAGAGAGAGATAAAGAAAGAGCGAGAGAAGCAGAGAGAGAGAGGGAGAGAGAGAGAGAGAACACAGAGAGAGAGAAAGAGATAGATAGAAATACAGAGAGAGAGATAGAGAGGGAGAGAGCGAGCTAGACAGAAAGAGACAGATGCAGATAGAATTTTATTTTACTTAAATTTTTTAATCAAATCTAAGAGAATCTCTCAAACTTGCGCCTTTTTCTAGAGCATCTCTTGAACCTCGCCCCTCCCTCCGCCCACATCGCTTAGCCATTGGCTGTGTGCGTCATATTGCTAATGCCACGCCCCCCTACTGCCTCTACGATTTATTGTATTATTTGCCTGTGGTCCGCTTGATGACTCAATGCTGAAAATAATTTGCCGCGAGTTTTGTCATAAATAAAGTAAAAAGCGAGCGTCATAATGCAACAAAAATGCGAGTGCAACTGCAACTGCAACTGCAGCAGCCGCTGCAACTGTTGCATAATTGAACAAACGCAGCTGCAGCCCCATTTAGTGCAAATGGCTGTCGCTGTCCGTGGGTCGCCCACTTACCCAAGGAGTGAGATCTCATGCGTTTCGGCAGCGCTAGTCGAGTCGAGTCGACTCGACAAATCAAATTTAACAAAAATAAAAAAAAAACAAATTAAATAAATTGGTAGAGATTTTCGTTGCAATTTGCTGGCACTTGAAATACCCTGGAAATAAAGTGAAGCTGTACGAAATTAGTTTAAATTGAATAAATTAATTTTAGCGAGTTTCTTTTAGGTACTAATTCATTTTTTTAATTATACAAAATTAATAATTAATAATAATAATTTTATAAATATATATAAATATAAATATATATAAAAAAATATATATAAATAAATAGTAAAATAAAAATATATTTTTTTATATTTAAAAATAATAAAATGTTATGCGAAAAAAAAAAATATTAAGAGTTTTAACCAATTAAATGATGATTAAAACATTCTAAAATTTTTTGTAAACATTAAGAAATTATAAAAAGCTAAAAAAATATTTAAAAACTATATAAAAAATAAAAATATATAAATTAAATTAATATATATATAAAAAAATTAAATAAAATATATATATTTATATATTAAGTTAAATTTTTTATATTATTATTAAATTTTGTATAATTGTTTTTTTTTTTAATTTGCACTTTTCATATTTTTTTAATATTATTATTACTTTTTATAGTTTTAATAATTTTTAAAATATTTTTTTTAAATTTTTAATTAACTCTTTGGTTGTTATAACTCAATAATATAGAAATATTTTTTGTAAGCTTAAAGCTTAAAGAGCCAGCATAAAGATAAATATATATATATGCCTGCCCGTATCGGTCCATATATCACTCACAGCTAACTAGCTGCCGCAGTTATTTACAGGGTATCTATGTATAATAAACGCCCATATATAGAGACATTGCCCGCTGGCACGTGAGCTGCCTTTGTGGACGACGTCTCAGAGGGGCGTGGCAGCAATGATTTGCTGCTTGTGAGTCATTAAAACGCCAACAATTTATATGACAGTTTTGTATTTTGTTTTATTATTTGGTTCTTATGTCAGCCGGGGCGTCATTAAGAGTTCCAACTGACCAAAAATGGAAAAGCCAACAACAACAGCAACAACGATTCGAATTGCATTAATGGTGGGTGAGCGCAGAGCCATCGAAATCGGAGTTCGAATCCGGGCCGCAAAAGTTCACTGCACTCGCTGCCTTCATCAGCTGCGCGCTCTCTCTCTCTCGCTCTCTCTCTCGCTCTCGCTCTGTTGGCTTGTCAAATGGCAACGACCTGCGCAGAACTGCAGTTAGATTTTGTTGGTAGTTGGCTGGATTTGCACGCAAAAGACCTTGCCTCTGTCTTCTGCAATGTTGTTGTTGTTGTTGTTGTTGCTGCTGTTGTTGTATAAGCCAACATTTGCAGCATTTTCGTCTCTGGTGGAAACAAGTTTCTCTGTTTGCCCCAACTGTTTTTAATAGCATTTGCGTCAAGCCGTGACGCCAATGGCCCAACATGGATTAGATTCTGTTTGAACTAAACACACTCAAACACACACACACCAACACACACACACACAGAGGGAGACATAGTTATCTTTATTCTGGCATATTCTGTTTATTTGGACAACCGTGCCCAAATAACAATCAGCACATAATGGCTCATAATTGTGGCCCAACAACAAATAACAAATAGCAAACAGGCGCCAGTTGTCAGCGTTTTGTTTGCCTTTTTTTGGTGGGGGTAGTCCCGCTAGATCAACTATTTTGATTTTGAGTGGATGGCGTAACTAAAGGCAGGCTAGAAAGCCAGAGAAGTAGCTAAGAAATGGCTAGAATTCAGCTGCAGTTAAGATCAGATCTAAGATCAAGCTTCTCCAGCTAGAAGTCGCTAAAAACAGCTAGAATTTAAAATCAATTTAAAATCCTCTCCCAGTTAGAGCTAAACAAGCCACCGATATAAAGGCTAGAATTTAGCTTCACTTTTAGCTATAGCTTATAATATTAGAGTCAGCTTGATTAGAGCCAGGCCACATTTTAGCTTCTTTTTTAGTTATGGCACATGTTTTGCCAATCTAGCTGCAAAACAGCTAGCATCTAGCTTTATTTTATATTGTTACAAATTCTGGTGCCTAGAACTAGCCAGAAGCTAACTTAATTTTGGCAATTTTAATTTTTTTTTAAATATATATTTTCATAATATATTCATTTTTAAAAATTTAAATTTAAATTTAAATTGAAAATTAAAAATAAAATCAAAATTAAAATTAAAATTAAAGTTAAAATACAAATTAAAATTAAAATAGATATAAAAAATAAAATTAAATTAAAAATTAAAATTAAAGTCAAAGTTAAAATAAAAATAAAATTAAAATTAAAAATAAAATAAAATTTAAAATTAAAATTAAAATTAAAACTATAATTATAATTATTTTTTTGCTTTAAAAAATCTAGAGCTTTACGTTTTTTTTTTTTTTAATCACAATTTCTATAAATTCACCAAAATAAAAGTCAAATTTTGTTAAATTTTAATTTTAAAAATAAAATAAAAATTCATATAATTCATATAACTAGGCATATATAGAATATATAAATTAAAGCTAATTCTATATCAAAATCAAGCTAACTCTAGCCTCCATCTCAATCAAGTTTTAGCTATAGTTAGAGTATTTATGGTGCTGCTTGCCTGGCGGTTTTAGCTGCTTCTTGTTTTTTTGGGCCCACTGAGGTCGGCACAGCACAGACGCAACTATTGAAACAAGATAATCGCAAAATAATTGCGTGGGGTTCAATGAACTCAAACGAGCAGCTAAAACCAAAAGCCAAACAAATAATAATTAAATAAATGGATAAAGAATAATAATAATAATAATAATAATGATAATGATAATGATAATGATAATGATAATGATAATGATAATGATAATGATAATAATAATAATAATAATGATAATAATAATAATAATAATAATAATAATAATAATAATAATAATAATAATAATGATAATAATGATAATAATGATAATAATGATAATAATAATAATAATAATAATAATAATAATAATAATAATAATAATAATAATAATAATAATAATAATAATAATAATAATAATAATAATAATAATAATAATAATAATAATAATAATAATAATAATGATAATAATAATAATGATAATGATAATGATAATAATAATAATAATAATAATAATAATAATAATAATAATAATAATAATAATAATAATAATAATAATAATAATATAGAGGAAAAAGTACACGAAACTTGGAGAACAATTAGATAAAAATATGCATATATATATATATAGAGTATATATATATAGAGTATATATATATACATATATATATATATATATATATATATATATATATATATATATATATATATATATATATATATATATATATATATATATATATATATAGAGTATATATATCCGAGCAGACAATAAGTGGAGCACACACGTTGCATGAAATGTGATTGAGATGTGGTTAGCTGAGGCAGCGGCAGCGGGCAGTGCCGGGGTCAGGCTTTTAATTATGAGTGGCCAGGCAGCCCCCCACTTGGCCAAATTGCAAATTGCATTTCGCTTCGGTTTATCCTTCAACTTTGTCGAGCTGCGGTCATTGCTCCAGCTGCGCAGAGCGCAGCGTCACATGACCAGGCAGCCGCAGTAGCAGTCGCAGCAGCAGCAATTTTTAAGGTTAATGCTGCTGCTGCTGCAGCAGCGCCACCTAGCGGCTGTCCAAACACTTTCGTTCCACCCACCCACAGACACACACACACACACACACATAGAGCGCGCGTAACCCCTAAAACGTTTGCCGTTCCATGTCCAATGTTTAGCATAGACCTCTCGCTCTCATCTCCTGTTCCACCTCTCTTACCCCGCCCTGCCCCCTTCCCCCTGGGTCGACTCTCCTCTCACCTCTCGCGCTCATCGGGCCGCAGCGAAAAGTTCAACGCACGCTAAGTGGGTCAAAGCAATGTCTGTGCAAGCCAACCCCGTGCAAACGCCAAGAACCAACCCCCTCCACCCACACTCAGTTGGAAGCAACAGCAGCAAAAGTGAAATGTGGGTGGGCGGGTGGCACTTTCTGCTTCATTGTTTGACGGGGCACAGGTGTCTTCCATTGCGCGCGCCAATTTTTAGTTGAAGAAAATTCCGTTAGCGCCCCCCACCCCAGGCAACCACTGGCTGACAATTTTCGCTGCTCGGCATGCTTTGAGTTCATTGGACTGGTTAAAGGACAATTTCAGTTGATTGCAGCGCTCATCAAGGCTCGAGCAGGCTCGCTCGCTCAGAGTTGAGTCAAAGCTTATCGAAGCTGAGCTTGCTTAACATAAATTATCATGCATATGTTTTACATATCAACTACATATATATATATACATATATATATTGCAGCTACCTTTGTGCACACCCGCACACATTTGGCCAATTAAATGCATTGCATTTCCTTCCTGAGGTCATTTCCTCTGCCCACTACAAATCGCACAGTCTAACTGGAGCTTTCTAACTGTGAATGCTCAGCACTCGCCTCGCGCGCTCACCCGTTTGCCCGTTTGCCCGTTTGCCCGTTCACCCGCTCGCTTGCTCGTATGTTCCATAGGCGCACACACACAGCCCGTTTCGTTTCACCCCGTTCCACTGCGCTATGCAAAAACAAAAATCAAATGTTCTTTGGAGCAAGCACTGTTTGCTGCGCGCCAAGTCAGCAGCAGCGCGAAAGAGAGACAGCGACCGAGCGACTGAGTGAGTGAGTGAGTGTGTGAGCGCGCGCTCTCTCACTGTTGCTCTCTGCCTTTGTTGCTGTTGTTGCTGTTGTTGCTCTGGCTGTGATTCAGCCTGTGCTGCTTCTTTAAGGTTATTGCGGTGCAATGTCCTCAATCGTTGGTCTCCTTGGCTCTTGCTGTTGTTGTTGCTGTGGTGTATTTTGGGCGCTCAGATGCTGTCCCTGGCAGGATAATTTGTCTCTTTCTACATTTGTTGTCTTCTGTCTTCTGCTGCTTTTTCGTCTTTTTTTTTTTTGGTTGCCCTTCGCAGCGCTTGGCTGGCTGAGAAATGTGAAAGGCATTTCCGTTTGGCCCAAAGCGAGTTCAATATGTTTTATTGTTTTTTTTTTTGTTTTTTTTTTTATATTTATTTTTCTTGTTTTTTTTTATGCTTCTCTTTTGCATAATGTTAAACATTTGTCATGTTCTCTTCGCAGAATCTCGCTGAGTCAACAAATATCTCCCAATCTCTCACCCCAAAGAGTTCAAATCCAAACTTTTAGTTCGACTAATTAACTGTATATGCCTAAATATGCTATAGATTATTGCCCTCAATTAATAATTTATCGATTATTGAACACGAGCTGAGGTGATTAATGTCAATTCGCTTGATTTCACTTTGCCTTTTTGATAATAGCATTTCCTGTGCCACAAGCACCCAACCCCCAACCCTTAGTCCAACTACTCGAATGCAGGCGACCATGAGGCAGTTGAGTTGAACGAACTCAGGCTGCGCAGCGACTGCAAAAGTGACGTCAATAGGCGCGAGGCCAAAGGGAAACACTTCGTGCCAGTGGGTGGGGGTGGCTACCCCTTCCGCTCTCGTTTCTGGCTGGCTGGCTGGCTGGCTGGCTGGCTGGCTGCTTGCCTGGCGTTGCGTACGTGCGGCTGACCTCGTGTTCCTTTTTACTACGACTACGACTGCCGTGGAGGTGGCCAAGAAGGGGTAGGGCTTAGGGGTAATGTTTGCTGCTGCTAACGAAAAATATCCTTGCTAGGTAAAGAGCATTGAACTTTGACCCAAAATGCGGCAGGCGCTGCTGCTCGACTCGTAATTTGAACATCGTTTATTTATTGTACATATATTTTCGTCAACTAATTGCGGCCCTAATGACTTGGGGGGTCCACAGCAATGGGCCATGAAATATGAGCCAGAGGTAAGCAAAGCTTTTACCAATTACCAATTCCAATTCTAAGCTGAAGCCGCCAGAACATGACGAACTGTAAAGCGCCATAAAGTTCCGGATAGGCTAGGCACGTGCTAATTGCTTACGCATGGGACGAGCCCAAAAGAGAATTCGAAACAAAAAAAAAAAAGACAGTTATGATTGAGCGAGGCTTAGAGAGCGTGCTGTGTGAGGGTGTGCTAAGCAGAGAGTGCGAGAGAGATGGAATGAAGAGAGTTGAAATGAATTGAGAATGAACGCGAGCAGATCCTGTGGGCGTGAGGGAGAGAGCTATATAGAATGAAGAGTGAACACGAGCAGATCCTATTGGCAAATGAAATGATGAACGATGAGCAGATCAAGTGATCTGCGAAATTCCGCTGTTCTTCAGTTAAGTTTACCTATTGATGTCAAGATCTAACAGTAGCCCATAAAGTGAGCTTCAAGTAGCAGCAGCAGCCCATATTGTATGCGGGTCAAGTGGTCAGTTGTGGCCCACTGATCGTACGTTGCCACGAGCAGCAACAGGTAGTCAGCTATATATATATAGAAGCTATTCATTCATGCCTTTTCTATGGTTAAATCATTTTTTTTTAATTTTTAATAAAGTAAATATAAATAATATTTTTTTTTTTATTTAAAAAAAAAGCTTAAACAAATCAGAAACATAATGCCTATGGTGCGCGCAATGACGATGTCAAATCATCATCAGCGCTTCACTGCTTGAACGCGCCATTGCCTAATACACACACACATAACCACTGGCAGCTAGACACAAATGTATGTGTAACGTGAAATGCTCTCACTTTCCTTTGAAACTTGTTATTCGCATTGCAGCTGCCAGCAGAGTTCATTCACATTTGGCAGCCAGACCAAGAGAGCAAAAGCGAGAGAGCGCGTCGAGCTCGTCGTGCAGGTGATAGAACAGCACACAAGCACACACAGAGTGGGAGAGAGATAGAGCGGGAGAGCGCGACTGAAACGGGCACAGCTGTTCCCGAAAGTTCTTCGGCAAAAAGTAAAGCCCAACACTCAGCTCTGCTCGCAGTTCATTTGCGGGGGCCGTGAGGCATTGAAATGAGTGCAAATTGTCGCTGCTGAGTGCATTGAACTCGCTCGCTCGCTCGCTTGCTCGCTTGAGCTTTGTTTGAGCTGTGGTTGTTTTTTTTTTTTTGTTTTGTTTGTTTAATTGCTTTGAATTATTATTGTTGTTTAATTATATAATGCGCTCAGAGTGCAGCCCAACTGCTGCTGGCTGATGCAATTTTCCGGGCCTATCCCAAAACCACTCGAGTACATTGCATTGCCAAAGATTTCCTTGAACGCATTTTAGCCATATAGCCGCCGTATCGCAATGGCCATTACCCGAGCCCCCGAGCCCCCTCAGCCCAACCCGCCTTTGAGGCCAAGCCCACAAACATGCCGTCGTCCGCCTGAGGTTTCTGTGTCGTTGACCGACCGCCAGCTCGAATGAACTCCAAACCAAAAAGTTAAAGCAATGGCTTGCAAACTGCAGCTGCTGCTGCTGCTGCTGCTGCTGCTCCTGCTGCAGCGACCGTCGACAACAACAAATTTGCATGCGAATGCACTGAGAGCAAGCTCTGCTGCTGAGCAATTTGAGAGCAGCAATGCACGAAGCGTCAATTTCGTTCGTCTGCTCGCACGCTCGTTTGCTCGGTCGGCCATTCGGCCATTCGGCTGTTCGGCTCGTTCGCTCATTCGTTCGGCGTTGAGCAGCTCTACATTTGGAGGTATTTGACCGAAAAGTGGGTCACGACAATGGCGGGGTTCGTTGAACTGAACTGCTGCCAGTCAGCCAACCTCTGCTGACGTCGTCGTATTATGTTGACGTCGTCGGCGACGTCGACGTCGCGGGGCTTTTTGGTTACGTAGCCTTCCAGCATGTGTCGTTGCTATTGTGTGCTGTCTCTTACGTTTTGTGTGGCCTCAAAAAAAAGAAAGAAAGAAAAGAAAGAAAGAAAGAAAGAGCGCGACGCCGAAATATTATTTAATATTATTAATAACGAGGCGTTAAATTTAGTAGTTCATGAAATGAGTTGAGTTTATTTTGTGAGTGCATTCGGGGGCAGCGCTCGAGTGTTAAGTAATCAAAGTATTCCAGGGCATAATTGGGGCAAGACTTTTATTTCGAGCTATATGATTAATAGCTATGAGTTGGGCAATAGTAATCCCCTCCCCCTACACACACTTGACAGTCTCTGGAAACTTTGCTAGAATTTTTTCGAAAAATCCACCCACCCGAATATAGTTTTGAGAGCTGTTCCAAATCCGATCCCAGCGATCCTCTTATGGCTGTCATGTGTGTTGATAGCGCTGCTCCCGCCCCCTCCAATATCAATATGCCCCGCCCACTCAATATCAATTAATCTTATTTGTCACTCATGTTTCAAAATAAGCACACACACACACACACACACACACACACACACGCGCACAACTGTTCTAAGCCCCTTTGCCCGTGTGTGTGTGCGTTGTTGTTGTTGTTGTTGCGCTGCTGCTGCTGCTGCTGTTATCAAACAAAGCTGATCAGTCAGGTGGCAGTAGCAGAAGCTACCTACAAAATCTGCGTCGCGTAGGTGTTCCAAGAATTGTTTACAATAAATAAAAAAAAACAACAACAACAACAAAAAGCGCCCCCACCAACAGCAGCAGCAGCAGTGGCAGTGGCAGCGCCAGCGGCGTCTATTGTTAGCTGCTTGCTTCGACGTCGACGTCAGCGACAGCGACAGCGTTGGAGTGAATGTCCTCAGTTAGTGCACAAAAACAAAAACAATATGTGGCGCGAGGTTGGCAGCAGCGCAGTCAGTAAGCGAGAGCGCAAACGAGCCGAGAGCGTGAGCCGAAGCTGGAGCCGAAGCGCAGCGAGCAGGCATGAGTTGTTGGCGCTGCTGGCGCTGCTTTCATTCGCAAATTGCTCGTCGTTGGCAGCGGTTGTGCAGAGCAAGAAAAGCGCGCGAAAGAGCATAAAAGAACTAAAACTATAAATAAGAACAAAACTGAAAACTAAATAAGACGGCAACTAGAACCACGTTACAACTAGTTTAAAATAATCATAAAATTATTATTATTTTTATTGGTGCCAGTGCTGTGAAACAGAATACAAAGAGATCGAGCCAGAGAGAGAGAGAGAGCGAGATAGCGAGAGAGCGAGAGAGATCAGCGAGACTTTTTGGCGCTCAAATTGTTGGTGAAGTGCGATATTTGAATGCAAATTCAAGTTTCAAGTTGAAATCAAAGCAAACGCAATGTTCCTTATTAGCAAATCGTAGAGCAAAATCAACAGCAGTCTAGAAGGCGAGAGAGAGAGAGAGAGAGGGAGAGAGAGAGAGAGAAGAGTTCAAGTGTCATTGTGGTACCAAAAAGTAAAAAGTTTAAATTTAAATCAAAATGGTTTGTGCAATGGAACAACAACAACAACAGCAGCAGCAGCAACAGCAACATCAGCAGCAACATCAGCAGCTGCAACAGTTGCCGCTGCCACAACAGCAGCAGCAGCAGCAGCAGCATGGCACAACAATTGTGCTGCTGACAGCCGGCAACAGCAATGTGCACATTGTCAGTGCACCGCAGCAACATCAGCCCCAGCAGCAACAGCAACAGATCAAAAGTCAGCTGAAGCAGCAGCACTCGGCGCTGGTCAAGCTGCTGGAATCAGGGCCGCTGAGCAAGCAACAGCAGCAACAGCAGCCGCAGCCCAGACAAATTGTTTACCTGCAACAACAGCAACAGCAACAGCAACGCAAAAGACTGAAAAACGAAGAGCAACAACAACAACAACAACAACAAACACCTGCAACATTAGTAAAGACAACCACCAACCAGACAGCAACAGCAACCACAACAAATAGTATTAGTCAGCAGCAGCAGCAAATTGTATTGCTGCTGCAACAGCCAGCTGCAACAGCAACAGCAACAGCAACTGTGACAGCAGCAACACCAAAGCCATGCGCCGATCTCAGCGCCAAAAATGACAGCGAATCGGGCATCGATGAGGACTGTGCGAACAGCGACGATGAATTGCCGCCCAAGGCCAATGTTGCTAGCAGCCCGACGGCAACAACAGTTGCCGCTGCGGACTATGAGCAATATCAATGCCCGTGGAAGAAAATACGCTATGCGCGGGAGCTGAAGCAGCGTGAATTGGAGCAGACAACCCAAGCTGCAACAGCAACAGCAACTGCAACTGCAACTGCTGCTACAACAGAAACAGCAACAGCAGCAACAGCAGCAACAGCAACAAGACCCACCAGCAACAAGCTCAATCAACTGCATTGTGATAGTCCTTTCTCCGCGCAAACACACAAAGAAATTGCCAATTTGTTGATGCAACAGACAAATCAGCAGCAGCAGCAACAACAGCAACACCAACAACAGCAACAACAACAGCAGCAACATCAGCAGCAGCAACTGTTGCAGCAGCAACAGCGACGCGACAGCTCCGATAGCAACTGCTCGCTGCTGAGCAACTCGAGCACGCAGTCGCTGACAAATGGCATTGGCAATTGTTGCACATGCAGCAACAGCAGCAGCAACAGCAGCAGCAGCGATGACGATCAGCAGCAACACAAGCAGCTGCTCGAGGACATGGATGCCCAGGACTCGGGCTGCGATGATGAGCTGTGCGAGCAGCATCATCAGCGCCTCGAGGCATCGCAGCTCAACTACTTGTGTCAAAAGTTTGACGAGAAGCTGGACACAGCTTTGAGCAACAGCAACAACAGCAACAGCAGCAACAGCAACAGCAGCAACACAGCTGCAGCCAAAGCGACAGCAGCAATTGAGGAAGCCAGCGCTGATGTAGGTGGCAAAATAAGATTTAGTTATAATTAATTATAATTATAATTGTAATAATTATAATTTATAATTATAATTATTAATTAATTATAATTATAATTGTAATAATTATAATTTATAATTATAATTATTAATTAATTACAATTATAATTATAATTAATTAATATTTTTTATAAAAATCTACTAAAGACATGAGCTTTCCATACCCTGTCAATCTGTATAGCACTGTATACCCTGTAAAAAAAAAACTCATTAACATTGAGAAAATATTCAAACATTTTTTGTATATATCGAAAAATTACAATTTATAAATTTATATTATAAAATTTAAAATTTAAATAATTATAGATATTTCAAATTCTAAATTTTTAAATTTTCTATCAACACTTTTTTATTTTAATTTAATTACTTATAATTATTTTTATTTAACTGTTTTTTTTAATTTTTATTAATACATTTTTATAAATTTAAAATATTTTTTTCCTTTTTTTTTTAGTTTAAATTTGTTTAATTATATATATTTATAATTTAACACTTTATTATTTTTATTAATACATTTTATTAAATATATTATTAATTGAAGTTAATTATAAGTATATTTGACTTGTTTTATAATATTTAATAATTAATTATTAATCATAATTTGATTTCATTTAATTACAGGGCTTCTTCCGTCGCTCCATACAGCAAAAGATCCAATATCGCCCATGCACCAAGAACCAGCAGTGCAGCATTTTGCGTATCAATCGCAATCGCTGTCAATATTGTCGCCTGAAAAAATGCATTGCCGTTGGCATGAGTCGTGATGGTGAGTACCGCTTGCACTTCTTTAATTCTAAATCACTCTTTCGCACTCACACGCACGCATGCATACGTACGAGCTGTAGAGAGTCAAGCTCAAACACAATAAAAATAGAAATACCAAACAACAACAACTACAATCATTAAGCTAAGAGCCGAAACACAACGAAACTTAACGAACGACAGCCGACGACTAGCATTGAGTTCATTGACCAGCCGTGAACGAAATTTCAGCTGGTTGACTGGCTGTGTAAGTGAGTGAATGTGTAAATGAGAGAGTATGTGTAAATTTTGGTATGTGTGTATGTGGATTGCAACATTTGTATAGCGCGCGCGATTTCACGGCAAAGTAAAAGTTGTTAGCTGCCTGCCCTAAAAAGCACACTCGCAAAGGCAAACTACATTTATGTAAATTTTGTTTAAACAAATTTCCAACACCCGCATGATAAATGGGAGCAGCAACAGCAACAGCAACAGCGGCAACTGTGCGCCATTTCGAAATTATGTTAAAAGTTGAATGAACGCACTTAACCTAATTTCATAAAGGCAGCGAGGCCATGCCTACGCATGCCGCTCTCTCCCTCACTCATTACTTTACTACTCGCCAATCAGACAATCTTTCTTTCTCTGCCGCTCTTTCACAATTCCCTCCTGCTGTTAGCATTTGCTTTTATTCAATTTTGTAATAATTTGTTTAAATTAAGAGCAAGCCCGGAAAAATTGTACAGGAAATGCCGCGACGTTCATATCGATTATGAAAGCATATGAAAATATATTACAAAAAAAAAAAAAAAAAAACACAGAAAACAAAATAAAATACATAAAAATGAGCAGCAAAACAACAACTCACTCGCGCGCACAGCAACGTTCATTGACTTTTGTGCTCTTCTTCTTTCTATCTATCATGGCGGCCATGTTGCTGTCGAAAACGAAAGTGGTTCATGCTGCTGCGTGCGCGCCTGTTGGCTAGAAAGAGAGAGAGAGCGAGACAGTAAGAGAGCTGTTAAGTCGTCGCTGTGGCTGCTTGGTAGGCAGCGCAGCACGCAGTCGCAGCCTGTGCTTAATAGCTGTTGTTGTTGTTGTTGTTGTAATGCTACTTGAACATGTGTATGCTGTAATTGATGGATTACAGTTTGTTTTCTTTTCATTTCGTTTCGTTTCATTTCTTTTTTTTTTTATGTGCGTGCTGAGCAAATGAAATAAACGAAAGTTATGTAATTTTAGATAATCATAAATTAAATAAAATATGTATATCACCCAAATTAATCACTGTCTAACTGAACATTGGCTGAATTACTATTTAGAAATTGGCAAATCCTTGAACTAGTTCTACTCGGTGCTAATGCCAAAAATCTCAATAAAAAACTAAAATACGACCGACCGCCATCAAAATAAACAGCAGCGAACTCAGACTCGGCAACAGCAAACGAAAAATGAAACAACAACAACAACAACAGAAATTCGAATTGTTTATAATAAAAATGACCGTGTGCTATTTAAGCGCAGTCGTCGTTGGCGTCGACAGCGCTGCCCTCGCTTTGCCTTATCTTTCAAGGAAAATTAAATTTGTACACTGACACACTCACGCTATGCATATGTGGGCTGTTGTCGAAATATTTACAGTTACTTTTGTTAAAACACGCACTGGCCTAGAAATTGGTCATATTATTATTATTATGTTCATTATGTATACATACATATGCATACATACATACATATATGTGTATCTACATAATATGCAAGACTTTCACTTGACCATTTCGAAAACACTTTCTTTTGTGGCTTTCATAATTTCTTTTTCGTGTGTAGTAATATTATTAGGCGCCATTTTGTTTATGTTTGCCTATTGCAAAGATACCGAAAATAAACGCAAGACGCGCGCCGTCAAAATGAAAACGAAACCGAAATTTAGCGCACGCACACAGACACAGAGGCAGGCACACACACACACACATACAGGCAGACAGACACTCTCCCGTGCATAGAGCGTCCCTCAAAAAAAAAATAAAACACCGAAAAAAAGCAACAAACAGAGTCGCAGCCCGCGCGCGCCCTCTCTCACTCTCGCTCTCCCACAAAAGCATTCAGCCTCGACAGCAGCGCCTCAGTTCATTGACCGACGAAACTGGGTCACCCAAAGCAGCGACGCAGCCAACAGCAGCAGCAGCAACAGTGAAGGTGCCTGAGTATATTCGTGCGTGTGTGTGCGTACGTGTTTGTGTGCAAGTAGCTGCTTGATAGTAAACACGCTTTTTTTTTACTCATTTTATGCGTTCATTTTGCATTTGCTTTTTTTTTGTGAATTGTTTAAATTTGTAGTTGTCGCGGAAAAGGCATAGACATATTTCTATGTACATATAAATATATGTATTTTTATATATATTTTTTATACATTATTTTTATTAGTTTTCATGCTGCGTTTAATTAAAATGAACTCAAATCAGCACGAGGCTAATCGAATTGAAAAGGCTCAAGATTCAGCTGGCAAAAGAGCGCGCGCAGCTTTGTTACAGTTATGATTATGCTGAATGGCTCTCTTGAGCTGGAATGAGTTAGAGTGGAACACATGTATGCATAGGAGTGAATGAATACATGCATATGGCTGAATAGATGTATGTGTGTGTACAAATTCAAACAGCAGCAAATAGCTGTCAATTAGCTTTTTGGTTGTTGTTGTTGTAATCAGACAATTGTCAATTATCGAAGGCAAAAGTTTATTTATTTTCAATTTTTGTTGTAGTAACATATGAATGAGTGTGTGTAACAGTGACGTTTTTGTTGTTGTCGCAATCATTATTTTTTGAGGCTACATACATATACATACATATGTATGTATGTACATATACAGACACTCACAGCTTACATGTAGATTTCGCCTTGCCGTCATCGCCGTAGCCGCTACGAGCGGCGAGTGTTTTGAACTTTATTCAGGTCAATTACAAATACATTAAAATGCCAGTGCTACACACACAGACACACACAAGCGATGTGTTGACTAAAATAATATTGGAGGCTACCACACGAACTGAACAATATGAGACAATAATAAAAAATAAAAAATAAATAAAAAAAAAAATATTTTGCGCCCCAGGGCGAATTGAAGTTTTGTATAGTTTCATAGCATTGAGCTGGCTGTGCGGTAGCTGGTAGCTGGCAGCTGGGCGTGGGTCAAAGCTTCAAGTACAACTAGCTCATGATGATAATGAGGCCGTTGATAATGCTGTTTGGCGACTGCAGCAAATATGTGGGCGAGCCTCACTCAGTGCATTGCAACGTCAATTCGCCGTGTGGGTTGGCCAAGGTGTGGAAGGTTAGCCAAACGTTGCGCTATTGAAAAGTTAATGCATAACAGATCGCACTTGCTATTTATTATACAATTTGCTTTACTTTTTGTTTTCTTGTCATCAGTGAAATCATTTTTTTTACGCGTGACACGCATCATCAACAGCTGAAAAAAAAAAAAGTAAAAAAAAAATGAACTGCGACAAGTTTGCTATCTCTATGCTCGCTCTCTCGCTCGCACTCTTTGTATTACATAAAGCTGTGCGCTTCACCTGCCTTACAAATTGTGTTTGTTGTTTGGCTTAACGGTGAAATTGCAAAGGAAAGAGCGCAAAACAAAGCCGTCAAAAGCAGCCCGACAGCCCCAAACGTAACAAACTTGTTTTACACCAGCGACGTCAACGTCAACGTCGACGTCGTCGTCGTCGTCGTCGTCGACGTCGTCTACTACGCAAGTTGAACCTTCAAAAGGTTCATTTACCTCGCGCACAAACGAACTAACGAACGTTAAGCACGAACAGCAGCACACGAACACGAACACGAACACGAACAAGACAAGCGCCATGCACACACACACACACACACACACGCATATAGACATCAGCGACGGGCAGCAGAAAAATGTACTTTCGCTTTTTCAATGCCTCGACGTCAAACTAGTTTCAAGCTTGAAGTGGAGCCGAGCCGCGTCGAGCCACAGCCAACATTGCTGCAATGAGTGGTGCTGTGACGCCGGCGTCGCTGCCGTTTTGGGGCACAGTTAAACGACCGACACATGGCGAGTTCAACGACTCTTGTAAAATTTCTCGAAGGTTTCGCATTGCAACATCAGCGTCGCAACTTGTTCGACTGCAGCGGCAGCGCTGCATTTGCATAGGCTCTCAGCTGGTGCGCTCTCTCCCGCTCTCGCTCAATTGTGCGCGCTCTCGTGTGTCTGTGTGTGTGTGTGCGCGCGCTGAATGCTGTTCATTGCACTCGGCCTCATTTTGAGTGCGCGCTGCGCTTTTTTTTTCATGCTGCAATTTTTGCGACTGAACGTATGAGTGAGAGAGCGAGCGAGCGAGCGAGTGTGTGTGTGTGTGTGAGTGTGAGCGAGCGAGCAGGCATACATTTGTCGCCTTTGTTGGCGCGAGTGCAGCGACTCCTATTTGGGTCAGGCACGGTCATTCGCCTCAGTTGCAATTGGCAGTTGCCTTGGCGCGCATTTATTTGAAAATAATTATGAATGCGAAACGACAGAGTCAAACACAACTGCAAATAAAGGATTTACTAGATCTTCTTCAATATTGACTGACTCAATGCATGAGCAAATTGCGTAGCCGCGGCGTAGTACGACAAATCACTTCTTTTGTTTATATATATATATATACACATATATATATATATATATATATATATATATATATATATATATATATCTGTATGTGTGTAGCATATCATTTATTCATGTGTGCCTGACCTTTTTATAATTAATATTTGTAATATATGGCACAGGGTCTGCCCCATTGAACGCGATTTGTTATTGAGCGTCGCCTTCGTCTGTCTGTTTTGTGATCTCCTCCTCCTACTCCTCCTCATCCCTCGCGCAGCATCTAGCAGTGAGATGACCCACAAAATTAACAAAAATAAAATAAAATAAATACAAAAATAAATAAATAGAGATATATAAAAAAATATATATATTTGTATAAAATATAAAATATATAATATATATATTTATTTATTTATAAACAAAAAAATAAACATTTAAAAATATATATAAAATTCTATATATAAAAAATATAAATATAAAATATATATATATATATTTCATTATTTATAAACATAAAAATAAACATTAAAAAATATATATAAAATTCTATATATAAAAAAAAATATATATATATATATACAAAAAAATATAAATAAAAAAAAATATATAAATATATATATTTATATTTATAAACAAAAAAATAAACATTAACATAATATTAAATAAAAACATAAAATAAACATAAAAAAATATACAAAATTCATATTTAAAAAAAATTATATATATATATATATATATATATATATATATATATAAAATATTTTAAAAATATAAATATAAAAAAATATATGTTTTTTATATATATATAAAAAAATGCAAAAATGTAAATTTACTTATAGATATAGATATATAGATATATATCTCAGTGATCTCTGCTTTCTTTGTCGCTGGAAGTTTCAGAAAAAACAACAAAATTTCTTTTTTTTCTTTTTTGTTGTCTTTCTTCAGCTGTTTTCGTGTTTTGTTTTTATGGCATTTCTATCTCTTTCACTCTGCCTGTCTCCCTCACACACTGTGTGTGTTCATTTTGTAAACAACTTACGCAACAACAACAACAACAACAACAACAACAATTTGTGTCGCTTATTTGATTTTTACGTAAAGCCCGTGAATCACCCAACTAAGCCGAAAGTAGGCCTCCTGCCTCATGCCTCATGCCTCATGCCTCATGCCTGTTGCCTCATGCCACATGCTTCTCGACTCTTCGCCGCTGGTGCATTGAACTTTGGGGCCTCTGCCTCGCCTCATAAAAGCAACTCGAAGAAAGAAAACATAAACAACTTTTTTTCTTCACATTTTTTTTTTTTTCTGTTCGCTCTCAACTCTTCAACTTTGCGGTGCAATTAGCGCCTCTCGGTGTAACACGGGCAGCCGCAGTCGATCACAATGATAATAACAATGCTAACAATTGCTATTCAATTTTTCATTAGAGAAAGCAATCTCGTACGACCGGAGGGGGGGGGTGCCTAGCGGGGCTTGAGATTGAGGTTGAAGCCAAAGCTTCGAGTGAAAGTGAAATTTCGTTGCAGAGTTGTTAATTGGCTTTTAATTGTTGAACATATATATATATATATATATATATATATATATATATATATATATATATATATATATATATATATATATATATATATATATATATATATATATATATATATATATATATATATATATATATATATATATATATATATATATATGATGTGGGCAATTATTATGGCAACTGTAAACTGATTTGGTTTTCGGCTTTTGTTGATTTTTAGCCACTTCAAATTGTGCAAAGTGTGAAATTTAAAATATATTTTTTATTTTTTTTTATTTTTCATAATTATTTTGTTTATGTTTCATAAACACAACTGTTAATGTCTATAAAAAAATAACAAAATAAATATATATATATTAAAAAATATATTTTTGATTTATATACAAAATACAAAATTATTATTATTAATTTTTCATTAAAAATATATTAAATACAATTTTTAAATAGAAAAATAAATAGCAAAAATATATTATTTATTACTTTTTTTTTTAATAAACTAAAAAATTTTAAATATTACAAATAAAATGCAAAAATGTTTTCATATTATTTTATTTTATTTTTAATTCAAAAAATATATTTTGATCAATTTTTTAAATTAAAAAGAAAATATTATTATATTAAATAATATTTAAAAATAAAATCAATATGATAAAAAATTATAAATTATAAATTATAAAATATATAAATTTTGCTTAATAATAAAATCAAATTGAATAAAGCTTAAAAAAAATCAATATGATAAAAAATTATAAATTTTGCTTAATAATAAAATCAAATTAAAATTGAATAAAACTTAAAAAATTAAAATATTGAAATTAAATTTAAAAATAAATTACTTAAGAAATTTCAATAATTTATGCAAAATTTTAAGCTCTTGATAAAAATGCAAATATAAAAACTAAAAATTAAAAATTAAAAATCAGAAATCAAAAATAAATTAATTTATCTATTAAATAATAATTTCTATGCAGATTTCAAGCGCATAAATTCCCATATTTATATAAGCGATAGACCAAATTTTCCCCAGTCTTACAGTCCAGTCCAGTCCCATCCATATTAACTCATCTGGTTATACATAAATATATTTGGTATTTGGTATAAAATATGTTTTTATGTTTATTCGATTGGCCACATTCGGCTGGCATATTCCAGTTTGTTTTCTTGTCTCTTGTGTCTGTCGCTTACACAATTTGTGTTGTTGGTCTGCGCGGTGCTCCACCCTCCCCCCTCCCCCCTCCCCCCCTCAATTTATAGGCCTAAACGAACGGCGGGCAAGTTGCTCAATTTCGCTTTTGGCTGCTACGAAACACGTCGAAAATTTCTACCCCAAAAAAAATACAAAAAAAAACTTTCACTTTTACTTTCGTGGCTGAGAAATGAGGCAATGACGTTCAGGCAACAACAACAACAACAACAACAACAACAACAACAACAACAACAACAACGCTTCGATTCGCTTATATTATTAATTTTTTGTCTTTTGTTGTTGTTGTTGTTGTTGTTGGCTGTCGTCATTGTTTGTTTGTTTGTTTTTTTTTTTGTTGGCCTCAATTTGTGGCTTCAGTTCAATGACCCTCGCTTATGACTCCTTCGTCTTCCTCTTCCTCTTCCTCTTGCTCTTCTTATTCTTGTTGCTGCTCAAGTGGTTTATAACGTGCGAAATGCGTCGCTTCCGTCGCATTAGTTTGCATTCAATTTGAATAATCACAAAACTGAGTCACTCAGTCGCATTTTGACCTCAATAAAACAAAGATTTGATTTTGTTTCAAATTTAAATTAGTTCAACGAACAACTTGAGCTACGTGACTCAATGCCTTGCTTCGCTTTGCTCTTTCTTGCCTCTCGCTCTCGCTCTCGCTCACACGCAACCCTCAATAACTCAGCTGAGGGCTTCCAGACGGGGCCAGTCATAAATCTCTAAAATTGCATTTTTAACGATTCGTCAAATTAACAGCAAAAAAAAAAAAAAAAAAAAAAACAAACGCATCGTATGTGTGATCTCTGCTGCTTGGCGCCAAACAAGCAGATGTTGCAAAAAAAGCTTGCCAAAAAGCTTTGCTCTCTCTTGGCTTGCCAGCAAACTCAACACGGTGTGTTGAAAAGCTCTGCGCGCTATTAAGAGCATGCGCCATGTGAGCGCGCCATTGTAAGAGAGGGAGCGAGAGAGAGAAAAGTTTTGCCGCGCTCTTAGCTATGCTTGGGGTTTATTTGTTGTTTGTTATTGGCGCCACGAGCATTGAACTTTCGTTGAGATATCGAGATAAAGAGCTTGCTGCTGGTGGCTGTGGCAGAGCTTATCAGTGCTTGAACTTGCAACCAAATGCGACTTAAATAAATGAAACATTAAAAGTAAAATTCACTTAAAACGAAAATTAAAATTAAATTAATAAAATATTTTCATTTATATTCATATTCATTTTTAATTAAATATTAAATTAATTATTTTGTTAATTTATTCTAAATTGCCTTTTATGACTAATTAGCTTATCACTAAATTTTCGCTTGCTGCAGCAGCAGCAGCAGCGACAGCAGCAGCTACTGCTGCTCTTGCTGTTGTTGTTTCATTCTTGCTTTGCTGGTTTGTTGGCCCCTGCTAACTGCTCGTTCAGTGAGCTTTTCTCGCTCTTGCGTGCGTGCGCTCGCTCTCAGAGCATTCCGGCGCGCGCTCTCAATCTCTCTCTCCTTCTCTTTACTGCTGCGTTTGGTCGTTGGCTCTGGGCAACTTTTTCAGTTGCTTTTGCCGTTTCTGTTGCTGTTGTTGGTTCGACTCAGTCTCGGTCTCAGTCTCGCCGCTACCTTTGGGTATATTCGTAACGTGCTTTGCTTTTTACAGTTAGTCGCGTTCGAGACCTTGTCGAGTTTTGTCATGTTAGCGAATTATTTCAATCAAAATACACTCAAGCAACATTTCAAGTGTGTTTTGTGTTTTTAACCATTGCAACTACAAAATATAACAAATATATACATGAATACAAATATATATACATATATAATTGCAAATATAAATAAATATATTTAAATGCTCTGTTAATGTGAAGAAAAGTCGACCTGTCTCAAATCTCAGAAACCCGAAACGCATTTTTGGATTACGCGGTAAAACACACAAAAATAAAAAATCAAAATAAAATAAAATAAAAACAAAAAGTTCAACCCAAAAATTGCTGCACAAAATTTCAGCAAAACAAATTCCAAAAATTATTTTAACAACAAAAAAGTTGAAAAAAGAAAAGTAAAGCAAAGCAAAGAAAGTTCCTGCAAAAATATATATACAAAAAAAAAAAAAAAGAAAGAAAATTTAATTTAAATATTTATGTTTAAAACAGAATTAGTGCAAATATTTAAAGAAAATTGTACAAAACAAAGAAAACAGAAATATTTTTGCAATTACCTGTGGAGTACCTGAAAACGAAAAGATAAGAAAAGTCAAGTTCAACCAAAAATTTGTGTGTGCCAAAAGAAAGCAAAAGGAAATTTTAATGATTATTCCAAATACAAATTAAATGCGCCCCAGTGTGCAGCCAAACAGAGAATCTCGAGTCTCTCAGTGAGCAAATAACCAAAACAAAGATCAAAAGCAAAAACCCAAACATAACTGTCACACACACACACTCGCACAAAAATGGGCGAAGAACTTCCTATATTGAAAGGCATACTCAAAGGCAACGTGAACTATCACAATGCGCGTAAGTTGAGACAACTAACACAGACTCCTTCACTCCTTCACTCACTCACTCACACACATCAAGGTGCTCATACTCCACGCATTTCGCCGCAACATGACACAAATTCGCTTTCAATTTCCAATCAAAGCTTTTACTTCGAAATGCAGATTTGAACACCCAGTGGGAATGGCATGCATGCCTAACCCACCACCAAGAGCTGACTTTGATATGCTTTTTCATTTTGTTTACATTTTGTTTTTTTTCTTTCTCTTCTTTCTGCTTCTTCTGCTGCTGTCAAACAACAACTAACTCTTTAAGCGCCATTGAAGTGTTGACCTCGTTTTTAAACGCACACAATAATGACTTTGTTGTTGTTGTTATTGTTTTTGGTTTGCCGCGGAAGAGCTTTAAACTTGAAATGAAACTTTAGCAGCGACGCTGACGGCTCTGCCCACTTGTGCGACTTTTGCTATTTTCTAAAAAGCAACAACAGCAACGAAAGCTGCTGCTGCGGCGATTGTCTTTGCCTCTCTTCATGTTTGACCAACTTTGCAGCGTCGAAAGTTGGCGCAGGCAGCGCTGTGGCTGTGGCTGCGTCGTCTTCTCTGCTGCTGTTACTATTGGCGCAGGCGTGCGCGCGCGCGCACTCTCTCGCTCTAATTTCTACGCGCAGCCGCAGCTGCGTTCATTTTCCATTTCGTTTGACCTGAATTTCGCTGCCTGCCAACTGGGTCATTTAGTCAGTCAAGCGACGATTTCTCGGCTGCTGGAAAAAGTAGTGAAAAATCTTTGCCAAGCGCCCAGTTTGGTGTTTGTTGTTGTTGTTGTTGCTGTTTCACTTTTGTTACTGATTTTGTGTTTAGTGTGCCAGTTATTTGTGGCAATTGAGTGAAATTGTAGAAATTGCATTGACATTGAAAAGTTGGCCAAAAAGGCCTAATCAGCACAAAGCATTCAATTTAGTTTAGTCCCATCATTAGTTTTTAAGGCGAATTGCACGAGGCGTATATTTAACTGTTAATCGTCAGCAGTTGCCGACTTAACGAAAGAGCGCAGGAGAGCGGTAGGAGCGAGAGCGTAAGAAATGCAGCTAGGCTAATTAATATTAGTTCAGGAGAGCGCGTAAAGGCAAGAGTGGGATGGCGGGAGTGTTGAGTGGTTGATATACAGTGGAGGCTTAACAATTAGGCATGGTGGGTTTAGGGGGAATAAAGGAGCATAAGTTATACAGTAAAGGCTTAACTATTAAGCATGCTTTACATGCACTAGTCATACAGTAGAGCCATAAATATTGAGCACACCGCCTGATATCGTTACTCTTCCAACTGGAATGCATATTTCGGCTAGCCCACTTTAGCCTGCCTGCACTGTACTTCAATTAGCGCCTACAAACTTTGACAACATTTTGTGTTTGGCCCACAACTCTGATCCGTTGATCTGCGAAACGTGACCAGAAACGTGTCTCTGGCCCCGTCTGGTGAAATGTGAAAGTTCACCCACATACAAATTCGTTAGTGCAAATTAAAATCCACAAACAAACAAAAATAAACTCACAAAAAAAAGAGCAACAAAAAAGAGAAAGTGTAGCAAGCGTGAAGAACGAGTACAACTGACAAAAAAAAAAAAAAAAAAAAAGTTGAACGACAGCTGAGAGCAGGCAATGACCCAGTTCGAAGGGCTGGCCATAAATTACAGTCGAGGCCTGTACAGTGGGCACACGCACAGACAGGCGATCAAGCTGCTTCCTGCGTGCCAAACAGCTGCTGCTGCTGCTGCTCCTTGCACCTGCTCACTCAGGTGTAAAACACACACACACACACACACACATATATATATATATATATATATATACATATATATTCATATGAATATCTAGTTAATTTTGCAACTCTTCTTCTTGCTCTTTGCAGCTGTTCGCTTTGGTCGCGTGCCCAAGCGCGAGAAGGCGCGCATTTTGGCCGCCATGCAGCAGAGCACACAGAATCGCGGCCAACAGCGCGCGCTCGCCACCGAGCTGGATGATCAGCCACGCCTACTGGCGGCAGTGCTGCGCGCCCATCTGGAGACATGCGAATTCACCAAGGAGAAGGTCTCGGCGATGCGACAGCGCGCCAGAGAATGCCCCTCCTACTCCATGCCCACCCTGCTGGTAAGTGAAAGCTAAGAATCCACTGTAATCCAATTGGAATCAATCTTATAAGAAATATATAAACTGAAAATTAATGGCAATAAATTATAGTTGAGCTATGAACTATAATATTGTCTTATAAGATGCAGTCCAATTGGCCAACAATACAAGAATCCAATTGGATAACTATGATTGAATTGGAATATATAATATATAGGGATTAAATATTACTAGCTAATTGACATATACAAGTGTCCAATTGGAATATATTACACTCGGGTTACACTGTGTAATCCAATTGGACCAACTCCAATAAGATTTGAGTTGAACTTTATTCAGAGCTCTGCTAAGCGTAGGCGAATGTCAAAGCACATTTCCGGGCACATTTTTGCTATTGGCATGCATAGATCAGCAACAGCAGCGACAACAACAACAACAACAACAACCAGAACAACAACAACAACAAACTTGTTGCTCGAACGTTACTCATACGCCAAGGTGAACCAGTTTGCATGATTCTAAACCAGGAAATCAAAAGCATCGCACGTAGCCGCGTCTGTAAGACCTCCGGCTGGGCCAGAGATAGAGGCAGAGAGTGACAGAGTGAGAGAGAGAGAGAGAGAGAGAGAGAGCGAGAGAGGGAGAGCGCGCATAGCCATAGATCGGGGCATTGAAGCGTCGCGACGTCGCGCTTTGGGGTCAAGTTCTTAAAAACCAATTTTTTGTTTGCCTCTTGCCTGACTTTGGCCAAAAGCTGTCAATGTCAAAGTGACTGACAGACTGACAAACTGACAAACTACAAAAAATAAAAAATAAAAATAAAAAATTAAATGATAAATGGGTTGTAAATGCTGTCAACGACTCGAGTTGAATGTGGCACCAGGTAAAAAGTATTTACAGGTGACGTCAGTGAGCATAGATATGAGATATGAGTAAAAGAAGGGGGCGAAGAAATGAGAAAAAGAAGAGAGAAGTTAAGAAAAAAAGGATAAACATAGACAAAAGATTTAATAAAAAATAATAAATAAAAATTAAATAAAAATAAAAATTAAATTAAATTAAATAAAGAAAAAAAAAATAAATTAAATAAAAATAAAAATTAAATTAAATAAAGAATAAAAAATAAATTAAATAAAAATAAAAATAATAAATAATAAATAATAAAACGTAAATTTCATAAGGGAAACAGTCTTTACTATTGTTCTTATTGGACTTATCAAAACTGAACGATAAGGAAACCAAAAAAAAAAAAAAAAAATAAATCGAAACGAAACCTACGTTAAGCCAGGCGAGAAACGTGTTCCGACAATAACAAAAATACATTTCCAAAGCTCAAGGTCAGGCGTAGCGTCATTATTAATGGAACAAAATAGCACACACACAGCACACACAGGCAGCACCGCAAGTGCGAGCGAGATGGTGCGCGCATAAAAGGGGCGAAAGTATTTAGACACATGTGGCGGCTGTTTAAATAAAGGCGAATTAGGCATTCAAAAATAATCAAAGGAGAGCAACGCTGTGCGTCTGCTGCTTGCTTTCTATTTCGTTTTCTTTTTCTTTTAATTCTTTTCGCCCGATTATCAGACAGTTGCGTTAATGAGTTAGCGATAAGAGAGCGTGCGCGATAGTAAACAAAGTATTTCCATTGTCAAAGTCAAGTGCAAGGCTCTAGCAGCAGCAGCACCAGCAACAACAAAGGCATTGTAAGAGCTTTTTACAAATGCAAAGAGAGCGCAAATATGATCAATGAGTGAGCGCGAGAGAGGGACCACAAGAGAGCGAGCGCGCCATAAAGTGACGCTGCCAAAAGAATAATTTGCACATGTCTGCAGCGTAGAATAAACACACACACACACACACACACACACACACTCACTCAGCCACACAGTTAGAATGCTCGCATGCGAGTCGCGAGACGACCTTGTGGCGAGTTATTTTTTAACCTTGGAATGAATGAAATGGTTGTGCCTGTGTGTAGCGTTATTTTTTTTTTCTTGCTGTTGATACGGGCATTATATGTACTATGTATATATATAGAACTACTTGCGTATGTATGTATATGAGTAAGCAATAATACTTACATAATAATATATAAAAATTATACAAATATGCATAGAACTAATAGCTAGGGGGCGGGGGCAGCTCGTGCACACTCGTAAATGTAAATGTCATCAGTATGAGGAAGCGAATGCAAAAGCCAGACCAGAAACAAAAGCAGCAGCGCAGCAGCAATAACAACAACAACACTAACGGCACTTTTTACGACAAGCGCCGTCGTCAAAGAGAGAACGCCAAACCGAATGCCAACAACAATTACAGCAAGCAAGCAAGCAGCATTATTAGCAATTTGTAATGAGTGAGCGAGATCGAGCGCTAAATGCAGCTGAGTTCGTCTGTATGCCTCTGTATGCGTGAGTGAGTGTGTGTGAGTGCGATGGCATGCAAAACGACGCAGTTCATTTGAATACAGTCAGGTGGTTGGTTTATTATTATTATTATTTTGAACTGCTTATAAGGAAGCGCCTATGCAAAATTCTATTGAGTTATGCGACAAGCCGGAAGCAAGTGCAAGGTGTAAGGGTCTATAAATATACATACATACGTATGTATATGTATATATGTAGGTGTATATATTGATGTGCATATGTGTGTAGATCAGACATATTGCAATTTGTGTAACTGTTGATCAGACTTGGGTATAAGAATTCAACAAATTATTTTGGCAGCCAAAAAAAAAAAAATTGGATTGAAGGTCTTGCGATACGCATGACGGGGTAGCTAAAAGGCGCAAGAGGTTGGGGGCCAAGTCATAAAGAAAGTACTCACACATAGACAATGCAAAACTATTTCCGCTTTTGTTCAAATAAAACGCAAATATATAGCGGAAAAAATATATTTTTATAAAATGATACGGCAACGAACACCCATGCCGAAGGCGACGTCAGCGTCAGAGCCAGCGTCAAAATGCCGGCAAAAAGGTGCAGAAATAGAAAAGAAATTTCGTTCTGCCGGCAGGCAAGCCGGCAATATTGCACTTGACGAAGGCCAGCGGCAGAGTGAGCGAGAGGAGCGTAGAGTAGAGTAGAGCTCGTCTATCTGTGCGTGCGTATGCTTGTGTGTGTGTGTGTGTATGTGTGTGTGAGCAGCGGAAAAGAAGACGCGCAAACTATGGTTGGTTGGGCCGGCATTTTGAGATGCGGCAAAAGTGATTCAAGGTTAATCAGAAGACTTCGACGTGTTGGTACAGACACATATATATGTATGTGCAGGTACAATGAAATGAAACATAATTTATAAATTAAGAATCAAGAGCAACAAAAGGCTATTAGCCAAGGGGGCGGAGCTGGGGGCGGGTAGGTGATTTGTGCTTGGCACGTTCGCGCTTGTCTGGCGCGTGCATGTAATTCAAAACCCGGAAAGCCAAATGGCAAAATAACATGAACCAGGGTTTGTGCAATAGACAACACTGATATATATATATACATATATATATATATATATATATATATATATATGTATATATATATATATATATGTATATATATATATATATATATATATATATATATATATATTGTATATATATATATATATATATATATGTATATATATTTAGGGCCCCCCCCCCCACACACTCAAATGACAATCTACAATCCCAAACGGCACACGCGCAGGGCAAAAAAAAAAAAAAAGAAGAAAACCAACGACAACAACTAACCGGAACCTTGAACTCTGGTTCGTCGACCTTGGCGCTAATGTCAGCGGCAGGCGACGAAAGCACAAAGCGACAGCAGAAAAAAAAAACAAACTACGAATAGAATTGTCATAGCCAGCGAGAGAGAGCGAAAGAGATAGCTAGTGGGAGAGCGCAAATAAAAAAAAAGAACAGCCCCTAGAAACTAAAAACTAAGCAGCGCCAGCAGCGCGCGCGCTGACGTCGGCAGAGCTTTTTGTAATGGAAAAGCTTCCAGCGCATACGTATGAGGAAATGTGCCGTTTGACGACAGTTGAGTCAGTATTAAGTGGCAGGGGTACGCTGACTGCATGTGTGTGTGTGTGTGTGTGTGTGTGTGTGTGCGGAAGTACTAATAGTTATGATTATTGATTACAGTGGGTGGAAGGGAGATGGCAGATGGCAGTTAGCTGTTGGCAGATAGAACAGATGCCAGTTGGGAGAGGAGGTGAGCTGGCGGTTCGGTGACCTTCGCGTGAATAGCGCTTATAAAATGCCGATGACGTTGTTGTGGGAAATGCAACAGTTTGCCACATGCGAGGCAATTAGGTGGCAGCAGGTGTGGCAAGCTACAGTAAACACCAGCGCCAAGCGAACGTAAATAGTTATTAACGACTTCCAATTGGAGCAATAAATGTGAACAAAAAAAAAAAAAAAATAAATAAATAAACAAAATTGAAATTAGCAGGAAATTTGCAAAAGATTAGCGATCTAAGCAAATCAGAATGATTTGAAATTATATAGGAATGGAATGTGAGTCAATTGGAATAGTACAGGTATAATTTAACTGGAAATATAATAGCAGCTTATCCAATTGGAATGTGCAGATAGACGTATAATATACTTAACTAGAAAATGCAATAATATGAGATGCCAATTGGAATTCAATTACGGTAGTATATATCTATATGAGAACTATAAAAATATATAATGTATGATATTATGTGTCCAATTGGAATATACTTGAGAAATAATAATATAATAAATAATAAATATTAATAAATAATAATAATATAATTAATAATAATAAGAAATAATAATTTAATAATTTAAATTTTATTTAATAATAATATAATAATAATATAATAAAATAATATATAATATAATATAATAAAATAATATATAATATAATATAATAAATAATAAATAATATAATAAATAATAATAAGAAATAGTAATATAATAAATAATAAATAATCATAATAAATAATAATAATAAATAATAATAATATAATTAATAATAATAAAAAATAATAATTTAATAACTTTAATTTAATTTAATAATAAGATAATAAATAATAAAAATGATAATAAATTATAAATAATAAAATAATAAATAAATAAATAAATAATATAATAAATAATGAATAATATAATAATATATAATTATAATTTAGTAATAATAAATAAATCAATCTGAAATATCCAATTGGAATAAAAATAATATAATAAATATAATAAATAATAAATATAAGTAATAATAAATAATAAATTGAAAAAACTTAAAATTACAATTGGAATCTATATGAATAAATATTTATATAGATATATTGCTAGACATTCGATATTATCCAATTGGCGCTAGAGTACATTCTTATCAGAATCTTTAAATCGACAGATCCACTCTAACTGTAAATCGTCTTTTCGTTGTTCCCTTTGCAGGCTTGTCCGCTGAATCCCGCGCCCGAACTGCAATCCGAGCAGGAGTTCTCACAGCGCTTCGCGCACGTCATACGCGGCGTCATCGACTTCGCGGGCATGATACCCGGCTTCCAGCTGCTCACCCAGGACGACAAATTCACGCTGCTGAAGGCGGGTCTGTTCGACGCGCTGTTCGTCCGTTTGATTTGCATGTTCGACTCGTCGATCAACTCGATCATCTGCCTGAACGGCCAGGTGATGCGCCGCGATGCCATCCAGAATGGAGCCAACGCCCGCTTCCTGGTGGACTCCACGTTCAACTTCGCGGAGCGCATGAACTCGATGAATCTGACGGACGCGGAGATCGGACTCTTCTGCGCCATCGTCTTGATAACGCCGGATCGTCCGGGTCTGCGCAACCTGGAGCTCATCGAGAAGATGTACAGCCGCCTGAAGGGCTGCCTGCAGTGCATCGTCTCCCAGAATCGTCCCGATCAGCCCGACTTCCTCTCCAAGCTCCTGGACACAATGCCCGATCTGCGCACCCTGAGCACCCTGCACACCGAGAAGCTGGTCGTCTTTCGCACTGAGCACAAGGAGCTGCTGCGCCAGCAGATGTGGAGCATGGAGGAGGGCGATGGGGCCAGCAAGAGCCCAGCCGGCAGCTGGGACGCCATGGACGTGGAGGCGGCCAAGAGCCCATTGGGCTCGGTGTCCAGCACGGAGTCAGCGGATCTGGACTATGGCACGCCCAGCAGCACGCAGCTCCAGCAGCAACAGCAGCAGCAGCAGCAGCAGCAGCAGACGAGCACACCAACCCAATCCTCCTCCAGCTCCTCCTCCAGCCTGGCCAGCTCCGCACCACTGCTGGCGGCCACGCTCTCCGGCGGCTGTCCGCTGCGCAATCGCGCCAACTCCGGCTCCAGCGGCGACTCCGGCGCCGCCGACATGGACATTGTCGGGTCGCACGCGCATCTCACCCAGAACGGCCTGACAATCACGCCCATCGTGCGCCATCAGCACCAACACCAACACCAGCAGCAGCCCCAGCAGCCCCAAGCCCAGCAGCAGCAGCAGCAGCAGCAGCAGCAGCAGGTGAATCATCACCAGCAGCAGCATCCGCAGCTGCATCATCATCTGACCTCGGGCGGCACGCGGTACCGCAAGCTGGACTCCCCCACCGATTCGGGCATCGAGTCGGGCAACGAGAAGAACGAGTGCAAGGCGGTCAGCTCCGGGGGCAGCAGCTCCTGCTCGAGTCCGCGCTCCAGCGTCGACGACGCGCTCGACTGCAGCGATGCGGCCCAGGCAGTGGCCGTCGGCGGCGTGGCCGTCTCGCCCGTGCGCTCGCCACAGCCCTCGAGCAGCGCCAACCTGAAGCGCCAGATTGTGGAGGACATGCCCGTGCTGAAGCGGGTGCTGCAGGCGCCGCCGCTCTACGACACCAACTCGCTGATGGACGAGGCCTATAAGCCGCACAAGAAGTTCCGCGCGCTGCGGCATCGCGAGTTCGAGTCCGCCGAGGCGGATGCCAGCAGCTCCACCAGCATGCCAGCGCACAGTCCGCGCCAGAGTCCCACGCCCACGCCCACGCCTACGCCCTCGCCCCACATCAGCGTGGTGCAGACGCCGCCGCCGCCGCCACCGCAGACGGCAGCCGCAGCCGCAGCGGCGGCAGCGGGCAGCCAGCTCCACATGCATCTGACACGCAACACGCCCAGCCAGCAGCACCAGCAGCAGCAGCAACAACAACTGGGCTCCATGGCCAGCACGCACTCGGTCCTGGCCAAGTCGCTGATGGCCGAGCCGCGGATGACGCCCGAGCAGATGAAGCGCTCGGACATCATACAGAACTATTTGATGCGCGAGCCGGCGACAGCGGCCAGCAGCACCACGGGCGGACGCAGTCCGAGCAGCCACTGCCCCTCGCCCTCCACCAGCTCCCCGCCCCCAGCAGCGCAGCAGCTGCAGCAGCTGCAGCAGCAGCAGCAGCAAGTGCGTTGGTCCACCACCAGCTGCCAGCAGCGGCAGCAGTCCGTCTCGCCGCATAGCAACGGCAGCAGCTCCAGCTCTTCCTCTAGCTCCTCCTCCAGCTCCTCCTCCAGCAGCAGCAGCAGCGGCGGCGGCGGCAGCAGCAGCGGCAGCTGTCAGTATTTCCAGTCGCCGCACTCGACCAGCAGCAATGCGACCGCGGCAGCGGCCACCTCCACCTGCATAGTGAGTGCGCCGCCGCGCGCCTCGCCGCTGATTGAGCTGCAGGTGGACATTGCTGATCCTGCGCAGCCGTTGAATCTGTCCAAGAAGTCGCCGACGCCGCCGCCGAGCAAGCTGCATGCGCTGGTCGCTGCCGCCAATGCTGTGCAGCGTTTTCCAACACTGTCCGCCGATGTCACCGTCACGGCGGCCAGCAGTCCGGCTGTTGCCGTGGCCACGCCTACCAGCACGCCGCCCACCAGCAGCAGCAGCGGCAGCAGCAACGGCAGCAGCGGCTTGGCCACCGTGCACAAAGTCATGTTGGAGGCGTAAGCAGAGAGAGACTGAAGCGCGCATTAAGGGCGTGGTCGAGATTTCCTTAAAGCAGCAGCAGCAGCAGCAGCAGCCACGCCTACTCAGAGGCGCAAGCGTAAGAAACCCAAAAAAGAAAAAGAAAATATTAATCTAAAAAAAAGAGAAGAGAAGAGAAGAGAAGAGAAAAGAAGAAAAGCAAAAAGAAAAATTATTACAAATTTAATTAAATTATTTTAAACTTAAAAATTCACAAAAAAAAACAAAAACAAAAACAAAAACAAAAACAAAAAACAATGAGCAAGTGTACAAAGTTTCAAAATGCATGCAATTTAAATATTTAAACTAAAAAAAGTTATTAATTAAAGGAAAAAGAGAAGAAAATGAAAAACAGAAATTGAGGTATTAAAAATCAGAAACAAATATATATATATACATCTATATATATATATTTGAATAAATATATATATATATTTTTAGCAGTTAAAACAAACAACAAATGTGTATTTTCCTCGACAGGTTTTCCGCTTTTCCCCCTGATTTATTTGTCACACGTTTTGCAATTTTCTTTTTGTTTTTTCTTTCTTCCAACTTTCGTTTGTTTTCTTAGTTTTAAGCGAAACAAAAAACATGAAGAAAATCTTGTACATACTATTGAATTAATATTTACATTTTAATTAAACTATTACTATTATAGTTATTATTACTGCTATTATTATTATTATTATTATGTAGGCAAGCAAAGCGTTCAACTACTTGCTTTTTGAGAATGTTTTTTGAAAAAACTGCAAATTGAAAATTTTTTATATAATTATTTTTTTTGTTGCCCCCAAAAAAATGGTGTGAACTTTTTTTTTGCGATCTCCGTTGACGAAGAAAATTGTTTTTTTTTTTTTTTGCAAGAAATTCAAAAGTAAATTCAGTTTTTATGAATTACAAACAAATATAAGATTATTGTTTTCTAATTTTAAAAATAAAACACACATGAAAAACAAATACATATATATTTAAAAAAATATATATATATGTGAAAAGTGGAAATCAAACAAACAAAAAAAAAATGCTTAAAGAGTTTTAGCAGCAAAAACCCAACGTTAAAAGAATATTTGTTGTGTAAATAGTTAAATGTTAAATTAAAATTAAAATTAAAATTAAAAATTACAAAAAAACGTATTTAAAATATGAAAATATATGCTTAAACAATTCAATGTTTAATTGGCGTCAAAAAAAAAAAATAAAATAAAATAAAAAAAAAATACAAATATAAAAACTTAGCAGCTGAATAAAAATTAAAAAAAAAAAACTGCAAAAATTATGGTATAAATATTATTTAAAAAGTATAATAAACACTTGCGGTAGCAAAAAACTATTACATTAATTATAAATATTATTATTATTATTATTATTATTATTATTATAATTATGCAGTACTATTATGATTATTCTAATTCTTATGATTAATAAATTACGATTTCTTGTGGTAAGCAACAACAAAAATCTACAAAAATACAAAAAAAAAAAAAACAAAAACAAAACAAAGAAAAAAACAACAACACCGGCGCAGAAATTTTTATGTCAAATCAATAAAAAGAAAATTGTTTAAAAAAATATAAAAAAAAAATCTTGAGTTCTTTTTATTTCGATATTTTACTTTTTCAGAATATTTTATTTCAGTTTTGCTTTATTCTTTTGCGTGTGCTACATACATACATATGTATATCATAAAAAAAAGTAAAATTTTGTTTTGAAATTTGAATTGATGATGATTGACAAAATGGAATACAATAAGCCTAAAATTATGAAATTTAAAATACATACATATATATATATATATACATATATATATATATGATACAAATATATTCTTTTAAAATTTATGCAAGAGGAGGAGAAAAGAGGAAGAGAAAGAGCGAGGAGGAGGAACCATTGTCAAATATTATGAAAAACCAAACAAAATTCAAATAAAATATCACACTTCAATAATAATATATAAATATATATAAGCACACACATATATATGTGTGTGTGCGTGTGTAAAATTGTCCGTAAATTTTAGCAAAAAAAAAAAAAAAAAAAAAAAATGAAAATTGTATTAAACTGAATATTTTATGTAATTAAAAAACACACACAGGCTTCGTAGAGCTGTGTGCGTGTGTGTGTCTCTATCTTTAGGTCTAAAGGTAGGAGGAGCAGAGGCAGAGGAGCAGAAGCAGAAGCAGAAGCAGAAGCAGAATGCAGCGACAAACTGAAACAATGAAATTGCGACAATTAAGCGTATAATTAACAACAAATTTAAATGTTTAACATAAAGTTTAAAAGGCAGCCAACATAATGGGGCTGCGATAACCACTGAATAGACATATATATATATATATGTATAGATCGAGATATATATATATATACATATATGTACATACACATGCATATATATTTTCATCAGTCACAATTACAATTATGAATTGTGAATTGAGCCAATGACAAATTTTAAAAATACAACAACAAAAGCAACAGCTGGAAACTCCACAGAGAAGAAGAAAAACAAACAAAAATTTGTATTTGTGAAATAAAATAATATTGCAGTTTGTTTTTAAATATGAAATAAAAACCAGAATGGAATATGTGAATAAAATATTGAAAATAAGTATTTAAAATATATCAACAGAAATTAAAAAAAAAAAATACATATATATAAAATCTTTGTTTCATTTCACTGGAAAAGGCAAAGTGTATCAAGTTTATTTATTTCAGAATGTGTCATATTTCTCTGGGGCTTCAGCTGCGGCGTCTTCTTCTTGAGCTGGCGATAATTTTCAATGTCGTCGCCTGTATGTGCTTTTTGGAATTTTGCCCGTGACCTTGAGCGATAAGTGTCGCGAAATGAATTTGCCGAAATAATCAAATAAGCGTCGATGGGTTGTAGGAGCGCAGGGCAGCAGCCTAAGAGGCGAGCGTGAGTGCCTCGTGTAGATAACATACATACGTTAAGATAGCGCCTAGGCCCAGCCTGGTTAGGCGGGGGGCAGGGCCGTATATAGTATATATATATATGTATACGAACATATAGATTCATATTCTAATTTTAAATAATGAGCATCGAGCAGAAAAGAGAAGAGAGAGAGAAGAGAGGCAGTTAGCTGAAAAACATGCTCAAATTTGTTATCTTCAAAGTCAGTGTCAAAGCTAAGGTAGGCAGAGATCGATGGAGACGCAGAGTGAGATGCCTGCATTGATAAGAGCGCGTAACAAATTAGCAAATTGTGCAATGTGGCGTATGAGTAATGCAGCAAAAATATTAGAAAATAGTGAAAAAACAAATAATAAACAAATAAATAAACGGAACGGAACGGAACGGAATCGATAATTGCTAAAAACGATAAATACCATGGAAGTAAGCATGGATGGATCGATAACAAAATAAATAAACGAACTATGAACTGGATGCGTATGAGTAATATATAAAAAATATTAGAATATAATAAAAATTAAATTATAAAACATAAAATATAGCAAATTATATTCCAAATAAGATAGAAGATAGAAGATAGATTCCAAATAAATAAGAAATAATAAGAGTGAATTTATAGATATCGAAATAAATTGACAAACTGTAATATGAGGCGTATGGGTAATATCAGAATTTAAAAACTCAATAATCAATGAGAGAGAGAGAGAGAGAGAGAGAGAGAGAGAGAGAGAGCGGAAAAGAGAGGGCAAGTAATAGAGAGAGAGACAGGGAGAGAGAGAAAACGTGAGGGGGAGGGGGAGACATAGATAGAGCGTGAGAGAGAGTAAGAGAGATTTGAGAGAGAGTAAGAAAGAGAGAGGGAGAGAGAGAGTTGGAAAGATTGAGTGAGAATGGCAAAAGGAGCAAAACAGAGAGAGAGAGCGATAGACAGACACCAAGTGAGAGAGAGAGAGAGAGAGAGAAGAGAATAGAAAAGGAGATACACAGAAAGAGAGGGAGAGCCTTGATCTGCTGCCTGCATAGTACAATCTGATCGGGCGCTATCGACTGAAGCATACTTGTTTCATTTCAAATTTCCTGCGATATATGTACATATACATATATTATATTTGTTCGTCGATTCTTATATTTCTTTTAGTGTGTGTGTGTTTTTTTTGCGTATTTCACCTTGAAAACAAACGAGCCTCAAATAAATTAATACACACAAAGCGCGCAAATTCCACGACACAAATAAAATACAAATACAGTTACAGAACCAAACGAAACGCTTGTGATGTATGTGTGTGTGTGTGTGTGTGTGTATGTATGTATTTCGAAGCAAGAACAAATACCGGGAACAGCAGCAGCAGCAACAACAACAACAATAACAACAGCTACAAAATTTCAAGGTTAACTGATTAGACGAAATTAGCAAAGTTCTAGCAGATGATTGAACGAGCGAGCAGAAAGCATGGGAGTAGCACAGCAGAGCGAGCGAGAGAGGGAGAGGGAGGTAGAGCGACCGGACGATGAGAGCACGCGCTAAATAAAAGGCCCACGCAACGCGCTTTGCGTACGGTGCGTGTGCGTAGTTCGGCAAGCCGAACATGCGACCCGAACCTCGCCACATCAAAGCCGAAGTGCGGCGCCCGCCGAATCTACGCACACGCATGCTGAACTTCGCCGCGCCGCTCCATGCCTCCCTCTCTCTACATTATCTAACCGCACTTCGAAGCGAAGCTAACCAACGCAGCAGCAGAGCAGCAGAGCAGCAGGCGCATGGCAGCATTTGCCCAAAGTTTTTGACTTTGAAAATCATATTTGGCTACCATCAAAATAAAAGATTGACTCTTCTATATTGGGACTTCATTTATAGTTAATCCAAATTTAAATCATTTCTAAAAATACAAATTGCAGAAAATCAAAACGAATCAAAGGCAAATTTACAGCTCGGCCATAAGGCAGTAAACAAAATTGGGCACAGTGCACAATGAACAGAGTAAATTGGACTATAAACAAAAAAGTTTTACGTTTTTGGAATAAGGTGAATATAATCAGACAAACATATAAATACACACACACACACACACACACACACACACATATACACACATAAATGCAAACAAATACGAAGCGAAATGCGCTTGACATTGAACTTGAACTGCAGTGCAGTCGATGACGATGACAGCGAGAGCGACGCTAACGTCAACGTCAACGTCAACGTCTGCCAGAGCAGAGCTGATAGCAGAATCAGCGAGACCGACAACAGCTGTTGTTGTTGTAGCTGCTTTGTTGTCATCGTCGTCGTCGTCGTCGTCGTCGTCAATGTGGCAGCTGCTTTGATGAGCAGCTGTAAATGGCCGCAGCTCAAGTACAACAACTTTTGTAGCTGTAACTGTAATAACATCAACAACAACGCAAATTAAAGGAGTTGAGCGCGCACAAGGCGGCAAAGAGTAGAGCAAAATGCACAGCTAGATCTGCTGAGTGCTTGCACACTGATGTCCATAATAATCATGCTGGTCAGCAACAGGCACACTCCATGCACATACGTATAGTATATAATATTCATGGTATTCAAAGCATATAGTCAAATGGATATTTAGTTATAGCGGCTATTCATGGCGTATGAGTAATTGTTCTTCGTATAAATCTATTGGGAATGGGCTGACTCAGTTTAGAATAAATGTATATAGAAAACATATGTAGAGAAAGAGGGAGAGAGAGTGGGAGAGTGGGAGAGGGAGGGAGGCAGTGTATGTGCTCAGTTTATAACCTTGACAAGGGAATTTATTTTTTAATAAACTTTTAATTATTATGAGTATTCTGTATATAGTACACAGCAAATGGGAATAACAAGTAAAAATAGGGAAGATTTGCTATAAGCAAAACACATATTTATCTTAATATTTATTTTGTGGAGTGTACCTATATCCTTAACCCTTTATTCGCCCCCAAGGAGAGGCTAATAAACGGCCGAGTCGTAAGTTTGATGAGCCGTAAAATGACGCAGAAGATGTGAGTTGATGGAAGTGTAAGCCAAATAAGAAAGACAAAAGCTGTGTGAGGCTAGACGAATATGTAATACACTAACTAAACTGAGTAAGGTATTCTACTGCTAAGGAAATTTAAAATTAATTAAAAGTACTTAGAGAATTCATTTTTTTTATAATGTTTAAAAGACATTAATCATGGAAATATAAATCATAAATTAATTTTTAAAAGTTTTTACTTATTAATTATTTTTTACATATTTATTTTTATTTATATATTATATATAAGTTAATTTTTTTTTATGTGGATGTATCTATTTATATTTATATATTATTTTATAATAATTTATTATTTTATTTATATACATTTTAAAATATTTATTTCTATGGAATTAAAATTTTTGTATTATTTTATTTCTATTTATTTATATATATATATTTTTTAAATTAATTTATTATCTATTGCTATTGTAGGGGTAAAATTCTGTAAATTAAAATTAATTTTAAAATATTAAAATTAAAATTAAAATTAATTAAAAAATATAAATATAAAAATATCTTTAAATATTATTCTTCAGCTGCAACTAATTTTTAGCCTAAATACAAATTCTTTATATGCAGACTTACTTCGCTTAGGGTATTAAAAATTCTTTCAACTTTTGCTAAAATTTTCGCTAAGGGCGCAAATTATATGCGTTGGGGGATGTTTGGCTGTCTGCTGGCATTGGCTGCTACCAAGGTCACAAGTGACAAGTGTTGCACGCGCCTGCGATTGACGAAATGTTGGTAGAGCGGGCGGCGGGTGGCGGGCGGCAGGCAGGGGTTGGGGGGAGTGCGCTGTGCCATTTGCGTGTGTGTGTGTGTGTGGGGGGGGGGGGGTAGCTCGTGTGTGGGTGTGTGCGTGGGTGAGTTGGACTTCGTGGATGCGTGTGCTCTGCGCTTGGCACTTGTCGTTCCCATTGCGCCCGCTGTTGTTGCTGTTGTTTGCCTTTACCTTCTTCCTTTTTGCTTTTCACTTGATTACTGACACGCGCCTGCCACACACACACACACACACACACACACACACACACACACACACACACACACACACACACACACACACACACACACACACACGCACACCCACTGCTGGAGTCTGCTTGTTTGCTCAGAGGAGGCGCCAAAGTGATTTTTGGTTTTTAAGCAGATTTATTTAGAGAAATTTCTCGATTTGTTGTTTGTTGTCTTTGTCAACAGAGCTGGCGCACATGCAAATTGTGTCATAGGCTGTCATCAATATAAATCTGAGATAAAACTCTGCCATAAATAAATAAATAAATAAGTCAGACTTATAGCAACAGCTAGCCTTACCGCCTTCTGTCTGCTGCTCCATATTTATTTTGATGCTGTGATCAGTTTATATTAGCTGCACTCGCTTCTCGGCGGGCCTAAGCAAACCTTTGTGCTGGGGCTTCAGTAAAATGCCAACAAGTAGCCCAAATTTCGCAGTTCAACAAATCTCCTTCAGAAAGGTCAAAAGCTGAGTCGCCGGAGCAACAGCAGGAGCAGCAGGAGCAGCATCCAAGAGGCTGACGCGTGTGTTATATTGAAATGTCCTTGACAATAACATTGGATGCCTTTAGCCTGTGCGTGGGTGTGGGTCGCCCCCTCTGTGGCGCGTGGAAAGCCACCCAAAAAGCGTCCTGGACGTGGGCGTACTTGAGCCGGGCATACTCGATTATTGAGCTACACGTGTGCCTGCCTCTCCCACCCACGCACACATAATTCTGGCAGCTGCTGCCGCTGTAGCCGGAGGCTGCTGCAAATTGGTTTCCTCTCTGCTAATTGACAGGTGAACAAAAGCCCTAAGGACTCGCCAAACTGAGCCTACTAATTTTACACAATTATTCTGTAAATATAGGTGCAACAGCCCCTAAAGGAGACACGCCCCAGTCCGGGGCAAACAACCGCACCGAACACACGCGCGCTAACCCCACAAGCCAATAGCCCGCAGCCACTTTTTTTTCTATTTACACAATTACAATAACGAAAATATTTACCCTATTCGAACTCTCCTAGAGGCAACAGCCCCAGCCACAGTCCCTAGTCCACTCCCCAGCAGACAAAAGCCAAAGTGACGCGTAACGAAATTGCGTCGAAAATGTTTTTGGCGCACATTTCATGGCAGGCATCAGGGGCAGGAAGCTTTTACCAAAATTATATTGTGTTTTATACCGAACCCCCGAACCCCGGTCCCCTTCCTAACTGCTGTAACTTAAACAAAGCTCCAAACCAACCCCAACAACATGCGTGTGCCTCTTCCCCCTATTTTGGGTTAGCATTCAAGGTCAAAGTTGAGAACTGGCCGTAAAAACAAAGGCCGACAAATAAACTGGACATAACGAATATTGAATACTCTTTAAAGGAAGTTTTGAGAATTTTTAAAAAATTATTTTAATAATTTTTAATAATTTTTAATAACTTTTAATAAATTTTAATAATTTTTAATAATTTTTAATAATTTTTAATAATTTTTAATAATTTTTAATAAATTTTAATAATTTTTAATAATTTTTAATAATTTTTAATAATTTTTAATAATTTTTAATAATTTTTAATAATTTTTAATAATTTTTTTTTAATAATTTTTAATAATTTTAATAATATTGCGAAATAAATAACAAATATTTTTAAAATGTTAAAATTAAAAAAAAAAAAATTGTAGACAAACAAATTTTTTTTATTTTGAATTTAAAAAAATATTTTAAAAATTAAAAAATATGATTTTTATATTTTTATTTAAAAATTGGGAAAATTTTTTTTTGATTTAAATAAATTTTGTTGTTTGTCTATTAATATTTTAGTTTACTCTCTCGCATCTCGTCTATCTCTCTCTCTCCCTCTCTCTCTCTGTATATATATATATATGTATATCTAATACTAACTATCTATATTCCATTATCGTCTCCTCCATAAATATTTCAATCAACTCCCTTACTCTATAGTGTAGCTCTAGCCAAACACACGCTCAATGCGCCGAATCTGCCGGCATGAACTTGGCCAGCCTGTGGAGCCCGGGCGTACCAGCCAACTGTATGAAAAGCAACCCCGAACATACCATACAATCATGTTTGGCTTCAAAATTATATTTTTTGGCTGTCACTTGACCTAAATCACAATGTTGCTTAGCAAAAAAAAAAAAAAATTAATAAAGAAAATTTTATCACAGTCGACATTTTGTTTAATTGTCTAATTAAATTCAAGAAAAGCTGACATCGAGTGGCACTTAGAGTGCTGCAAATGACGAAGGATCTACTTAAAAGTTCCCATAGGTTGGGATAAGGGTGTCATCTATGAGTTGTATAGATGAGAGCAAAGGTAAATTATATATATAAATATAGCTATGTACATAGTTCCTCTAGTATTCTCATTAGACTACTTATAACTCTTAAGCTACTCTCATTAGGCAACTTTTCATCAGGTGACTCTCATTATGGTGTACTCCTAGAGCTCTTTCATTATAGTTCCTTCATTTTGCTATTTTAATGAGAGTTCTCTCATTAGAGTTATATCATTAGACTTCTTTCATTAGAGCTCCTTCACAACAGCTCTCTCATAAACGTTCTTTGCTTAGAGCACCTCAATGTGGTTAGATTTCCTAGCTAACTTTTACCAGCTCTAGGCCTAGTTCTGAAAATCTTTACCCCACTAAATTATGTTCAATTTTTTTCAGCAATTACTCGAGTCTTTCATTTGCCGTTTCGTTTGCCACAATCTGCGCCTGTCTGTCCATCACGAAAGGCGAGACTGGCAACGCGGCTATCATGAGGGGTCTGCTGTCGTGAGCCTTGACTGATGCCATAAGCCGGGTCATAAATGCGACTTAAGCGCATTTCAAGGACTGTGGGTGTGGCCACATGTACAAACGACAATTTGAATGTCTGGCCAAAATCATCTTGAGTTACAATGAAGTCAGCAGATGTGGCAGCAAGTGAGGCAATAGCTGACATTGTGTCTACCCCACAGTCGGTTGGGTAAATGGAGCAGAAAACTTTGTTCATAAACACTTTGAAGGCAATCGATTATGGCAAGTGGAAAACTATATCTATATAGTTTCATAATGCAATTGTCGATCGACATGTTAAGTGAATCAAATTACGCATGAAATGAAATTAAAATTTTATAAACAGAACACAACCGAGCTGAGCTGCAACGTCTCGGCTGCGGAATTACGTTTCATAAATATTTATTTATGTTCTAGATATTTATGCGGAGCGAGGGCTCTGATTACGTCGAGAACAAATGCTGATGTCGATGTCGAGTCGATGTCGATATTGAAGGCGAATCAAAATGATTGTGTAGGCGTCCGATTGTTTACCATTCATTCGCCCTCTCATCAGCATCAACATCAGTAGTGATCGAATTTTAAATATTGCCAAGGTTGCATTTAGTATGAAAAGCCTCGAGAGAAACAAGTGGCAACGATCTCGCCGACTCTATATAGGTTATATAATAGAGAATAGATTAGTCAACTCTATGTGTATGTTAACTTTTACTATCTGGCTCGCTTGTATATGGCATCGATAATTATCGATTAATAAGGTCTTGATGTGAAATCTAGGAAAGTTTAATGAATTGTGTATGTATTTCCTATTATTATCATATTTTATATTAATTTGTTATTTAATCTCCATTAATAAACAAGATTTAAACTTTATTTAACATATCACTAATTATCAATGTTGAAAATCTAAGACGAGGTAGAAGAAGAGCACAATTTGATATCAGTTTTATGAAACATTTGTTAATAGATATGCTTAACTCGTCTTTATATATTATTTCGATAATGATCGATTCATAAGTTATTGCTCGAAAATCTAAAAATAAGGAGCAGAAGAAAAATAATGTAATCAAATCGGAATAAATAGATACGATTTTTAAGTTTGTTTATTATATCGATGACTATTTTTCATATTGATAATTATCGATTAATAAAAAATATAATATTGTATATTTTTCCTATTGCCCTGCTTTATGAATGCCTAGCATAACAAAGTCCTTTGAATCTAAAATAAATTTGACTAAGCCAACATTACTATTAGCGTCATTTCAATTATATTTCTGATATCGATAACTTTCTGTGTGTAATAAATCTAGTCAAGCCAATTATCTAATTAAATATTAAACAATAATTCCCATTGCTTTCGACCTAAAATCACTTTTAAGAAATCATTTTCGAGGAGATTGAGACATTTAAGTACTTTGTAAGCTATTGAATTACATTGTTGACGACGTTGTGTTTTCGCCACATTTTTCGTCGAGTAGTATCTAATTTTCATAGTTAATTCAAAGGACCTTGGCGCTAGCCGAGACATCGAGCCTTCTTTTATGGTATCCATGTGCGTGTCTAGGCAATGGCAATGAGAACCAACTGTTGCCATCGATAAATATCTAAGCAATGACGGCGGCTGACGACGGGGAGGCGTTCGTGTTGGTGTGTTTGAGTCGGTGGGCGTTTCGGTAAAATTGCGGCGCCGCCTGTCTCCAGTCGCCGCCTGTCAAGGACATCGCTCCTCAACGAAATGCGCATAAAATTTTCGGATGACGGAGGCCTCTTTTCTCATTGTGGCTGTGAGTGTTTGAGCGCGTTTAGCATTGCAAACTATGGCAAACATTTTGCGGCTTTCAATGTCAAGCGATCGTTTCAGGAAGTGCTGCTCAATATGCCAAACTTTTGCCGGTCGAACGGTGCATAAAATGAATAATTTTTCAATTTCGGCTATCGAGGGATCAGCACTTGATATCTGGATGTGACTGGTCAAAAAAAAAAAAAAAAAAGAGAGGGGAGAGAAATAGAGACAGAGTCATAGGACTGCTGTAGGGGTCGATCCGTGGCATGTTTAATTTGATACAGTTGGCGACAGGAAGCTGCCACGAGACTTCAGTTTAATATATGCCCCACAAATGTCAGCCATGGAAATAGTGGCATATATTATATTATGAATATCTTGAACAATTGCTGCTCTGCGAACGAATTGAGAATCAACCTTGGCTTCCGAAACTGGAAGTGTGCATTAAAAGAGCTGTACTGAGGGCGGATGGTTCGCTAATGAGAAGCGCCGAGAAAGGTGCAAGGAATGGCAGAAAAACAATTTATTATAGTTAACTTTAGTCGATATATTTTCGAAATAAATATTTTTGTTTATGGGAATATTTTGACTGTTTCCTTTTTCGATTTTCATTAAAGCCGAATTGAACGATAAATGCTGATGGCCATAATTTCTTATTATTGGCCAAGTTGTACGCATAATCCTAGAAAATGCTTTCATCCCCTTCTATCTGTCTATGTGTCCCTTTTGTGGCCTCAATTCATGCGTGAATTCTGCAATCAAATGTGAATAGAAAGCTCATAAGCTCTATTTTATGGGCACATAAAGCAAAGCTTTACAAAATTTGGGCCAACTCGCAGGAGACGCTAGAACGTTACTTCATAAACTGACTGTACACATTTCGCTTTTCTTCTTTTTGTTGTTGTTTATTTTATTTATTTTTTTTTTAGGCATTAAACGGTGCCAAGGATGCGGCATGTTAGAGAACCCGTCACGTATACGCCGCATACGCCAGCAATTATGTATTATGTATAAATGAATGGTGGCTGCTCTTTTATTTTTCGCGGGGGTTGCACACTCAACCATAAACCCAACCAAAATAAGCCGAAGGTTATGTTATGATAATACGCAACAACAACAACAGCAATAATAATAACAACAACAACAATAGCAGCAGCAGCAGCAAACGTTGCCCGCTACGCAATTCAATCAGTTGGCTTTTTGGGCCTATGCCGTTGCTACGGCCGCCCCAACTTCAGGCTTATGCTTCGGCCGCTTCATACCAAAAATACTCGTCTGCCTAATGACAAGCAAGTGAATACCTTCCGACCTCATCACTCATTACCTAGACCGTAAACTCTTTGATCCTACTTATTGCTTTCTTCAGTTCCATCTAGCAACGCACTTGTCTCCTTGTTTGCCCTCCTGCTCCCTGCTCCCTGCTCCCTGCCACACGCACACATATTCGTTTATTTGCTCACATTTCAAGGTTGAATTTATTCTGATTAACAAATAACAACAGAAATTATATATATATTGGTTCGGCGGTTTCCTTAGGCGACGCGCTTAGCTAACTGCGTCATCGCCGACTGAACAAACTTTCGATGACGAAGTGACGAATATTCAATGCACTTGCGGGGATTTTATTTGAATACTATGTATACATATATATTGTTGGATATAGAGACAGATAAATATAGAAAATAAAAAAATATATATATATTTATATATACATATTTTCATATTTGTATTGATAAATTTTAGTTTTTTAGATAAATTCAAAGTAATCTCCCGATGTTTATATATACATATATAGACTTATATAAGACTGTGCCCATGAAATTTGTAGTAAATTTTATACAATATAATTTTTGAATATAAAAAAAATATATTTAAAAGAAATTTTGAAAGGATTACTAAAACTAGGATATATATATAAATACTCATATAGTAACTTGGAACTTTATAGCATACTCTGAATCATTCATCATTCTATTCTGTTTCTAATATCAATCATTTTCATCTATTTTCAGTACAATCTCCCAGCACAGCTATCTTTCCTTAAAAACCCTAATTTCTTCAGTCAAAATTCACGCTAGTTGCCATATACCCATTGCTCTAACATAAAGCACTCATTACAATAATAGCAAAAACAATTCAACGGCTCCATTTACATTATGTCCTCCGCCCAGGCTCTCTGGCTGGCGACTTTATTGATAAACTGATATCATGTAATTAGTATTTACCGTAGGCGTTCACAATGTTTTCTACTTACCAGCAATTGTTGCTGTAATTACCATGATTAAGGAGCTTTGAGAAAAAAATAATTCCTGGAATGCAATTGAAACATATGCTGGGATTGGTATTCGCTAACAGCCTCGTTAGCGAAGCTCTGATAAGGTGAATACAAAAATTAAATCACAAATCAATAGAGTGAGAATTGCATAGAAGAGTGTTCATGTGAAGGGATTTTGTGATTTTATAAATTTGATAGAAAATTAAAGTAAGTAATTATTGGTTGAGTGAGAAGCACATAGAAGAGTGTTATCGAGCAGGTAAATTTGGGCAAAAATTATAATGAGGAGTTTGTAGTGGAGAGAGGATTGCATGGAAGAGGTATTTTAGGGAAAAGAGAAATAGGAATTAATAATAGATTGAGAAGCGCGGTGAAGAGAAAATGTTATTATGAGGTTAGCTGAGTGAGAATTCCGTAGAAGAGCGATAGCGACTAAAAAGCTAAAGTCAATTTGATAAAAAGTGAAGGTGATGGTGAAGCTAAAAAGTGTTAACCAGTTAAGAGTTGAAGAAAATTCATAAAGCGAGATTCATAATTCATGAGAATCGCAAGGAAGAGTGATGAAAAGCAAGGTTTAAGAATAAAATATCTATGTGAGAAAATGAGATTGAAAAAAGACGAATTATTTATGTTCGCCCAAAGAATAAGTAATCGAAAAATTCATAGAACACATACATAAAACCAAGAAGGTAGGGGAAGGAGGGAAAAAAGGAATTGCTTGAAAAGAGATAATGTTTTATTGGCAGGGCAGCTGCTGCAGATCTATTACTCTTAACAATCCGAAGCATTGTTTTATCAGATCTTAAGTCTAATATATATAAATTAATAGATGCCGCACCGCAACAGCCTCAATGAATTTGTCTTGGCAACGCACACGTTTAGCTTAATGATCATAAAAAGAAATGTTTTCACTTTTAGTTGGCAATACTTATTACCACCATTAAGCACTAACAACTGCAATAATAATAGCAGCAGCAGCAACCAACACTAAGCGTAGCAATTTGTTGCAACAACAACACCAAACACACACAAAATATGAAGAGGGAGCCATCGAGCGACCCAATTTCCAAAATCACTTTCTTTGCTTTTGATACACATAGATGGATGTATTTCAAAGTTTCTCTGCTTTGTGCTTTACAGTTCAGTCAACTTGGCTCAAAACATTCATATTTTATATTAGTTTTTTTTTTTTGCTTCTCTCTGATAATTAAAATGCTCAAAATCGAATAACTGAAATGAAGTTGAGCATCGCCGAGTGCAAGTTAATCATTTCCATATGGGAGACAACAAATATCAAGAAGCAACACTTTCCACACGCAGAGCGAGAGGGAGTGAGTGAAAGAGAGAGAGAGAGAGAGGTAGACGCACAGAAACAGTTTTCGTTGACCCAGAAAGCGGGCTGAAAACCCGTTTCAGTCGCTGACGGGTTAAAGAAATGCAACAAAACTACAAGAAAGTAAGACTGAAAAAACTTTAAATTTTAAATAAATGGAGTACACTTTCGCTTATGAAAACGAAAGTCAACGGACTTTTGCAACAACAACAACAGCAACAGTAGAGCGGCAACAACAGCAAACAAAACGGTGCGACGCGTCGGTGAAATGGCGGAGAAATTTGTCAGTCTAATGGGGGGGCGGGGCGGGGGGAAGTGGGCCAAAAACAAAAGTAGGCTGTGCAACGGACCAAAGCGACAACAGTAACAATGAACTTATATATAAATTAGATGTTTTTTAATACGAAAGGAAAATGCAAAATCAAAATCAAAAGTTCAAAGCTGCGCGCGACCCGCCCCAAAGACGCGCGCGTTTTCGACGCGACACTGACGCGTTTCTACATATGTCCGTGAGAAACGCGTCGATCGCGCGAGCACGCGACTTTTTGCAAGTGACCCAATTTCAATAAACATTGAAAATAAACTGAAATAAAATTAAAAATAAAATACAATATGAGCTGGCTGGCTGGCTGGCTAGCCGGACGACTAGCAGCGTGCAACAATAAATTATTTGGAGGTTCCAACATTCAATCTGCCATTTTTAGTTTGGGTTTATGTAAAAAACAATAACACAACACAGCACACAACAATAACAACCAGCAGCAGCAGCAACAACAAATTATATTATTACCAACTGAAATGAACTGAACGCCTTTTGTTTCGCAGCGGCGGCGACAACGTCGAACAACCTTTAGCCAAGGCAATGTTTAAATAAATACTACAATACGATTTTCTGTATTACTTTTCATGTCAAGCACACACCCATTACCCATTGCAATTTGCTAAAGGCGCTTAAAAAGGTCATAAAGATAGAAATTCTTAAAGCACACACATCATTTTTTTCGATTCTAATCTCTGTGCAATATGCAAACTTTACACATCATAAAAGAGCGCGTCAATGTGACTAACTGAGTAATTTTTATAGCGGAACTGGAGATAGGTAATATGCGAACTGCGATAAGAAAATAGTTCATGGAGATTGAGTTGGTTTTGAGTATGATGAGTGACTTGAATAATATAAAATATTCCATATATTGAAGTTTCTTCGGATTGTAAAGACGCAGACGTTATATTGAGTAAAGGCTGCGACCTATTCGAAATTTTGTTTTAGGAGAATGTACCTAGCTGAGAGCAGAAATTTAAGTAGCAGGCGTCCCTCATTATAATGAAAGTTTGAATTTAAAATATTTTATTATTCCTGAATTTTTTAGGCAAGTTGTGAAAATTTTGTATTACTTTTTATTTATTTATTATTCGAGCCACTGCTAAAAAATTTCTTGATATTGGACTATGTTTAATTCGCTTTCAAATAAAATTAAATTAAATTAAATTTAATTTAATTTAATTAATTTAATATAATTATAATAATATAATAATATTTGGTTGCAATATTGTCTATGCAAATATTTAATGTCAATCATTTTATTTATATTTATTTTATATATATGAATATTAATATTCTATGCACTTTTAACTGAAGTATTAGAATTATTATTATTATTTTTTGAGTGGAATAAATATACAAAATAATTTCTTTAAAATATATATAATAATAACAATATAAATATAAATTATGAATATAAATATTAATAAAATAATTAAAATTATATAATTAAAATATATATAATAATAATAATATAAATATAAATTATGAATATAAATATTAATAAAATAATTAAAATAGTGTGATCAGCGTACATTACATATATGCCCATTTATTAAACTACACACAATTTCTACAGCTAATAAATTGTAAATGCTTGGCTTTAATACAATCTTTGCTTTTGTTTTTGGAAAATCATGCCTGCATATTAATTAAGTGCTTCACGTGAGTTGGCCAAACCAAAACGATGTCAATAACCCAGCGATGTGTGTGCATTTGCTATACATTTGGTAAAATATATGTATATATATAGACTATATATATAACATATATATACATATATGTATGTAGCGTATAAAAATTTCACTTGGATGGCTGCGTCGGCGCAGCTGCCGACAGCGAAAGTGAAACTCGAAGAGGTGTTTGAACTCAACAAGTGCCCAAGCCAGACGGCAGCTGAGCTTAGCAGGGGTGCCGGCGGGTGCAGCGTGCGCTGCTGGCAGACGGAGGCAGGTGAGCGAGCGGGCGGAGGAGCTGGCGACACAGCCACGACGACAGCAACTGGCCTCGACGCGAGTAACTGGAGCGGAACCAAAGGCAGCGTCAACAAATTGTTAAAATTTTACTTTCTTTTCCACATGCAGGCTTTTGTCTGTTGGCCAGTGGTATTAACTACAGCTAGAGTTGGCTCAAATGTCAATGAACTAAAAATGAAACCAAAGTGATGTCAAAAGGAAAGCGCCGGCGTGTAACCCAATTAAATATGGAGTGCGACAGGCCTCAGCTGGAATCGGATATTGAATTTTAGTTAACATTTTTTTTTATTTAAAAAAAAATTTTTTTATTGGCTTTAAAGTCTTTTTTTTTTGGTATTTATTTTGGGCTAGTCGCTGATTTGGCGCCAATTTATGCGCTTGGCGTGCACGACGACGACGACTGAAAAGCCTCGCCACTGAAATATGCCAAAAAAGGTCAGAGACAATTAGCAAGTGGCGTTTTTTTTTTTTCGCTGCTGTGGATGTGTGGATAGGAACACCCCCGCACCTGCCCCTTGGAGCTGACTTCATTCTGCCATGTGCTCTGTTCCAGTGCCATGAGCCAAGCTCAATGTTGTTGCGGCTGTTTAACAAGCGCGACAACAATAACAACAACAACAACAACAACCTTAGCTCAGTACGACAGTTAACACTACAACAACAACTATAAAACGGCAGCAGAGGAGGCCGACGACGACATATAAATAACCTCATAATTGCCGCTGAGGGTCTTTGCAATGAATTATGCGAATTAACCTCAAACATTGAAACGTTTTTCATGAACATGCAACAAATTTTTGTTTGCCTTATTTCATTTTTGTTGTTGACAAGTTTAATAAACTTTAAATTGAAACACTGTAGGTGAGTGTCAAGCCAAACAAAATAGGTAGCAAATAGTTTGTCTTATTCCAATTTGAAAACTAATTAAAATTGAATTTGGCTTCGCTGCTCTTTGGCTTCAATCACGGCGAGTTCAATGACCCGCGTCCAAGCGTTTCACAATTAAATGTGATTTACCCCAAAGACAACAGCGATGGCATAGGCCAGGCCATCCCATGTCGTTCCGTTCCAAATTGCAAGCTCGTGCCGCGCATGCGCAACCCGTGGAGAGTGAGTGAGTGAGAGAGAGAGAGCGAGCGAACGGGTGATCGGGTGAGCGGGTGAGCAGCAAACGGTTAAGCACATTTGAAATGAAATTGAAAGCAAAAGCGAAAGTGTATTTCTTTCTTGTTCGTTTTATATTTATAATGTTGCTGTGCTTGTTGTTGTTTTATTTTTTTTTTTGCCTTTGTATTGCCAACAATTCTTCAAATTTCTTTAGCCATTCAATTTCGTTTGACAACGTTTTCACTTTTAACTATAATAGCTTTATGTTTGTTTGCTGCTTCTCATTCTCTTCCTTTTTAGCTTTGTTGTCCGCTCAGAAGTTCAGGCCAAGCTCATTTGGCGCATCTTTTAGCCATCATTACATATTTTATAGCCCATTAGATAATTACAAAAGACTCTATAAAGAGAGTGAAATTTGTGGCATTAAATTGACCCAGTTTAGAAACAATAGTTAACATCTTGCTTAAAGAGAGTTCAAAAGAACAGTTAAATGATATTATAAGATTTGACTTAATACCTTGTATATAAAGGTGAAAGAGATTATTAGTTTTGCTAAATTTTAATGAAAAGCATTGGAGAGCTGTGCAGCATGCGAATAGTGAAGAAAGTATGAATATGTGTGTAGATATATATTTTTATATGAATTTGAATATCTATATAAATTATAATACCATACATCAATTTTATATATTTATATTATATATTTTTATAATTGCCTATTTATGTTCTTACACAAACATATTAATAATATATAATTAATTTATTATTATTATTATTATTATTAATGTATATCTATTATATTAAATATCTATATAAATTATAAATTTTATTTATTTATATTTTTATAATTGTTGTTATACAAACATATTAATAATATATTATTAATTTATTACATACATATATTATTACATGTATGTCTGTTAAGGCATTTGAGTGCATTATCAATAAGATGAGCGGCATTTATATTTGAGTGCATTATGAATTAGTGTAGAGCGAGCAACGATTAGCGCACTCTCCACTCACCACCTACCACTCTCATAATGCTGTTCCCACTCATGTTACAAATTAACAGAATAAGAACACTTTGAAATTGACACCAGAGGCGATCGGACGTGTTTCATATGCGCTCCACCAGGCAGAAGAAGGGAAGCCAGTTCCGAGTTCAACTACAAACTGTGAATTTGCTTATTTATTTTTCACTTCATGAGTAAAATAAAAAAATTAATGATTTTTGTAGCATTATATTTTATATATATATTTTTTTATATATTTAATTTCTTAAAATCTAACTAAAAACTTAAAAAAAAATATTTAATAATATTTTGTTATTTATAATACTATAATATACTATACATATATACTATAAAATAAATTTGTTTGCCCTAATGTATATTATGTATGTATTTTATATTTAATATATTATATATATAATTTTATTTTTATATTTTATACAAATAATAATAAATTAAATATTTGTATAAAATTTGAAAATAAAATTTGAAATTAAATCCTCCAGCTCTGAAAATATATGAAATATGTATAGACTTAATACTGCAGATTTAAAATATAATTTTTAGTAAATTAAATATTTGTTATTTATTTTGTTTAATGCCTGTTTTATTGATTAACAATTGCTATTAATTAAATATAAATTACTTTATTTATCTGTAGCCTCAGCTCAAGCTGGCTATAGAAATGCAACAAAGAACTATGACAGCTGGCTTATTCGTAATATTTTAGAACCTTACAGCTTACAAGTCGTTCAGCATATGCTCGCTGCTATAATAAATACATATGTTTATGTCTGTATGCTTAATAATAATATTGGCGGCAAGACTATGCAAAGCATTGCACCTTGTGTCTCGACTTTCACTGCCAACCGCTGCTGACCCAGAAACTCCAATGACACATCAACCTGGCCCAGTGAAGCGTTTAAAAAAGTTTTATGCAAGCGCATAAAAAAATGCAACTGCTGTTGCAGTTTGTCCGTCCGTCCATCCGGCCGACTGTCCGACTCTCCGACTGTCCGCCTGTCCGTACGAGCGCGTCGCAGCAAGAGATCGCACCGCAAACAGGCCCATAAAATCTGCAGACGTTGCGGAAATGAAGACGTCGACATCCTGTTTGCCCATTGTACTTTGCCCTGCTGCCCACTGTATATGTTTTTTTTTTTTTTTTTTTTTGCAGCCGGCGACTTTCTTAATGGGCTCGAGCTGGCCCTGAAGGCTCCAGGTTGCATCTCCCTGGGCCCGGGTCCCAAGTCTCAGGCCCTGCGACTCAAGGCTCAAAGCTCGCTGGTTCAGTCGGTCAGCGCTACTAAATATATTTAAGATGACATTAATTATATTTTTTTTGAGACGACTCTTAACTGTCTGTTAACTGTTTTAGTGTAGTGCAATTGGAGTTGGGGCAGCCTTGAGCAGCAGTTGCCACACACGCGAGAGAAGAGACGAGACGAGAGCTCATCGAATAGACAATTTGCGGCGCTTTCGTTTTTGTCCACACCCCGAAATAGATAGATATTTATATATACAATATATAAATGTCTATCTGTTGATCTACAACACTTTTCCCATTAAAAGCAATTTAATGTACGCTACGATAAATACAAATTTCAAAATTAAGACGCAGACAAAGAGCACGAAAGTTCAACACTTTCATTTCGGTAGTTGAAGTTCAACTCGAGCTGTTGGGTAGGTGGGCATCAATTACCCTACTCAAAAAACTATAGCACAAACCAGACTGAGAGAGGGAGAGAGGGCTGGAGAGATGCTTGATAACTAATCAGAAAAAGAAAGTGAAAAAAAAAAACAAAACAATAACAACAACTCCAGTTGATAATCAAGTTGTCATATTCGACTGTTTCATTTCGGAGAGAAAAGAAAGTGATGCACAATTTGACAATGCATCGACGATGTCTTAGGGTGTCATTGCTCTCGATTGAGTTCAGGCGCGTTTGTTGAACCCAAAAGCTTTGAATTATTTTCACTCGAAACGAACCCCTTTGCGCGCTAAGCCCTCGACGATCGGCAAAAGTGAGAGTTAAGCGCGGAGAGCCAGAGATTTGAATGTTGTTTGTTGGCTATTGAGGTCAGCCGAGCTGAGTGTCGGCTGGAGTTGGAGTCGTTGGGCTTTAATGATCGTTATCGAGCGAACTTTATACACACACATACACACATATACATATATAAATGTATATATATATATACACATATATATATATATATTTCTCTCTATGTGTTTTCTATTAAACACTTTTCATAGTTTCAGCTATTTTGGCCATGACGCATGCGCCCAGCTAACTTTCTTTGGGCCCTGCTTTCAAAGAGGTCGCTGAACGAAAGCCGATACTCAGCCTTAGCCAAAATGCAAAAATTTTTAATAAACGAAGCAGTGATAGGGCATATCAAATATCATCGGATTATAGCCAAGCAACGACAACAGCTGGGGTGAATATATCTCTTTTGCTTTTCGCAGCATCTTTTAAGCTGCGAAGTTCAAGGATTTGGTCTTCGTCAAGTTTAATGTACCGTTAGAGTTCATTTCAAGGTCAGAGCGGGAGTTAAACCTCAAAGGAATGCATGTGCTAGAACAAAGATACTTTTATACAGTACATCAATAATCTCTTCGAATAGCGGAAATTATTTTTTTTGCATAAATAAAACTTATTTATCGCGTGAAATTAAAAAAAAATGTAAATATTGTTTTTTTAGCTAATAATAATATTAATATATATATATATAGATAGATACAAATCTAGTCTGCTTATTTATTTCAAAAACCTGCCCGTTCTATCTATCAATCTAGAGATATCAGCTCTATTTATTAGTTCTATCAGCACACTTTTTTATAGATTGCCGAGTCATCTTAGCCTGGCTACTTGCTTTTGAGAATTTTAAATTTTTGCAAAGAGAGCAAACCCGAATGAAGTCAGAGATCTCTTTCTGTATGTGCAAAGAACTAATGAAGCAAGCGTTCACTTTTTGTGTATTTAACCCAATTCTCTGCCTTTCTATCTATCGCTGTTTGTCTGTCTGGCCGCATCGCTCTCAGAACCCAAATGGACCAGAAAGTTGAAAATACACGTTCTGCCAAACCATGTGCAGATCAAGTTCGTTTGAAATCATCAATATACATTTTTGTGACTAAATGCAAACGATTAAAGTCTGTTTTAAGCAGCAGCTACCTGGGCATATCCATCTAATTTTATAGTTGCATATAAATTCGCACAGAACAAGTATTTGTGCACCTTGAGTCCGTCAAAAGTTATTTGACACCCATTCCTCTTCCTTATATTCAAGCGCAATCCGAAATAACTTAATTCACAATCAGAGTCGCTATAAATAAACTATTCTTTATATTTCTAAATGTCAAATGCTAAGCAAAATTCATTCAATTTTCATGTGATCAATAGAACTGATTTATAATATATTTGAAATATATCTGTATGTAGCGGAAACACTTGTGGCGTATAGAATAGAGAAGAATGCCAAGAACTATAATTTTATAAAAATATATACATATACAAACATATATATATAAATAAAAATAAATATATTAAATATAAAATATGTAAATATAATTTTATAAAAGTAATAGAAAAATGAATTAAAAATTAAATATTTAAAAATAATAAATAAGGAAAAATCCGCCTTGATGTGGATTATTGAAGTCTGATTAGTTTTTATTATAATTTTGTTTTAAATATTTTTTATTTTGTTATTGGAATAATATAATAATATGTGAAATATAAAATAAAAATGATTTATTTAATATTTTTCTGAATTTTAGAACTCAGCAATAACATTCATTGTACATACATATATAAAAATATATACAGAAATCTTGATATATACTTCGCCGCTGACCTCTTCCGATTATACAGAACAAACAATGAAATACCGATAAGCAAAGTAAAACATTTTACATAAATATAAAGGTAATGGGCCATAATTAGCACACACTCGGATTGGGTCTTAAATATTTGTTAAGTCTATCTCTGAGGTTGAGCAACGAATGAACAATTAAACTTTCAATGTCAGCCGCAGGCGGGCAAACGATGTGACAAATTTCCATTTCATTTCATTGCGGGGGTACCTAGAATAATCTTTGTTAAATATTTACAGGAAAGCGCTGACATCAGTTGTGGAAGTGGAAGTGGAAGTGGGAAATGGCAGTGGACAGGGCCTTGGGGAGGGATGGGGCGCATAATCAATTACAGTATGCGCAACGCCCCTCCAATACTACGATTTTAATTGTGTTAAGACCTGAGCTTTAGTTGGGGGAACCAGCCCTCCCTCCCCCTTCCTATTCACAACGAGCTCTCGGGTCATTCACGCTGCCCGCGAGTGCCAAGTGCGAGTCTCAGCAGTTTCGAATGCGTCATCAACGGCGCAATTGTCTCGACTAGCGGACATTGGTCATTGGCCGAACCTATCAACCACGGGCCACCCCTACTACGCCCTAACCGCCCCTAGCTCTAGCTGGCATTTCGCTGAACTTGAAACGTCGTCATGCAACGCAAGCGTGAAAATTTTGCGCTATATCTGTACTTTTTCGTAGTTCTGTTTACAATTCAGCTGTGGAACGTTCCAGGAAACATCAACGACACCAACACCATAAAAAAAAACCCGTTGATGTTGGCACATTTGCGAGTTAGAATCGGGAGATATATTTATACCATATTGAATAATTGCTGAAGCCTTGAAATTGAAACGCTGACAGCGATTTACGTAAAGAAATATTTACTTCGTCTGATGTGACAATTCATAAATCTTGCTTATAGAGCATTTAAGACGTAAGAAAGACGAATTTTTTTGGTATACATATACAGAAATCATGCGCTGCATGTCTGGCGATTTTCCAAGAATTATGCATGAGTTTTTGGGAGCTACGAGTAGATGTTATACGTTTCTATCTAACCGAAGCGTGAGAAATCTTTGCTGTAGCTCAAAATGGGTCATTTGATTCTTCAGAATATGCCATAAGCTGGAAGGAACTGGAAAACTTGTAGACTGAAGATTGAGCCAGTTAGATTTAGTTTATGCTACAGGATGGGGCAAAAGTAATCAACCTATGGGCGAGTGCTAAACCTTTGGCAAATGGCCTCAAATATTAATTTTATTTTCTGATTTGTCAACTAAACAAAGGCAGAACAGAAATGGACAAGGCTTGAATGGACTAACTCCACGAGAATGCGGAATAATGTGGGAAGTAAATATTTTGGATTCGCTCAATCTCTTGTTTCAAAACATCCGATTTAACTTACGATAAGACTCTTGACTAGATTTGACTTCTTTTCAAGTTTTTTTTAAGTACTGGTTTTACGTCGGGTTTGTGGAGCCCTTAAGCAGAATATTCGGCTGGAATGCGAGCAGCTCCTACCCGAAGTTCTAGCTAAAATATTAGAAAATGCTCTAAAAAAAAGGCTCCAAATTCATTCAGATTTTAATATATTAAATAATGTATTTATAATATAATATAATTAATACATATGTATAATGTAAATAAATTGTCTATAATATTTTATATATGTATAATATTATTTATATACATTATTATTTTACTTTATTTATTTTTTATTAAAAAAAAAAACAAATTACAGCAAAACAACATCGGATGAATACTATTGCCCCACGGATATAAACTCTATTTCAATTCTTAGACTTTTAGCTCACCAAAAAGACATTTCATGTTGTTCGTACTGGACTTATCTCAAATGCTAATCGACATTCAAATATAAGTACCCAAAATGAGCTGTTGAGTTTTATCTGGCATCGGCGGTAAAGTATATCATTTGTTAAAGTTGATATATGAATACGGCAAAGGTCATGACCTAATCGAGTACTTGAAACACTTACTCATGCATACAATATATATATGTATATATATATATATATATATATATATATATATATTTTAGGAGCTATGTTAAAGGTCAGCGCACGAATGAATTATCTATTCAACGCCCGCTAGACTCACGCAGTGAAATTCTAGCCACAAACGAAACTAGCCCCAAATCCAAACACTAATTCATCAATTTAATAGCTGTGGCAAAACATAAACAAAACCGGGAAAAACGAAACCCCAATAAAAGTAATCCTAATCGTCAGCGAAATTTTGCGTGGAATGGAACTGAGCTGAGTTGAGTTGAGTTGAGTTGAGTGAAGGGTAGGGCAGGAAGGGAGCATATGAACCACGAACGGAAGTGCGGAAAGTCAAGACATTGACCTCAAACATATCACGCATATCATTCGTACAATGACCCGGAAGGAGAGGAGATGGAAGAGGGCGCAGTAGGAGGGTTTATAGTAATGCCACATAGAGAGAGAGAGAGAGAGAGAGAGAGAGAGCACGAAATCCTGGGTGCGAGGCTGGGCTAGGCTTGGCAAGATTAATAGCTGCTGCAAGTTGAACGAACCCGCGAAAGGAAAACGCCTACGCAGCAGTTGGAAAGCAAATAACAACAATCGTACTAGCATTACATAATCCCCGTAGAAGCAATATGGCGCCCGAGATGGAGCTGAGGCTGTATCTGTAGCTGTAGCTGGAGCAGGAGAACTGGGGGATGGGGTTTTGTTTATGCCCGCCCGCGCAAGCTGCTGAGTGTTGCGCAAGGGAGCCGGAGCCAAGTGACAAACGGAAGCTAACCTTGAAGTTTAGCAAATGATGGCAGGGGCAGAGGCAGCAGCAGCAGAAACCAAAACAACAACAATAACAAAGAGCAAAGCTCCAGCTGCGTATACAAGCCAATGCCCCGGACAGCCAATGGCCCCAGCTCCGGCTTCGGCTCCACCTCCAGCTCCAGCTCCAGCCATATTCCAGCCCATACCAAACGCAGGAGCCTCCACCTCCAGCTGAAACACGTGTTGGAAGTGAGTGGGCGTGTGGGCGTGCGGGCGGCTCAGCGTTTGCCTACCGGAAGCTTTCGCATTTTGTTGCTAGATGGAAGCGGAAGCTGCCAAACCAAAGCCAGAGACAAAATTGCGCCACCCCCTCCAATGGCATTTCAAGGGTGACTTTTTGCTCGCTCGCTCGCTCGCTCGCAAACAGCAAGAGGGCGACAGCAAAATGGGTAGCTAGTCGAGTGATAAGTTCAGGGCAAACACTTGACATTGAATCAATAATAAGTTCAAATTTCCTAAAAATAATACTTGCAAAATGTGCGCAGCTTGGCTTTGAGGCAGCTCAGGTCATAGATGGGGTAACTCAGGTGGGTGACTTGAAGTTTGATAAAATACCATGCGTGGAGGAGGAGGGGGCTAAAGGTTAAACGATATGTTTATCGTGATAGGGTTATATAGGGAAGTATTCCAAATTCTGAATTCTAACTTTTATAAAGAAAAGTGAATGTCAAATTAGCCTTATGAAATATAATCAATGATAATAAAATACTATAAGAATAATATATAATAAAATCTGATTAGGCTCATTGTAATTTTTACAATGAAGTTTACAATGAACCTTGCTGTTTTCTGATTTTAATCGAAAATATTTACCTTATGTATTATTAACTTTAGAATTTGTTGTATTATTTTTTATTTATTTAAATTTACTAAATGATGAAATTTATTTTAGTATTTTTATTATTTTATTATTTGACATGAGATTTGATATATTGGGTATTTGAAATGAAATGAACTTCTCGACAAGCCTTGCACACCTTGTAAAGCCTATAATTAGAAGACTTATTCAGAATTTTATTCCATTTTAAATATAAAATATATCAAAGTTCATATCAAACCTCATGCTAATATATCTAATATCCTACTTTCGTTTATCCCCACCCTTAGCTTCATGTTAAGCCTAATGGTTAAGTGTGCCAAGAATTTTGTCGTAAATTATTGTTTTTCTATTGCATTTGCATGTTTTACTACACGTGTTAAGCCTCATGCTAATTCCCATGTTAATGCTCATGGCAAAGTTAAGTTTATACTTGGTCAAGGTTTGCCATAAAGTTCTCTGCTTGTTTGGACTCGCAATTAGTGCGTTTCAGTGCAATAATAAAATAAACCTAGACCAGCTCCAACAGCAAGGACAACTGTGGCGCGGAGCAGTGGGGGCCGTCATAAATAGCAGCGCTTCATAAACAAGCCCCAACTGGCGGTTAACTCTGACCTACGCAGCGGCGAGTTGATTAGCCGAGGTGCCGCCAGGCTGCAAGGAGCAACATTCTTGTACATTCTCAGCATTTTTAACGCCGCGCGGAATCGAGCCACGAGAACTTCATTCACAAAAGTGTTTCACATAAATTCGGGGCCTTGTTTGACTCTGGGCTCGACTGGAAGGTATTTTTACGAGGCGGCTAACAAATTGCGTATTAGGCAAACCAGCCTGGAGCAAGGGCAGGGACAGCTGCCAGTTGCCAGTTGCGTATGTGGCAGGTACGTAGCTTTCCAGCTGGCATGCCACAAAGTATGCTATAGAAAGGTCCCCGCGCCTTTTTCACGCACGTGGAGTTGTGTGTTTGGGGCTCTTGAAGTATTTCCTGGAAAACGCTCGCATTATTTCAAATGCAAATTGAATTTAGTTGGCGGGCATCGTAGGCTCATTAGGGACTCACAGAGTGGGTGAGAGAGCGTGGGTGTGTGAGTGTGAGAGAGAGAGAGGGTGATGTAGGGAGAGTGGCGTATGATAGCGACAACAATAGAGATGACGCACATGGGTGGGTGGGCTGGTGGGCTGGTGGGCTGGTTTAATGTAACAGGCGCCAAAAGCAAACCAAATGCGCAACAGGGAGAGCGAGAGGGCAATGAGCTTTTTGCCCACACAAATGTGAAATGGCAACAAACTGGCGGCTTTCGCGTGGCCTTGCCAGAGAGCACGCAGAGCTTCAAGAGCGCAAAGTTGAAGCGCGTGCAATGCCAAGGCGAAAGTTCGAGCAATGTCACAGAAGTACAGTCAACCAAAAGCTTGCGCAAGACACGCCCCTAGAGAGTGAGAGAGAGAGAGAGAGAGAGAGCTTTGAGCTTTTCGGTGTACGCAGAGCGAGGCTCTGCCAACTGCCGTTATTATTTAGCGTCAATCAACGCTAAATGCCCTTCAACTTGGCTGTGCGAGCGAGACGGCAACAGCGAAAGCGATGCCGTGCAGGCGAAAAATTTCCATAGACCGCGCGTAGGCGCGCGCTCACACACAGCCAAGGACTCGGCCGCTACTACTACATGGAGCTCGGCAAGGTTAACGTAAAAGCACGGCGGAAAAGAGACGGCACGACTGCTGGCAGCAGCGGCAGCAGCAGCAGCAGCAAAAGCTGCCACCTCGCTTTGCCTTAGCAACGGTGAAGTTCAAGGTTAAAGCTGAAGGATTTCTCGCTGTGACATTGCCAATGCCTCCACACGTGGCCATTGCGTGTGACTGAGAAGCAGCAGCAGCCGCAGCTCACGCTCTCTCTCCCTCTCTCTCTCTCTCTCTTTCTTCCTCTCGCTCTATCCACGCTTAGTCTTTGTATACTTAGCAGAGCATGAAGCTGCTTATTGTTTGACTGGACCTGGGCCTCTCTGCTACATCTGCCACCTGGCAGCCTTGAGCTTCTATATGCCACTTGCCACATGCCATATTCCACATGCCACACGCCACGCCAGTCCCCGGCTCTAAGTCGACTGTTGATTACATTGCGGCGCGTGACTTTGATTTGATTTTTAAATGTTTCTCTTAGCTCTCTGGCTCCCTTTGCTCTCGTCCCCTTCACTCCCAGTCATCCATGGAAATTGGAGGCTGCTCGCCCACGCACTGCTTCGCTAAAGGTCAACAAAAGGACGATTCGTCGAGGCGGCTTATTATCACCGTTTCGAATGCCACCCGAAAGTTGTTGCATTGAGCCCACGTGTCGCCATTGAAGTTTGTTTTATTAACTTATCTTCCACGTCGTAGAGTCTGAGCAGGTGGAGCACCAAGTTGATGACAGCTTTACGAGATTTTCTGCCTTAATAGATCTGACTGGCATTCCAAATTTAAATTCTGATAACAATGCGCTCTTACGAGCCAAATTTATAGCAACAAGGTAAAGGTAAATCTCTTAAAATGCTCAAGTATTCATTATAAATGAAAACCATTCTAACTGCCTGACAAACAAAGTATTTAATATATATTATATATATTTAATATATATTATATTAATATATATATTTAATATATAGATATATATAGCTGTATCTTTTATCAGCTCTTAAACTAGGTCATGCCTCTCGTTCACAATGTTCAATATTCCGTTAAGAATTAGTTACGCTGTAGAAATTTAACTGCCAGTCAACTTGCTGTTAACAATTTGTAGGACTCTACAAATGGTCCATATAGCAATACTATATAATAATATGTCATATTATATAATATGTCATTCTACAATGATATAATTTCTCTCGATCAAGCTGCTCAATATTTACTAGATCAGACCAAATATATTTTAACTGTCTGTTAACTTCATGTTAAAAAAATAAATATATATATTTTTATTTATTTATCATTATAATTGAACTAAATTTTAATTCAGCCCAGAAAAAAAACATAAGAATTATTAATATAAAATAATTAAAAATAGATAATAAATATAATAATAAAAAAAAATATATATATATATATATATATTATATTATTATATATAAATTATATTGTAAATGCTTCAAGCAGCCCAATTACATTATGAACTTGAGCCATCAAATTTTAACTGGCTGTCAACTTCCTGTTAATCACGGATATAAAGTTCTTGTTTGCCCTGCTCTTTGTCAACGCTTGAAAACGTTCCACATTATTTCCTTGGTTAGAGGTTGAGCAATAGAATTTTAACTGCCCGTCAACTTGTTGTTAATGACAGCACATTTTCCGCTCAAGTGTTGGTACAGGTGTTTCAGCTCTATTGAGCCACAAGTTTGACGCAATTCGACGCAAACTCACAATTAAAAGCAAATAAATTGCCAAAGTTCAAGCTGGACAGGAAGCTAAAAATAGCCAAAAGTGACTGCAGAGAGCTGCCGGTGGCCGGCCGGTGGCATCGAATGCTATGAAAATGGCAAAGGAGAAGCCGGATGGGTGGCAGCGCCCACTCAGGGTCGCTACGTCAATGCGAAGGGGCATGCAACAAGGCCAATGCCGCGTGAGCTGCGGGTGCAATGGCAACCCTTGCACTTGAACTTGCGCACGCGGCCGTTGCATGTGCCTCATTGAGTGGCGCTAATGCCGTTGCCGTTGCTGCTGCTGCTGCTGCTGCTGGGTGGACTATGTGACCTTCAGCATGAGCTTTCCACACACACACACACACACACACTTTGAGCTTATTTTTAGTAGCCTGCGAGCAAGGGAGACAACTGCATTGAGCCGTTCGCTTGCTCTCTCGTTGCATTCAAAAGGTCATTCGTTTAGGGGTGTGTGCCAAGCTGAGGGTTTTGCCCAGCCTCGTTCAAGGTCATTGCTGCAGTCGCAACTGTTAGCTCAATGGCAACAACAACAACAGCAGCAACAGCAACATGAACTGTAATTACCTAACCCAAACACTTGGCCAGCCCGCTTGGAGGGGCAGGCGCGATTGTCGCATTGACATTGACGCAAATTGCTGAGGGTCAAGTGCATGGTCGTGGCTTTGTTGCCGTAATAAGAGTGAATCAAATTAGTTGGGCAGCCACGACACCCACCTACAAAGAGAGAAAGAGAGAGAGAGAGATAGCTGGGCTTCAATGGCTGCATTTAAATGAATTGGTTTCGCTTTCAGCATTTATTTTTAATGATCTGAGTCTGAAATGAAATATATTTTGTATATATATATATATATACATATATATATATATATATATTTATTAACATTCATAGCTGTGGCAAACAATGAGAAAATTTTGGACATTCTCAGCCGTTTAATCATCAGGGCAAAAAAAAGCAGAAGAAATTAATCCACTGTGATTTTATACACTTGCAGACAGGGTATTACGGGTTGCTGAAGTGGTAGGGCGTATAAATAGAAGTATATATTACGGGTAAGAATAAGCAATTATGAGCATGAACTGTTTGGCTACTTGTCTATTAATACATCAAAAAAGTTTAAAGCTATTTATAAAGCTTTCATTGAATTACGGTTTCTTCTACTCTCATTGGAACTCTGTAACTGGAAAGGAGAGAGGCAAGTTTCTAAACGAAAAATTTAATTAGAATTTGCTTGGGTTTACCCATTAAGCATCTTCATACATATTTAATAAATCCATGAAAATTCAAATACAACTTTTTCATTTAACGCTTTTTGCGCATGACTAGCTTAGGAAATAAACTGTGTAAATTGGAAATATATAAATTGATCAAGTCTTAGTGCCGTCGATTTTTAAATGCAAAAATTATAAAAAAATTAACATAAATTATTAATATAATATTCATTTTTAAATACGAATATAAGATATATATAAGAAATTAATTTTGTTCATCTAATTTCTAAATCTTAATTAAAATTGGCTGAAATTAATAATAATTCATAATTAAGTCTAGGTAAATTTAATATTGTCTGAGCTCTATATTTTTAGGTCAAATTGTAGGACGAGATATATTAATTTTAAAATTGGCAAAATTATTAATTAATTAATAAAAATTATTTAGAATGAAAGTTCTTTATTAATATATATTAATTAATTAAATATTGTATTTATAATATTTAATATTTACAATTAAACTAATTAATTAATTAATATTAATTATTTTAAATAATGAAATGACTTTATTAATTGTAATTCACATAAATTTTAATCATTTAAAAAATGAATTAGAATTAATATTTATTATTTAAAATTTATTTTTTTATAATCATTTATTTATTATTTATATATATTTAATATATGATTTTATATTTATAGTTTATTCAGAATTATAATCAACAATTAACTATAGTTCAATGTACTGACGGTTGAAACCTGTGCGTATATATTATATATATATTTTTATGATCAAATAAATATAGATTTTATATACTCTATATAATACAAATCTATTATCAGACATGTGAATACTCTGTAAGATAAATACGTTTGCCAGAGTATGCAAACTGTGATAGCAGACAGCATTTATTGTTGTTATTAAATGGGAATATAGACAAAGAGAGGGAGAGAGAGAGAGCGAGAACGAGAGCGAGAGCGAGAGAAGGCTTCATTGTACGTCATTGTAATATATGTACAATATGCATGCGCACATATGTGTATACATATTTATATATATGTACTTATTTAATATCAAATGATATGCAGCGCACAATTAAAAATGTTGACGCGCGTGGCAGGCCATAGACCGGCGACCGAGCGATCAGACTGGCTGGGCATTGTACTTACTTTAGGGGTTTCCGCGGGGTACGACGACTGCCGCATACAAATCAGAATGTCGACCATGTTGGAAAGAAGTGCTTACACGCCCTAATTAAGCGGTCAATATGCAGTTCAAGGGTGCCAAGAAGCTCGGGTCCTTGTGCGCTTTATGCATTAGGAGCATTATGCAGACCCCGATACAAAAGGCCAGCTGGCAGGGCAGAGCAGAGCTGAGTAGGGCAGGGCAGGGCAGAGCAGGGCAGAGCAGGGCAGGAAATGCGTTTAATCATTGGTTCACTCACTCAATTCAAGGCGAGCCAAAGGCTGCAGCCAGTGAACTCAAGTGCTGTGCAAGTGCCCAAGCACAAAGAATTGAAATTGGCAGTGGCATCAGAATCGGCATCAGAATCTCAATCTCGGCGGCTCCACTGACTGACTCTGCACTCGCAGCGAGTCGAGGCGACAAAGTTCAGGGTCTGCAGCTGATCTTTTCTTTTGTCTGCATTTGTCTGCAAAAGGAAGCAGCTAATAAGTGCAGTGCGCGACCAAGACAAAAGGCAGCAGACAACGCACAAAAAAGCAGACCAAATATTGACGCCGGAAATATGTTGGCGATGCGACCCGGCGACGATCTTTCGCCTCGACTCTGGTCAATCAAGTTGTCCTTGGCTGCTTTAATGCTCTTTGATGAGTTTTGTGTGGTCAGATTTGGTTTTGGCTTGGCTTTGTGTGGGCTTGCCGGATGCGTAACCAAATAAGACATGTATGTTTTACATATATGTATATATTTATATATGATTTAATCCAATTGTTTGTAATTTAAATTTGATCTGCAAAAGAATATATTTACTTAATATTTAATATATGTACATATATACTTATTATATGTGTGTTGAGCATAATTTATATTTTGCAATATAAATATAATTAATATTTTGAATATATATATATTTTTTAATAATAATAACATTTTTTTTTTATTTTTATTTTTTTTTTAATTTTATCTGTAAAAGAATATATTTATCTAATAATAAATAAATGTATATATTTATTTAATATGTTTATATGTATGTATGTATAATTTTTATTTCTCAAAACTTTTTAAATATAATTCATATTTGTAATACATTTTATATTTAATAATAATTATATAATTAATTTATTTTCTTTAAATTTAAAAAATATATTTTTTCATCTGCATAAAAAATATTAATTTAATATATTTATATTATTCAGCGTAATTTATATTTTTCAAAAACTGTTGATATATGATTAATATTTTTAATATATTGTATATAATATTTATTTTTTCTTATTATTTGTTATATGTTTTTGAATTATTTTTTAATTTATTTATTTTATATATTTTTTAATACATATTTTAAATTTTCTGACACATTTGTGTACTATATTTATTTTTTATTTATAATATATATTTAATTTACATACATACATATATTTTATGTACAATTTTATGTCAAATTTATGTATGATACAGAAGACTCTTGATACGAGCCATAAAATATGCATATTCTTGATTTTAAGCCTTTGAGTTGAGATCTGTGCTCTGGCGCTCTGAGTAAGCGGAGATCTCAAATATGTTAGGTAGCCGACATTAAAGTTGAGCAGTAGCAGGAGAACCGTTAAGGTTTTCCTATTTGGCAACTAATGATCGAGCTCAAGAACAGAGTGAGAGAAATGCTCGAGAGTATGGCTACACTTTGAGTGGGGAAGTCGCCGCCTATATAAAGGAAAGCCTGCAGGGCGCTACCTCAGTCGCATACCTGAACTCCTGGTGGTCAGTCGCCCAGTGTAGTGCAGTGGTCCTCCTCTTGGCAGAACTCTTAAAGTTTAAGACTGGGAGCTGAGGCAAGTACGCCTTTCTGAGTGAGCAGAGATCTTGTAGGCAGCCAACAGAGAAGAGAAGAGCTCAAGAGCTTAGTTAGATTTTGAGTGGGAGTCGCGTGCCCTAGGTAAACGGCAAATTTTGCTGGACGCTTCTTCTGTCCCATACCTGAACTCCTGGTGGTCAGTCGTCCAGTGCAGTGAAGTGCAGTCCTCCTCTTCTTCTTCCCCCTGTGTGTATGTAAGTATTTATTTATTTATTATTTAATATTAAGTATTTTTGCAGAATTATTATTAGTAATATTTATCATTTAAGCAAATGTTTGTTAATAATAATTATTTAAGAAATATAATTATGATCATTATTTTAAAGATCACTACAATTAGACCTCCTGTTTAATTTTTATTAAAATGGATCATTAATTTAAATAAAAATACATATATGCATATATAATAATATATTATCATTTTAAATGCTCTTAGCAGTTAAATAGAAGAGATACTATTTATAAAATTATTGAATAGTATTTGAACCTAAAAAAATGTTGTATAAATTTCAAACTTTGGTTCAAAAAAATATTATTTTATTTTATTTAATATCGAAAAAGTTTTATAATATTAATATTAAAAGATAAAGTATGTTATTTAAATTAAATTAGCTACTAATTTTTAGTAATATTAAACAAAAATTAATACCATTTTTTTTTATATTCAAACAAAGAAATTTAAAAAAAAAATTTTTTTAAATAAAATTTGTATTACATTACAACAAAAATTAATCCATTTCTTTTATATATAATATTTATTTATATATTTTTTTAGTTGCTTTAAATTTTAAGTATAAAAATGTTATTTCATTTTTAATATTAAAAAGAAATTGTTATTTAATAGATTTAAATATTTTATTATATTATTTTTTTTGTCATTATTCTTATTATTTAATTAAACTTCAGCCCATCCCTACAAACACATCGTATATATTCCCTCTCTAGTGCTGCTCTTTCCTTTTTTAATAAAAGACCTCTTCTTGTTCTTCAGCTTAATGCCTGCTTTTATGGCTTAGCCTTGACATAAATATATTTAAAAAAAAAAAAAAAGCGAAATAATTTTGTAATTCTTCAGCGAAGGCTTCTCTTTGGCTGTTGGTGCCTGCCTGAGCCTCGCATTACTGGGTGTGATTTACGGAGACTCCTTTATGAATTATGCAAAAACTGTGAAATTTATTTTTATGCGAGGCACGTTACCTACAGAATCCCAGGATATATAATATTCGGGCAATTACCGGGGGCGCGCAGAGCGGGAATCTTTTTTGCAATTGCATATGGTAATTTCGCCATATGGCGGCTCGGTGACAGTCTCCATTGGAATGTGGGCGTAATCGAGCCCCAACGAGCCATTGAACTCAATTCCCGAGTTTATTTATAATAAAGGCATAGGGTTACAGGGAAACAAAGACAAGCGTGTAAACCTGCTGGTGTCCATTATCCGATGACAAAGAGAGAGCCATAGCGATAGAAAGAGAGAGGGCTACTGTGTGTGTGTGCGTGTGTGTGTGTGTGCGATCCCTTATCGGACACTTGCCAGGTCGCTGTTTATAAGAACTTGAGCGAGAAACGCGAGTTGTCAACGCATGTTTACAGTTTACGAAAGCGAACAGACGCACAGTTTGTTGATCTTGATCTGGGGTCGGAATTGTCTGCGTTGGGCCAAAGCTAAACAGGAAATGAGCCGAAACGTGAGACGCCTTGGGCCGCGTAGTCAAGTCAAGAAACAACAACAAAAACAACAAGCTACAATTCAGATCTGAGTCACTGGCAACCGCAGACCACCATCGCCGCGACAGGAGCCCCAAAGCTAGTCAGGGTCAGGGGCCGGCGCGTCAGCCAAACATTATTATGGCTAAATTTGGGCCAGACAACAACAACAACAACAACACAACACACCACACCACACAACAAAGACACAAGCAGCAAACTTACAAGAGCGACAGGCCAATGCGGCATATTTTCCACGCTCGAAATTGGGTCAAGTTTTGGTTGGCAAGCGAAGTCTGCGGCAGCAGCAGCAGCAGCAGCAGCAGCAGCAACGGCTACGGCAGCAGCTCCTCTGCTTCAGAGTCGATGAATTGGAGTCAAGGTGTCGACAGCAACTAGCAATGAGCAACGAGCAACGAGCAACGAGCGACGAGTGAGATAGCTTTGGTACTGAAGGTTTTTCCGCGATACGCTCAGCTCTGTGGGCTATTTAGAGCGTCAGCGTCAATATTTGGATCTGGGCGTCGCCAAACAGTCGAAACAATTTCAACGCCGCGGACTGACCTTAGCTAACTATGCTTTTTAGTCGCCGAAGGCGAAGAGCTGAGCTCAGCTGATCTTTGGGTTGGGCTTTGAACTTGAACAGCCAGCCAGCCAGCCAGCTAGCCAGCTGGCCAGTTAACCAGTAAGCGCAAGTTCACACAAATAAAGAAACAAATGGAGGTGCAAACAAATTGGAAAACCGAAACCGAATGCCAGCAGCACTTAGACGTTTGACACTCGCCCGCGCAAACCTCTTGAGAGAGCTATAGATAAAGATGAAAGACAGAGATAGAAATAGAAATATAGGAAGATACAGATACAGATATAGATACAGATACAGATACAGATACAGATACAGATACAGATACAGATACAGATACAGATACAGATACAGATACAGATACAGATACAGATACAGATACAGATACAGATACAGATACAGATACAGATACAGATACAGATACAGATACAGATACAGATACAGATACAGATACAGATACAGATACAGATACAGATACAGATACAGATACAGATACAGATACAGATACAGATACAGATACAGATACAGATACAGATACAGATACAGATACAGATACAGATACAGATACAGATACAGATACAGATACAGATACAGATACAGATACAGATACAGATACAGATACAGATACAGATACAGATACAGATACAGATACAGATACAGATACAGATACAGATACAGATACAGATACAGATACAGATACAGATACAGATACAGATACAGATACAGATACAGATACAGATACAGATACAGATACAGATACAGATACAGATACAGATACAGATACAGATACAGATACAGATACAGATACAGATACAGATACAGATACAGATACAGATACAGATACAGATACAGATACAGATACAGATACAGATACAGATACAGATACAGATACAGATACAGATACAGATACAGATACAGATACAGATACAGATACAGATACAGATACAGATACAGATACAGATACAGATACAGATACAGATACAGATACAGATACAGATACAGATACAGATACAGATACAGATACAGATACAGATACAGATACAGATACAGATACAGATACAGATACAGATACAGATACAGATACAGATACAGATACAGATACAGATACAGATACAGATACAGATACAGATACAGATACAGATACAGATACAGATACAGATACAGATACAGATACAGATACAGATACAGATACAGATACAGATACAGATACAGATACAGATACAGATACAGATACAGATACAGATACAGATACAGATACAGATACAGATACAGATACAGATACAGATACAGATACAGATACAGATACAGATACAGATACAGATACAGATACAGATACAGATACAGATACAGATACAGATACAGATACAGATACAGATACAGATACAGATACAGATACAGATACAGATACAGATACAGATACAGATACAGATACAGATACAGATACAGATACAGATACAGATACAGATACAGATACAGATACAGATACAGATACAGATACAGATACAGATACAGATACAGATACAACCTCGCACTCATGGTCCATCGAGCGCGCAACCAGTTTTCCTTCATTCATGATCTTCGCGGCTATTGTGAATGCACGAAACACCGTTAGACGTGAATAAACTATATCCACTTCCGAGAGGCAGAGCCCTCGATCGACGATCGATCCGCCGATTGTTTTATCTTTGCGATTCCGTTTTAATATGCAACGCCCAATGACAACGCGTAGCAGCAGACCTCAGTGTGGGGCCAACACATACCATTGCCGCACTTCCTCAAGAAATTAATCAAAATTTATAGCGAAAATCAAACATGAAGCAGAAGCCCATTAAATACACCGCTAATCAACGCTGATGGGTAATTATCGAATGTGGATCGATTTCGAATCGATTTCATTAAATGCAAGCAGCTCAAATGTGAGAGATACACCCACTCGAAACAGGGCAACCTTGACCGGTTTTGCTGTATATACGGCACTTGATACCTGAAAGATTGCAATTTTAAGTGTCATTGGATATGAAGGATAGAAATGTGTAGATTGCTGAATATTATGTTGGGAAAGTAGATATATATAAATAAAATATAATAAAGTAGATATATACATATATATAAATGTATAAATAAATATACAAATAAAATATAAATATATGGATATGTGTATATAATATATGATTATTCTTTTTATACTTTCTTTGTTTATTTAAATATAGATCCGTATATACTAGAGACTCTAATCCACAACTTTGATTTTTTTTCTAAACCTTACTCAATTTGTAACTTCTTTAAATTTATTATGCATAAAAAAAATATATAAAAATTTTATATTGTTATTTATTTGTTTTTATTATTTATTACTTATTATTTAAGTATTAATTTATAATGATAATTATATTTAATTTATATACTTTTTTATATATTATTATTTATTATTTATTATATTTATATTTTTTTTTCTTTTTTATCTACCTTCTTAAATCCGCTAATATTTAATTCTTTTGATATAAATAAATACATTTTTTTTTTAAATTTTTAATTTTATTTATTATTTATTAGGTATTTGTTATTATTTATATATAGTTATATTTATGTGTATAATCTTAAGGAATGAAAATTCGCATTATTCCTTTTTTATTTTATTATCGACAAATGACAAAAGCAAAATCTCTGAAATTTCTATATCTATTATTTAGTCGATAAGAAAATGGAGCATGAAATATTGTTTTTTTTTTTTTTGCAAATTGCAAAGCATTCTATATGTACATACATATGTATTGCATATAGTATTATATTTATATACATATATGTATAAAACATTACCATAAATTTCCAGGCATTTAAATGGCAAAATACTACATACATATGTATAGAGGTACACATACACATACAGAGAGACATACATAATGCTCAGCTAAGCCAGTTCTCAGAAGCTTTGCACGTCCGCGCACCGTTCGACGATCTGTCTGGCGCAGTATAGTACACACAGATACACACACACATACACACACACACACACACACACACACACACACACACACACACACACACACACACACACACACACACACACATACATATGCCTAACGACTGACAAATGTCTGTCTCTATAACAACAGCTTTAGTAGTCGTATAGCCTTGATCTTGGCAATATGATAACCCTAACCTTGAACAACGTTTTGTGTTTGATTTTTTGTTGTGTGTGCGAGTGTGTGTACGTGTGTGTGTGTACGTGTGTGTGAATTTGTTGTGTGTATATTTTAATGCCTTTTTACTTTGGTCGCGTCGCGTCGCGTTTATTAGAATTTGCTTTAGTCGCGAATAAAAAGTGAAAAAAAGCAAAGAATTTAGCATTTACTTTGGCCTGCGTCTGCGTTTTCAATTAAGCTGCCCCGCCCCCTTTTCGCTGGCCGCCCCGCCCCGCCACGACAAACATCGCCGCTAATCAGGCGAATATGCTGACGAAAGGCGGACAGCTGACTGCGTCAGAGCATCGCGATAAGAGCAACATGCATTCGGCTTTAACTTCCGCTTTGCAACGACTTTGGAAACTGACAAAACCAAAAGAGAAACAGAAACTGAAACTGAAACAGAAACTGAAACTGAAACTGAAACTAGTCGGACACTCCGTCCGATCCGTCCAAGTTCAGATCATTAATTAAAAGCACGAGCCCCCACGGCTCATTAAGTATACAATATATATGTATGTGTGTTAGTCTTAGTCTGTAGCTAAGTATAAGTATTTGATTTGATTTGATTTGGTTTTAAATGAGACGTCGTCTTTACTCGTGTCTCTTCACGGCGGGTGGGCGCGGTGGTACGACGGGGCGGGTTTGACTCAAGTTCGAATGAATTGTTCTTGAAAGATACGTTAAACATTGTCATATTGATTTTAATAGGCGTTAATATACGATGAGCGATATGCGTTAATAGTTATGTGATACGATATACGCTATACGATACGATATTAAGGCAAGTTAAGAGCAAAATTATATAAATTATGCTAAGTTGTTCAATATATATTGTATATAATAACATGCGATACGATATAAATACGATATACACTACGATATATGATGAATGCATAAATATCGTATCATGAATTATAAAACGATAAATTCAAATATACGATATACGATAATGTATATATATGATATACGATATATATAATGTAATATATGTACTGTACATATTATATATCATATATACATATATATATGCTAGGTTATGTATTTATAATACGATATTCAATTAGTCGATTTACGATATTCAAAGCTAAATCTGTCCATATGTAGGAGAAAGGGCATTTGGCATTCGTGGTGGCTAGCAACTTTTCACTCCACGTCCTTGACCATAAACCTGAATATTTTTGTTCTATTTGCTTTTTAATTTTTGTTGCTTTATTTGTTGTTGCTGTTGTTTTTGTTTTTGTATTAAGTTCTGTTTTCTTTTAAAAGCTGTTTTTTGCGTGCAATTCGGCTGCTGCTTGTTTTTTTCTTTCTTTTATTTGCTAAATTATCGCTTATTATTCGGTGCGGCATTTGCGGAGTTTAATTTGTTAATTAGATAAATAGAAATTTTATTTATGTGAGCCACCTCCCGACCCGCCCCTTCGCCTCCCACTCAGCAGCTTAACCTTGACTGTTCAAAAGGCGAATTTCAGTTTGGGTTGTTTTATTTTATTTTTTTTTTTGTCTGTTTGTTTCGCTTGCACCGGGCAAAAGTAAATCAAGCAGGCCATAAAATATGCCCCGAAAAAAGCGTTAAAATTCTAAATAAACAACGCGAAAAAAGCGGCGACAAAAGCAAAATAAATGCAAAGTTCGAGTACATTTCACAATATATAAAAAAAAAGCAAAAAAAAAATAAAAATAAATAAATAAATAAACGCACACATATTAAAAATTCCATTGCTTGATTCCAAATTCTGATTGTGATTTCAATGCACTTTTTGTTGTTTCAGAAGCAATCGTTGCAGCAAAGTTATTTGTGCGGGCGAGCGAGAGAGTCAAAGGCGAAGAGGCGACAGTGAGAGCGAGAGCTACAGTGAGAGTCCAGACAATAACAAAACAAAGCGGCGCGTCCTTGAAATCGCGCGACAGGGCCGCTAAACTCAGGCGACGACGCAAATAACTCACAATAACAGTCGTAAGGGTCAAGGGGAGAGAGCGAGACAGGCATAGCTGAAGCCAAAGAGAAAGATTGCGGAATGGACGAAAGAGAAATAGCTAGCCTGACGTATGTGTACATATATGACGTATGAAGGAACATGGGACGCGGAACGTAGAACGTTGAACGTAGAACGTGCGAATGCGCTGTGTGAGTAACTGCCGCTAAATGCTGAACAATGCAATCGAATCGAATGACGGCGATTGCGATGGCGCGAAATGCACGCCCAAAAATAAATAAATAAATATCAATTATATAAATATGTAGATAATCAAATTTTTGTTTTTTTTTTTTCAATTGGCCTCTTCAATACAATTGTCGAGTAATTGCAAATTATACAAAAAATAAGAGAAAAATGGTTCAACCCGACTAGAGGATACCGGGGATTCACTTATATATATTAATGTGTAAATAGTAGAGAATGAAACCTATGATTTAGGTAATCTTTGTAGACATATATAAAAATATATATAACTTTACTGTATTCAATATTTCAATGAGGATCAGGCTTACCTTACCTACATTTTATTATATATATATTATTATATTTTATATTTATTTCTTCAAATTTTTAAAGTTAAAAAAAAAAAATAACTACAAAGACAACTCTTTATTCTCTATATATTTAACATTTCACGGGTATATATATAGATATTTTTTCAGAAATGTAACGATATACAGTCTATATATACATATATGAAGGCTACTTTGTGTATTCCACGTAAACACTTGTAAAGAATGCGGACTCTGCGAATTAAAAACCCTTGACAAAATTATAAAGTGCCTGACATTACGTTGTTGATACATATACATTTATATATACATAGATGTGCAGTATAGGTATATCGATTCAGGGTTATATAGCCAATGGGGTTCGACGGCATACGCTCTATATAAAAACTTTGAAATCAACGCAAGTCTAGGAATTGCAAATATCTAAGGATAAAATAGTTCATATTTAATTTGTTTTATATATAAATATATAAATATATTTGAATATGCTCATTTACAGGGTATGGCACAGTCGTGTTTGTTAATTCTTTCATTGCTGTGCTTAAATTTCACCATGGGCTGATTTTCGTGTAAAGTGCAGAGCATTACGAATGCAGTGAGGTTCAAGGACAGTTCTTGTACCCAAATCAGAAATGAAGGGGGCGGGGAGGGAAAGTAAGTATCGTGCCTTGGGTTGTTTATTGTGTATTCAAAATTGTAATATATACATATATATATATATCGTATTTTGAATATCGTATATTGTGCATATATAATTATAAACTAATGTATATAAAATGGTGTCTAATGAATATCGTATACTGAATATCGTATGTCGTATATTGAATATCGTATATTGTATTGCTCATATTATGCTGTAAATCGTGTATACCGTGTGAATATCGCTTATTGTATATCGTATATCTATAATTTTATAAATATATATATCTTAGGTATATACTGTTATTGTCCGACACGTAATTGTGGCATTACCCTGATCACTTCGACCTTCTTCCGCCTATTGAGCTCTGCCTCTACCCGATCATTTTACGCTCCACTTGGATCGAGAGCTGCTGAAGGCGAGTGCCCAAAAGATCTTGTTGTTCTTCGCCTTTAATCGAACATAAATTATAAAGAACATTTTTATTGATCGACTGTAGCAGCAAAATTTATGTTGCAAATCGCATGTTTTGTGGTTTTTCATCATTCCACATCCAGATCCAGATGCGTCGACTTTTTGTTTTTAATTTTTTGATTTACAGATCGTAAAATATATAAATATAATGAACATTTTCACAAAAGATCGACACGTGTGCGTCGCGAATTGATTAATTCCCAATAGATGTTTATAAGAAAAAGGAAAAAAATATATATATATATATATATATATATATATATATATATATGTATAAAAATTAATATAAAATATGTATAAAATTTTATATACAAGTGTATTCAAAATATATATCAATTTCTATATATATTTATCTGTGCTTGGTAGTTGTTATTGTTGCTAGGCGAGAACGAGTTGATTTTTTGCTCGGAATATGTCTGGGATTACGCCGACTGACAAACTCGAAACTAGCAACAAAAATAAATTCGTATGGACAATGCGAGTCGACTAGAAGATACGCTATAAATTGAAAGAAAGAAATTTTAATATCTATAACTATATATATATATATATGTATATATTATATATATATCAGATTGTTATTCTAATCTGATTTTTAAAACGTAATAGCTATATCACAAATCAGATAAGATATTGATTGAGATTATAATTCTAATTCTGGTCAGATTTCCGTATTACAAATGAAATGAAAAATAGAAATTGTTTATTCTTGGGTTAAGAGTTAACTTTCAACGTGAGATTTTTATAATATAAAATTTTAAATTTATGCTTCTCTTACATTAAGGTGCAAAAAGTAGCAATATATTGACCAAAGTTACAGGGTATTTACAGACAGTTGTCATTATTTATTTTTAATTGAATTTTGTAATTTATTTATTTCTCGATAATTCAAGTCATATGTCTACGCAGAGTCTTCATAAAGCTTTGTTTATTTAAGTGCTTCAGTTACAGGGTATTCGAAGCGGGATTAAACTTGAATCAAAAAATATGTATATACAAATGTACATATATATATATTAGTATTTATGTGTATATTTAGCTCTGTAGCAACAACACCAAAAACAAAAACCAACAAAAATAAATAAAATAACAAACAGCAATATTAATAAACAATAATTGTTCAAGGTCAAGATGCGAATATTGCTTAGAACAAAACAAATGCGAAATAACAAGTTGGCATGACTAACTAAACACTGTGATGGACTAGACAATGCCCTGTAAATAATGTTGTCAAGTGTGAGTGTAGAGGTTCATAATATAAATATATATAATATTAATATAAATATATATAATTAATATTATTAAAATATTTAACACCATTGAAAAATATTTAAATATTTATATAAAAATATATAAAATATATCAATTTAAATATATAATATATATATATATATATATAATAATAATAATATATATAATATATGAACTATATATGCATGTAGCTTATGTAACTCAGTCTGGCCTATAAGAAGCCTAGAAGTCTTTCTACAGATTTTCTCGCCCCGAATATTTCCATTGAATGGTAATCGTAGAACAGGTTTCCAACTATGGGCCACTGGCAAAGGGGGCTTGGCAGGAGATTCTTCAGTAGATTGCGCACAAATATTTATTCACAGGTGGAAATATTATGCGAGTGTGAAATTTCATAGTTAATCGGAAGTGCGACAAACTGACAAGCAGCGAGCAGCTTGAATGAAGTTTCGAGTGAAATAGCTGTAAAAATAAATGAAATTCAGGAATAAATTCCATGATTGATTTAAAGAGAAATCAAAATAAAAATTATATACGAAATGAATATAGAAAAAATATATGTGTACAAGAGGATATTCAAAAAAATAAGCATACATTAGGATATAGTATCTATAGGTATTTAATAATATTAATATCTGTGATTCTGAAAGATGAGCATAAAGAGGGATAAATTGTGCTATAGTATATATGGGTATATAGATAATATCTGGATATCTGAATATATCTGGATAATATCTGTGATTCAGTAAGATGAGCATAAAGGGAGATAAATTATGCTATAGTATATATGGGTATAGACATAGATAATATCTGTGATTAAGTAAGATAAGCATAACGAAAGTATCTATAATAATAATATCTATGTGCACATAAGGAAGCGTTCAGTAATCTAAGTTATTTCATTGGGAGCAAAGCTTGAGCGATCCTATAGCACGTGATGTCACTGCGACATAGAAGTCTAGAACCTAGAAGCTGCTCTATTCCAAAATTCAACTGCGCACTTTGTGCAACTATTTTGTTTTGCGCTCTATTCAAAACAAAAACTATTTTTGAAAACTGCTCGAATACACACACACATGAATAATAAAAATACATATAAATAAATATATATATATATATTATATAAGAAGCTATAAATCTGTTGTTCTGGGTAATACGAGTAGATGTACGAGCTTTTCGAATTTATGATCATATTTTGGCATTTGCTTTCTGCTGCCCAACGCGTTATTTGATCGCCAAATGTAGGCAGCGGCAGCGGCTGCGGCAGCGGCAGCGACTGAGGCAGCGATAGCAGCAGCGGCGTAGCCAAAACGGCCCAAGGTCAGCGTCTTCTCCTCTGCTCCTCTGCAGCCCGCGCTGCTCTTTAGCTCCTCTCGCGTGTGAGCGTTTGAATAATTAAGTGTGAAATGAATTAATTTCAATAGAACTTTTTAGCATGCGCTGGCCATATTTAGACGCATTTAGGCAATTGAACGAACAACATATTAGAAATGTGATTAATTTGATTTGATTGAGTTCAGGCCTTTGAGGGCGAATGTTGTAAAAGTTTATAGCTCCAGCAATAGCAGGAGTAGGAGCAGCAGCAGGAGCAGGAGCAGAGCAGTCAAGCAGCCTCGTAGCCAGCTTGAGGCCCTGAACACGCCAGATCAATGCATAAAAAAGCCAGAAATAGCTAGATTGGCAATTTTTCATTAAATGAAATTTGTTCCTGCCAGACACATCTTTTCCTATGCATTTTATATGCAAATCATTCCAATTTGAAATTTGTTGCCCCGCTGCTTTGGGCTTTCGAAACGCCAGATCTGGCAGGAAAATGGCCGAATTGGCAAGAATTTCTAATGAAGTTAATTACAAGTATTTCTTGTAGATCGAGATAATAAATAAATAAATAATCCTATCTATAACCATTTGTAAGCCCATCATTAAATTTTTTTTTTTTTTTTTTTCCTATAGTTAAAGTATGTAAATGATGTTTTTATAAACAGAAGCAATTTTGCCTTGAAGCTTGAAGTTTAGTGGTTGGCAACCTTGTCTCACAACCTATTTAGATTTTCCGATACTCATACTAGGGACAATTCATATGAAAATTATAACTTAATGTAGTATTTTTACATTTTTTTATTTTTTTATTTTTTATTAAAAAAAATTAATAATTTTTAATTATTTAAATTTAAAAAATATAATAAGTAAATAAAATAAAATAAAAAATGTAAAAAATAATAAATAAACAAAATTAAAAATTAAAAACATAAATAAAAATATAAAATAAAACTAAATGAATTAAAAAAAATTAAATTAAATAAATATAAATAAATATAAATAAACAAAATTAAAAATTTTAAAAATAAAAAAAATTTTAAATATAAAAAAATTAAAAAAAATTAAATTAAATAAATATAAATAAAAAATAAGAAAAAAACAAAATTTAAAATTAAAAAAAAAAATATATATATAAAATTAAAAAAAAAATTAAATTAAATAAAAAATATTAAATAACACAATAAATAAAATATAATAAATAATAAATAAATATAATAAATAATAACATTAACACTTCCATCTTGACTGTCATTTTGATATTCCAAATAAATCAGATAAATATTTTTAAAGCTATTTCATATATATTTGGGACTATTTGAAATGCTATATAAAAATAATTATTTAATTAATATACAAAATTGTATAATTAAAAGAAATATATTAATTTTTCAATTCTGTAATTAACATAAATTCTAATTAAATTAAAATAAAATTTTAGTTGTGCTCATCCAGCGGCAAGCGAAAATGAAACTGAAACCGAAATCGAATTGTGGCGCCGCAGCGTGCGGCATGTGAGCAAAGCTGGCAAATGGCAAATGGGAAAGGAGGCGAGTGGCTCAGCTGTGAAAGTTGCGGCCTGTGAAAGTGAAAATGGAAATGCTGCCACAGTCGCTGCTGCCGCAGCCTCAGTCTCTGCTGACATCAATTTAGCTTTGCGCCAAGGGGTTTGGGCAAAAGTGGGCCAGGAAAATCGGCAATAAAAAACTAATGTACATATACATACTAATATATATTTTATACATATATATCAATTGAACAGGTGCTGCAACTAACTGGCGACTGGCAGCTTCGCAGTTTTGCCTCAGCAATTAAATTAGTTATTAAAATTATATTTATTTGTTTCCATTATTGCCATTGCCTGCGTGACCTTGACAGAGAGAGAGAGAGAAAGGGAGAGAGAAATACACATATATAATACTAATATATTATCAAATGTGAAATGTGAGTCAGTAAATGTTGCAAATGAATTAACAAACTGGTTTCGCTTAGCCACAAAATTATTAAAAATTATAATTTGCAATTTAAACAAGACTCAAATTAGGAAGTTAGAAAAAAAAAAACAAAAAAATAAAATAAAAAACCAGATCAAATTCTGGTTAATTTAACAGGCGTTAATTAATTTTAAAAATCTAGTTTAAAATTAATTTATGTAAAGAATTATACTAAATAATTATACCTTATATGCAATATTGCAAAATACAAAAATATAATTTAAATAATTATTGTGTATTCCTTAATTATTAATTTTCATTATAATTGTTTTATCTACTATTTAAATTTAAAAAAAAAACATATATAATAATAATAATTAAATGTAAATCAATAACAAAATTAATGATTAAAACAAAAATATTTAATAAATATTAAAAAATATAAAATATCACAAATATATACGAATGATATTAATTAATTAATATAATATTCATTATTTATGTGCATTATTATTATTAATTAATATATATTTTTATTTATTAATAATTAATTTATATAATATTCTTTATTGATATACATTATTATAATTATTAATCAAGTTCTTATGATTTTAATAAACCTGTATTCAATAGATAACTGAATACATAAATACAAAATGAAAATATAATGAAAATAATAATTTATTAAAATATACAAAAATTAGCTAATAATTTTGATTATTCAAATTTATATAAACATAAATTATAATTTAATTAGAAATGCTAATCAGGCTAATGTAATTCGTTTGTAATTGCACACGAAAATACATAAATTAGACTAAATTCGAGCTAAAAATAAATTACATTCTTACATTCTTCAACTAATTCTATGAAATTTGTCAACATTTCATGCTTATAAATAATATGAGTCACTTGCCTAGACGACGCGCATGCAACTAGATTTGCATATCTATTTACATGCACACACACAGCCACACACACACACACACACACACATGGACACATGGAGCAACAGCTGCAGCTCAGTTTTGGGTCGATGTACACGCCAAAGCCAAGTGTCGCTGACGCAGCCGAACTTCAGTTGCATGAGTCGAATCGGTGCTCGTGGAGCACTTGAAGCCGGCGTGCAACAGCAGCGCAATGATAAGACCCGCCGGCAATGGACGCCAACGAAAAACAAGAAAGAGAGAGAGAGAGAGAGTACGAGCGAGCTCGTTAAAGAGTGGCCAAGCACCAGCAAAAGAGCAAAAGCAGCGCACAGACCGAACAAGAGCTTTAACAAAACAAAGAGCGAGCTATAGAGAGAGCGCACAAGCAAAAGCTCTGTGGCTGTGGTGAGTTTAATAAATTTGAATTTTGATTGCAGGCAACTGCAGAACGAAATATGTTAGGAAACTTTAATAAATATAAAAAAAAAATATATTATAAATTGAATGCAAAATAAGTATAAATTTCAATTCAATTTAAAAACAATTCAATTGTAATTAGAGCAGATGACAAATTTTCCAGTGCCCACAAATTGTGCATTATCTCTGGATATAATGTATATTATGCCCAGCGTTTAATGATGCGACGTGTCGTCGCGACGGCGTCAGCAGCGGCGTTGGCAGCGGGTGCAAATGCGACCTTGACCGTGAAATTTAAATTTAGAAGCTACGGCTGGCTACGACGTAAAAAAATTGCAAAAAGCTTTTTCGCTTTCTTTGTGTAAGTGTAAATGTGCACGCACACACACACACACACACACACACACACACACATGCATATGTATCTCTATGTGTGTGTGAGTGTGTACATTAATGTAAGTTAAGGGAATTATAATTGCAATTAAGCCACAGGTATAATCTGTCTCTCTCTCTCTCTCTCACTCTTATATACACGAAGTATATATGCAATTTATATGTCTCATGTGGCTTTTCAGATATTTGCGAAATTCGAAATTTTATTTTTATCAGCAGCAGACGCCGTCGCCAGACAGTTTAATTGAAATGTGAACTTGCATGCAATTATGCAAATTTTCTAAGAATACGATAAGCGCATGAACATTTAAAAATAAACATCTGTTGGCTTATTAGGATATTTAAAAAATATATCGTAATTGCCAGTAATCCACATATTAATCGATAAGTTTTCGTTAAGTGCAACTTTCGTCCAGAAATCGGAATATTTATTGATAGTTTAACCTACTTCAACAAAGTAACTTAGCTACTTCTCCAAAATTCAAGATAAAAGTTATCTCATGCTTGGCGACACGTAGCAAGACGCAAGTGACGAAAATCATACAATAAATAAAATGAAATCATATATTTAATATTTAAGGTGGTAAATTACTTTGATTCCCTAACAAAACATTTACATTTACATTTTTCATTTTCAGTTAACAATAACATTAATATTTGCAATGTTTAATTTTAAGTCAAATAACGACTTAATTCAAAATTTAAGAAATTTACCGCAGCCAATGCACAGTGTGCCCAGCGCAAGGCAATTGAAATATATCAATACACGAAATATATTAAATAAATTACATGATATTTTAAAGTAAAAAAAGTAATAATAGAGTTGGAAATGCAAGCTAATACAATATTTTTACACTTCAGGTAATAGACAAATTCATTTTAATACTGCAATTATGGAAATATATTAACATACTTCGATTACACATATCTGCCAACCGCCACTTATTTGCCGGCAACTCATCGAAAGCTATCGATAGGTATAAGCTACTGCAATTGGCGGATTTACCATTCAGTCATTGTTGTAATTTGTGTTATTTCATTAAATTGAGCAATTGTCACTTGACAAAGTGCAACTTTGTCGGCTTGAAATTGTGCCTTGAATCTTAATTTGCACCACAATACAGCAATTGGTAACCGCTGTTACAGAGTCGGCCAAAAATTCACGCGCACGTGGGACGCAAAACACATTCCATGTTAAAATGCTAGAGGAAACGTTTAGCGAATATTTTCTGTGCAATTTCAATGATGCGCAGCATGTGGAGGGTAAGAAGAAAGATAATAATAATAATAGGATTGTCAATATTAAAGTCAATTACTTTGCAGCTCTGCCGGCTGATGCGCGCCTGCGAAAGCTTTGGAGCAGCCCAGAGCTGTGGACAGTGGACGAGCTACAGACAATCATAAAACGCTGGCAAGACAACAGCCAGCAGGAGCTAAAGGCCGACGAGCAGGCAACAGAATTGCTAAATGACTTTTTACAATTGATTTTTGCCTTTGTGCAAAATAATTTCACTGGACCCTTTGACAAGCTCGCAGCCTGCACAGAAATGCTGCAGGCGTTGAAACTGGAGCAGAGTGAGGCACAAGAGCAGCTGAAGGCCAGCGGCGAGGAACTGAATCCAAATGTTAAGACAGCACAGCTGCTGCTCATAGCAAGGCAAATGCTTAAGACACTAAGTGCTGCGCAGCCCACGTCGAAGGTGGGTCCACTATGGCACTATGGCAATTCCCTTATTCTTGGCTAATCTCTAATAATCCTCAACAGCTGCTCTGCTGGTGGCGCCTGCGTTTGGTCTGTCTGCAGCAGCACATACTGGACGACCTGGCGAGCGCGCTGTACGAGGACTTCAAGCTGGCAGCTGCTGAGCTGCGTCCGCATTTGTCAGCCTTTGGCCAGCTGGAGCTGCAGGCGCTGCTGCTGCTTGAGCTGGCCAATGGCTATTTGCAGTTCCATCGCTCTGATCTGGCTGCTCAGATGCTGGACGAGCTCTGTGCGCATCTGCAGGTGGAGCTCAAAGTCGAGGGTCTGCTCGGCGTGCGCACCAAGTTCCAGCAGAAGCCACTGCCCCAGCTCTGCTTGAAGGTGGAGCAGCAATCGACGGAGCAGGACGCCCTGCCCACAGCTCAGCTGAGCAATGCAGAGACCAGACTGCCGCACCTGCTGCTGCTGGAGGATGACACACGCCTGGAGCGCATACGCTTCACAGAGCCCAAGGACAACGAGGTGATGACGCTGCCCAGCGTGCTCCAGGCGCTGGTGCTGGCCAAGGTGTGAGTAGCAACTGATATATATAGACTCTATATACTCTCTAATCTTTGCTCATTTGTTTCCAACTTCCAGCAAGCAGCTGAAGCGCTCGCAACCCAAGGATCGCCTGGCCGATGAGCAGCTGGAGCCGTATACCCAAACGCTGCTCTATCAGCAACATGGACCGCTGCAGGTGCGCCAGGCGGCCCTATTACTGAACTGCCATCAGGAGTCGGGTCAGCGACGCACTGTGGAGCGCAGCTGGAAGCAGTGCGAGGAGTGCGTCAAGCTGCTGGACAACGTGGAGCAGCATACGCTGCGTGCGCGTCTCTCCTATGGCTTCGCCTCCTTTCTGCAGCCCAAGTGGCAGGTGCAGCTCCAATTGGTTGATCTGCTGCGCTCGCTGGGCATGACCAAGACGGCGCTGGATGTCTGCCTGCAGATCCAGGCCTGGCAGCAGGTCATCGAGTGCTACACCAGCTTGGAGCTGCGCCACAAGGCAGCCGAGATCATACGCCAGGAACTGGAGAAGCAGCCCACCGTCCTGCTCTACTGTCTGCTGGGCGATGCCGTCGATGATCCCCAGTGCTACGAGCAGGCCTGGGCGCACTCCAAGCAGACCAGCGGCAAGGCGCAGGCCTATTGGGGCAACTACTTCTACAGGCGCGCCGACTACGCTCAGGCCATCGGCCACTACGAGCTGTCGCTGGAGATCAATGCGCTGCAGGAGTCGATTCTGCTGCGCTGCGGCTACTGCGCCATCCAGCTGGAGCGCTGGGAGTCGGCCGTCAAGTGGTACTTGGGCTACACCCACCTGGAGCCCAATGGCTTCGAGTCGTGGAACAATCTGGCCAAGGCGCTCATCAAGCTGGGCGACAAGCAGCGGGCTCATCGGCTGCTCGGCGAGGCGCTCAAGTGCAACTACAACAACTGGAAGGTGTGGGAGAACTATATGCTCGTCTCGGTGGACACCGGCCACTGGGAGGATGCGATGCGTGCGTATCAGCGGCTCGGCGAGCTCAAGCAGCATTTCCTGGACGAGGAGGTCCTCACGCGCATCGTCTACGGCATTGCCAGGCAGATGCAGTCGGATTGCTCGTCGCAGGCCATGTCCAGTTCGTTGCATCGTCGGATTACCCAGCTGTTGGGCCAGCAGTGCGTGCAGCATGGCAATGATCCGATGGTCTGGGAACTGGCCGCCCTGGTAGCAGCGACGCCGCTAAAGAAGGCTGAGCGCCTGGTCAAATCCTATCGCGCCTACACGGCCAAGCAGCTCAACTGGGAGACGAAGTCGGCGCATGCCAAGAAGGCGCTGGGTCTGTGCCTGGAGGTGGCCGAGCTGTCGGTGGCTGCCATCAAGGAGCACGGCGAGGACGAGAGCGAGGTGATGATAACGTCGCAGCTCAACTCGAGCCGCCTCGCAGCCACCTCCTGCCTCAATGCGCTCAAGCGCGCCAGCCTGGTGGAGGTGCCCAAGGAGCAGTCGGACCAAATGGACCACCTGGAACAGCAGCTCACGGAGCTCACCCGCATCGTACAACAGCGCATGCAGCGCAGCTAATCCCAGCCGACGCCTTGTACATAGGTTTCTTAAAGCATCTTTAATATATTCTATATAAATGTATTCTAAAGTGTATTCAGCTTGGTGGTGATGAGGACGCGCACGCTCTGGTCGAAGGCGCCGGCCACGGCCAGGCCCAGCTTGTCCGGGTGCCAGTCGAAGCTGTGCACGGGTTGGGAGCTGAGGGTCACGGCGCTGATCATTTGCAGCTTGCCAGCGACGCCTTCCTTGTTGCCATCGGCATCGTCGAGGACGCGTCGATCCGGATACTCGTATTTCCAGAGGCGTATGGAGCCGGTGCCGCTGCCCGTCAGGAAAACGTCGCGATTCTGCGGCAGGTGGCGCACGGTCCAGACGGTGGCCTTGGGGCCAGTGATGACGCCGTTGCTGCCCACGCTGCGGCCCGCATTGCGCTCTTCCACGTAGCTGAAGCCCTTGGTGGGATGCTGTGTGCGCATGTCGTAGACCAGGAGGCCGCCCTCCAAGGTGGTCACCGCCAGCTTGTTCATGGGTATGTCGCGTCGGTCGAACTCCAGGCCGCAGATGCCATTCCTGATGGTGGCCTCCCAGCGCACGCCCATGGCCCGCAGATCGAACAGCTTCAGGTCCCCGTTGTCGTAGCCAGCGGCGATGAGGCGATCCTCCTCGTTGTAGGTGTTGCCAAAGGCCAGCGCCCAGCAGTCGCGTCGCAGATTGCTCCTGTTGATGCCATCGCCCATCTGTGCGGGCGGCGATATGTCCACCACGGGCTCCTGGCCCTGGCGTATGTCCCACACCTTGATAGCGCCATCCCGACTCCCAGTCACGATCTCCGGTGCCCCACACTCCAGCTGGGTGCCGCCAATGGCATCGATGCAGTTGATAATGCCGGCGTGCCCCTTGACATTATAAACAGCCATCTCGGGGCGCTCCAGATCTCTGCGTGGGATAGGAATTTACTTATATACATCTTGGAGCATTTATTTCTTCACTTACAGCACTTGGAGTCGCCCCTCGAAGTCGCCAATGGCCATGTGCCGGTTGCGCAGCGAGGAGGCGCCAAAGGTGCCGCACTTGAAGGCCGCCTTCTTCTCCACAGACTTGACTTTCTTCAGCTTATCCTCGTTCAGCTCATAAATGTCCAAGATGCCATGGCTGTTGGGCTTGGAGCCGAGTACCACAAATTTGGCTGAGAGGGGTATCCACTTTGTATCGTACACCGTGTAGTTCACGGATTCGTGTAAATGTTCAATTATCTGTGGCTTGTCCATGATGTTAGCTTTCTTTTATTATATTCAATGCGGTCTTTATATGTTATTTTCCGAGTTGCTTGGAAATTCAAAAGCAACTTGTTTTCGGACTGTTGCCATGGCTCCTTTGATGACATTCCGTCGATTAATAATCGGCGTGTTCGATAACACGAGAAATGAATTGTCGGCGACTATGGCAAAAGCCGTCACCAGCAGATACCCTGTTGTCGGCAAGCAATTAATATTAATAAATATATATTCACTAGTTAAGAACTTCTGCTTTTTATATAATATAATTAATGTAATACATTGATAAATATTTTTGAATTTTCAAATATATTATTTAAATGAATTAAGATGTGACCACACTATACGCATCTCTAATTACCTTGAATCAGCACTGAGTAGCCTAGTTATCGATAGTTCAGGCTATCGAACGTGTTGTGATGCCGTAACAACACAGAATTATAAAAAGTTGAATTTGTAAAATAAAACATGCTGCGCGCTGGTTGTCAATTATTCAGTCCGTCAACTGTGGCGGCTGTCAAAACTGGCAGCAATAATTTTGCATTGGAATTTGTCAGATATCGTCGCAAGCCGCGCTGGCTGCCGGTGGCCAAGAGCAAAATCTTCCGCGTGCCCGAGCGCAAGAAGCAGACCGAAGAGGAGCGCACGGAGCTAATGCGGCTACACAATAACTACAAGTGAGTAAAATAAAACAGATATAAACATTAATTTGTAATCAAAATTTTTATACAGAACCCAGCTGCGTTCCGTCCGTCAATATTTGCGGGAGGAGGTGGTGAGACTGCAGGAGACGTCCACAGCGGATCACATAGTGCTCACGCCCGAGCAGGAGGAGGCAGAGTTCCAGCGCTGCATGGAGATAAACGCCGCATGGAACGCCAAGATTGCCGCGGAGCGCGAAGCCCGATTGGCCAAGGAGCGCGAAGAGAAAGTGGCCTACGTGCAGGAGCGCCTCGAAGCGGGACAACTGCGTGAGGAGGAGCGACGGGAGCGAGCCGCCGAGCGTGTACGCTACGAAATCGAACAGTCCAAGTCATTCATCACACGCGACAATCTGGATGCGGCCATTGAAACGGCGCTGGCCAATCCCGTCGATCACAACTTTGCCATCGACCTGGCGGGCAATCTGATTAAGGGGCGTGCCACGCAGCCGCCCAGCAACTAGGACTACAAACAATTCATTACCTATGTATAAAAATAGAGTTTACTCGGTAATCAATTTGCAGTTAAATAACTTACGACGAATGCGTCCTATTTACAAGAATTATTACATGCTCCTAAACTAAACTAAACTATATCTAAATTGGATTTCGCCGTAGAGTTTAGTGAGTGCTATGTGGCGGCAGCTCCTGCTGAGGCTGTGGGTAAGGATGACGTTGCGGGTTTTGGTTGCTTGGCAGCTGTCTCCAGCTGACTGAACAGATGCTCCCAGTCGGGTGTTGCCTTGAGCTTGGCCTGGATGGGACCCAGATTGATCATGTTGCCGCTCCTCTGCTCCCGATTGCTACTAATAGACATGAGCTCCTGCAACGAGCAAGGATTAGACATAAGAACTGTTAGGGATGTCGATGACATACCTGCAGGAAACCTGAATCCAAGCCTAGATCTAGATCGAAATGGGTGTCGCCCAGCTGCAGCTTGACGCGGCCGGAACGATACCGTAATATCTTGCCTATTTGACCCTCCTCCAGCTGGGCCAGCAGACTGGGCTTGGGCGCACCTCCAGCACCCGGTGTGGACAACGGACTGCTGGGCTGATCTGAGGTTGCGCTTGCCGCAGGCTTCTCTGCGGCTGCTGGCTCTGCATCATCACCGTCGTCCGCCACGCAGGGCAGCACGTTGGGCAGCTGCATGATGAACAGCTGCGACTGAGGCGCTTCGAGAAAGGCGGCAATGCTGCGTGGATAGCGTCCGTATTGTGCGGGTGGCTCCACCAGGCCGGACTGCAGGCCCACGTGCAGGTTCTGCAAGTGCTGCGCCACAGCCACTGAGTCTGCAAAGAGCCACAAATGAAAACTGCAAAATTTATACCAAAATTTCAGCTTACCTTCTGTTTCCGAATTTTCCTTTTTAATTTTGACTTTCTGACTGGCCCAGAGCCCTGCAGGGATAGAGTTTAGATGGTCAATAGGTGCTTTAGGTTATCTGGTAGCTCTAGAACAATTACCTTCCTTCAGCATCACCGGCTTGAAGTTCAAATCAGTCTTATCAAGCTCGCCTTTTTCCTCTTCCGAGGATTCGTCCTCTTCGCTGACATCGCTGCTTATTAGGTCTCGCACTCGCTGATCCTGCGACTTGTCATCCTTGCGCTTGCGTGACAGAGTCACCTCATCGCCGCCGCGCGCATATGATGAGCTGCCGCCGCCACTTGTGGACTTTCGTATGTGCACGGCGCCAGCGCCTTCGGAGAAGACGCCCGTCGTCTGGATGAGTGTGGAGTTGCCATTGCCAGCGCCACGTCCACGTGTTGCACCACCAGCGCCACGAGCACCACGGCGACCACCTCGGGGCTGGGTAAAGTCCTTGGACGTCTTCACATTTCTGTTTCAAGAATTTATGCCATAAGTTTCAGTGCTGGAGCGGCCTGGACCATGAGCTACTCACATGTTTTTGTTGCGTACAGCATTTAAATTGGGCGCAAACACCTTTTTGTTAGCCGTGGTTGCACCTCGTCCGCCCAGGGTCAAGTCTCGAGCTGGCGTCAGCCGCGACATTCCGTTGGACATGTTACTCAGTGGAGTTGTTGACGTTGCTGCGCTGGCTGTGGCAGTTGGTTGCGCTGCTGTTGACGCTCTCTTGGCTGGCATTGTAGACTGCTCCACTCGGCACTGCCGCTGGCCAAATGTGGCCACAGGAGTCAACTGTGGAATTTATGTCGGCTATTAACAAAATTCAACGAACTGGGGGATTTGACGATGATTTGATTTGAGGTTAATTGGTAGAGTGTTGCGAAATGTATGCAATACGCACATGCCGATAAGCGTGCCAAAAGCTATCGATATATCGCTGCACTCATGAGTGTTACTGTATTTCAGCAGTTTGTATTGCGTGCTTTGCAATCTGCGCGGCGTTTGTGCTTATGGTGTATAAATATATCTTAATTTTTTATTTTAAGTGATATAATAAGTGTTTTTATGTAGTCAGAGCAATGTTGAGAGTGGTAGTGTGACTTGCTCACATCGTATAAGCTTCAAATTGCAGAATTTCGCGTCGCGCGTTAACTGAGCTGAGATGCCAATCAGCTGTTTGTGGATTTTCAATAAGTGAAGCCGAATATATCGATAAATATTAAAATATGGCAATCACTTTCGCGGCTTGCCAATTCGATTATTATTTCAAAATATTAGATCATTAAATGCAATTGAAACTGAAATGTGCTTTAAAAATTGTGTTTGTGTGTTATTGTGCGGCAAAATGCCAGTTCGTGAAATTGCGCTGTAAAAATAAATAGTGTCGCGTGCAGAGTTTTTGATTGATCAGCTGGGTATTCTGTAAGTATATATTTACAGATATTTATGCATATATAATATAATTTATAATAATTTATATAACAATATAAGTTGTACTTTTTTTTTCAAACTGCAAATACATTTGTATTATTTGTTACTTTGTTGGCATTCATTATGTTTTGCAGGGTATTTCGTCTTCTACTACTCCTCTATAGCAATTATGCTCGCTTTGCTAAGCTAATTCCATATGTTTACAAACGTGTTTATAATTTGATACAATTGCTTGTTATGTCTCCGGTTTTATTGAGTAACCATAAACTTTTAGGCAAACTTTAATTTGTAAATATTTATTTGATTTTTTATAATCTTTAACTTAATATTTTTTTTTAATACTTTCACTAAGCTTCGACTTTCTTATAATCCTTTTTAATATCGGTTTACCATAAGAAATGTCTGAAAGATAACTACATAAATACATCATGCCTATATCTGGCCGGGTATCTAATCTTCGAGTTATAAATCTAACTGTTCTATCTTGTTGTTGCAAAGTTCAATAGAAACATGTGAACCCGTTAATAATACTATTAGGCACACATGCGCCAATATATCATTGTCAATATCGGGCTTATGGGGTGTATTCCTCTATAAAACATATTCTATTCGAACTTTGAACAAGGAAACCTTTTTGTCTGCATAGTTTATGCTAAATGATTGAGTTCGAGTTCGATAAAAATGTTTGCTTCGACTAAGCATTAGTCGCATTAACTCTTATCAATAATATTGTGTTTCACTTGTCTGTTATCAATGGAAGGTAGGTGTTCTTCTCTCTCCCTCTTTCTCACGCTCTCTCCCTCTCTCTCGCTCTATCTCTCTCTGTCTCGTTGTGGGAGGGAATTTTCAGTAATTCTATGAAATGTTATATGTGTGTTAAAACAACTAATGTAAGTGATAAGCGTGGGTAAGCTCAGGTCGCTCGTTCAATTGAACGGGAATAGTGGAATAGTGAATTTCATAAGGCCGCAAAAGTTTGCGCGCTAGTATTTCGGAAACACTCGCCGCGGACGGACGTATACGAGGGCAGCAGCAACTGACAAAAAAAAAAAAAAAAACATGGATCCAACTGGGGAGAAGACAGCGGTAGAAGCGGCTACCTCAACAAATCACGATGCTGACTATATAGCGAAAGCTTTGGCGTTGGCATACAACAGCGAAAGCTTGCGCGTGGAGAGCTTTAACAGCGAGCCAATTACGCAGCGTGGCGAAAACTTTTGCAGCGTCATCTATCGGATAAAAGTGGAATATCGCAAGAGCGAAGATGCGCCGTTAGAGCAAGGCAATTTTGTATTGAAGGATCTGCTGCCCATTGTGGCCGAGGTGGGCTCCAATGAGAAACTGATGTTCCAGGCGATATTACCGGCCATGGCGAAGATAATGGAGAAGAGCGCAGTGGAGGAGCACAAGCTGAGCGCAGAGTAAGTCAGATCTAACCGTAATCTTTATATATATTAATTGAACTTCCTTTTCAGTTGTCTCTTTGCGGAGCGTGAGACGGCCAAGGAGATTTATTTGCTGGAGGATCTGTGCGCCTTGGGCTATACATCAATGAATCGCCAAAAGGGCTTGAATCTGGAGGATGCGGAGATTTGTCTGCACAAATTGGCGCAGTTTCATGCGGCTTCGATGTTGCTGCTGCAGCAGCAGCCGGAGCTGGTGGGCCAATTGTCGCCCTCGCACTATGACGAAGGCTTAGATGATCCATTCGCCCAGGTGATTGTCGTGAAGGGCACCGAATTCGGCGCAGATGTGGTCGCCGAGCTGCCCGGCATGGCCAGAATAGCAGACAAAATGCGAGCTCAGCTGCCGTCGGAGTATGAAACGCGCATCAAAACTGTGGTCAATGCCAAGAATACGGCAATGCCAGTCATCGTGCATGGCGACCTCTGGCTGAACAATCTGATGATCAATGCCAAGGAGAAGAAGGTGATAATTGTGAGTAGAGAGATTGATTGATTGGGAGGCATTCCTAAATTCTAATTCCCTCTGCTTGCGTTTCAGGTGGATTTCCAAAACTGTTTCGTGGGCAGCGCCGCAATCGATGTGCTCTTCTTACTCTACACCAGTTTGCAGCTGGACGTGCTGCTAGAGCATCGCGAGCCGCTGGTGAAGCATTATTACCAGAGTCTCTGCCAGACTCTGACTGCGCTAAATTATGGTGGGAATACGTTGAGCTACGACCAGCTAGTCGAAGAAATGCATCAATGTCTGTTCTATGCCTACTATGCCGTCGTCTGTGAACTGCCCATTTGCTGTGCAGCCAAGGATGTGGGCGAGGACTTTACCGTGGACACCTTCTTGAGCGAGGAGGCCATACTGGCCAAACGCAAACAGTTGTTCGCCAATGACCGTGTCATAGAGACCCTGAAGGCAGCCCTGCCCTACTTTGACGAGCAGGGCATATTCGATCCGTTGTAGGTGGCAAACTCTGTGAGAGCTTTGCATTTGTATTTATTATATTTGAACTGTGAACTGTAACTGTATTGCTAAAGGTTAAATTTGTAGAGCATTCTAATTGTTGTAATCGCGATATGTTTAGATTGCTCAGGTGGAGTTTGTATCTGTTTGTAAATTAGTTAAGATTAACCAGTGAATCAGTTCCAAATGTTTTCCAATATATATATATATATATATGTATATATCTATATATATGATAATAAGGCATATCCACATGACACTGAGTAGCATAGAATTCGCACAGGCTTAGGCCAACTAATAAAAGTTTTATATATATTACTATATGCAAGTTGCAGTTGCTAAACAAAGACAAAGCGCTTGGGTAGGAGTCGTTGGCAGTAAAGAGGGCCTGACATGTGCCTCTTATGAGGGGCAAGCTCTCGCTTTAGCTATTGCTATGACAGCTACACAAGTTGCATTGCTCAAGTGTTTCGACTTGTTGTGTTTATAAATAAATTTTCGTGTCTGCCAAAGTTTCTGGCCAAGATTTACGAGTCAGAGTTGGCTGCATTGAGTGCGATAAAGTTGGCATCGCCGACACCCGCCGCCACCCGCCCCCCATCTCGAGGTGCAAAATATGCAAATCGCTTTGCAGTTATTCTTAGAAAGTTGTCAGCTCGCAAGCGAGGCTAAGCCAAGCGTGCCAGACCAAAATGCACTTGACACCCTGCAACGTGTAAGTTGTAAGTGTTTAAAAAGCAATTTATTGTTTTGTACCGAAGAGCCCAACCCATGCGCTGCTAGAGTGCGTTTTATGCTTTAGTAAGCTTTGCATACTATTTTCTTGGAGTCTATATGATTCTATTTAGAATATTTTTTGTTCCCCTTCCCGCAGTTGACTCCAAGTTTGCCGCCTTTTTTTTTTTTTTTTTTTTTGGCTACTGCAAATCAAAGGCATCGAGTCCTGTGTGTCTGCTGCTTGCAGGCATTAATTGCATTCTGCAGCATCGCATTGCACTTTCAATTAGTTGCAAATGCCTTGGCTGCCCAGGAAACGGAAGGTAAGTGCTGAGGCGAGGCGTTAAGTAAAATCAACCCCAGCCGAAGGCCAGCAACAAAGCGGCTGCCCAGCCATGACATTGGAGAATTATGCATTAATTGAAAGGCGATGCTGAAAGGGTTGCGTATATGTATGTGTGTGTGTGTGTGTGCCTGGCTTGACTTACGCATAGGTGCCACAACTTTGACAGCAAGTAGATTTGTTTTGGCAGCTCCAGAAAGTTGACCCTCAGCTGCAGTTGCTGCAACTTGAATTCCCCTGCCATAGCCATGCACTTTGCTGCCGGGCATTGGCAATGCAAACAACCAACTGTCTGACAGCCCAGTCTCAGTCACGGTCAGAGTCTCTGCCTCTGCCTCAGCCTCCACCTCCACCTGTGTCTCCTGCATTTAGATTTATGGTTTTCTTTCGTCTTGCATTTAGAGGTGTTTGTGTTGGGCCTCTCATTGGGGTTGGCTCCTGCTTTTTGTTGCCTTTAGCCGCACACCCATTTGTTTATTTTGAATGTTAATTAAGGCTTACGATTACCAAAATTGGCTCAAGGGGTTTGTTTTTGTCTCAAATGCATCTATCAATTTAAATAGGTGGAGAGCAGCAATGTTATACGGCAAATGGATTTATATGTGAATAGGTATTGTCTGGGTTCATATCAAGTTTAATTTTTTGCATTTATTTGAATTATCTCGATTTATGGTGTTTGTAATTTCTTTGCCCATTAAACCTAATTGATTTATATTTTTAAAATTTTTAATAAAAAAAAAATACAATTTTATGCATAAGGCAGTTAAATTCTTATTTGCCTTATGCATAAAATTGTATTTAAAATTTAAAAATTATAAATCAATTTATATATATATATATATATATATATATATATATATATATATATATATATATATATATATATATATATATATATATATATATATATATATTAATTTATATTTCTTACTAAATATTTGAATTCAATTTATTATAATATAAACTTCTATATATATTTTTTAATAAATGATAATAACTATAAAAATAATAAATTTAAATAATTATAAATTAAATATATAAATATATATATAGATATTTTTATTATTTTATCTTATTATTATTTTTATACCCCACACAATACATTATTAACTTCAACTAAACATAAATAGAACTTCAAGTAAAATAAATTACTAAATATTACATTTAGAACTTTAAGCTCTATAAATTTAATCTAAAATTACAAAAATATTGTAGAGTTGGTCAATTAATTTGTTGAAATTTTCTAATGCAGAATTGTGCTATAATTTTCCTTTTTTCCAAATTTGAAATTACCCTTGCTATATATTTTACATCAGTTGAAAATAGCTACCGCTAGCTTCTGGATTTATAAATACTGTAGTTCTTTTCTATAAGCGACTATCTGTTTATTCAGCAGTTACATATTCACAGCTAACTTTACTTCAGTATTTTGATCCATTTCTCAGCCAGCCTACTAAATCTTGCGATTATTTTCTTATCGCAGTTTTTTCAATTAGCTAACACCACTTCAGCAAGAGACAGAGGGAGAGAGAGAGAGAGAGACCAAATGAGTCGCAGCTTAAGTAAGCGACGTGCACACAATTAAAGGCAATAAATTTGCACATAAGACCATAAATCAAAGTCCGATCATAATCGCAAAGCGCCAAGCAAAACACAAACAAGCCGAGAAAAAAACCTAGCGAAAACTGAACTTCCTGGCTATAGTCCGCACTCATACATATAGTCAACCCCCAATTGACCACGGCGAGCTTTGGCTGCGTTTATTAATTGTACAACTGTCTCCAATCATAATTAATGAACTTTCGGCACATCCTCCTACAGACTGCCATGTCCGCCCGGAATTCAAATAAAACTAAAATCTTTGTAACTCAAATGTATTTTGGCACACCATAAATCTTCTGTTTGGCAAATCTGTTCAGGGTATTCGCTGCCTAATGGATGACAGTTTCAATTAGGCACATTAAAGGATTTTCTAAGGCTTATTCTTTCTTGTTTTATGAGTTTCTAAGCTAATGTGAGATTTTGCAAAGGAGATGAATGTTTAGTGATTTTTTTTAAAGGAATTTCATGAATATATATAAATAAATAAAAAATTTAATGTTTATAAAAAAAAAAAAATCATAAAATTTCGAAAAAAAATTTGTTTTCAATTATTAAATAATTATAAATAAACCAATAAACTTTTTGTAAACATTAAATATTTATAATAAATAAATACAATATTTTTAAATACTAAATATTTATACAAAAATTAAATATAAAAAAAAATGTTTAAATAAATAAAATATTAAATATTTATAAAACAATAAAATATTAAATATTAAAAAAAAATATAATATTAAATATTTCAAAATAATTAAAAATAATTTCAGATAGTAAACATTTATAAATAAATTAAAAATAAATCTTTTCCAAATATTAAATATTTCCAAATAAAAAAATAAAATATTTTCAAAAATTAAAGATATATAAAATATATTTTAAATATTTATTTATTAACCAGAATATTCAACGCTTACCAGGCTGTTCCACAAAGGCCATCAATACTTGCTGATGCTTGTTACTTGCCCCATGTAACTCATAGAAGCTGAGACATTGACTGCAACTAAATGTTAGATCTATTAAGCTAAGCTCTACATGTGCGTCACCAGTTAAAGCTAATGACTTGCAATAAATAATTTTCAGTCAACAAAAGAAGCCACAGAATTTGCATATGAATGCCTGGTATCTTATGGCTGGAAAATGTAGTCGGCTTTGCCTCCTTTTCAACCCCTCAACCAATCGCTTGTGAAAAATTGGGCAGCTATAGCAAACAGCAAGCACACATGATTACCATTTGAGAGTCGAGAATATCGGGGGTGAGAGTTAGGAACAGACTTTTTCATATACAAACAGCTAATGACTAATGATGCCACGATTTATCTTGACTGATTTGTAAGCAAGTGTTAATGTTTTTTAATCTACGTTACGTTTTTGGCACTACGTAACAGCTTCCAGCTCCCAGCTCCCAGCTCCCACCTAACTCCCACTGCCCACACATGTGTGCATAATTACTTACGAGTGAAAAGAGCTTTTGTCATCGTTTTGAAATTATATTCAAATTCAGGCAACTTCGACTCCGCTGACAACGCTGATAAATGAGCCACTGAAGGAAAACTCTATGAAAAATTAACGCAATTTTCTTATTTGCATTTAAGCTCGGCGAGCAAGTGGTTGTATCATAAGAGCTACTCCTGATAATTATGTGGGATTTGCATATGTAATTTTCCACGCTAATGCCTGCGACTGCAAAGTCATTCAGATTTGGAATTACACAGGAAAATGTCTATCTCTCTCTCAGTATGAGTCTGTCTCTATCTGTATAGAAAATTGTTTAATTAATTTTTCAAAAAGTTAGCATAATAATAACTTGTTAGTATCATTAGAATTCCGGGTATTTTCTAGTCGAGCATATTCTTCTATATTTGGTTTCCTTGCTTAATATTGACTTATATTAATTTATCTGTTCTTCTTTGTGTGTTATGTTGCTCTCCCTTTTTATATGGGAGATTGGCGAGAGTATTGTGAAACATGGGCATGGAACACTAAATGTTCCATTATTTCGATATACATGTTTCGCAGTACTCTGTATATCTCTTAAAAGAGAGCGAGAGAGACAGAATACATAAATAGATATATTAAGAATGTAGAAATATAAATATAGAGTGAAACTCAGTTATAAATATAACGAGTAAGAGTGTTCCAGCAGGAAATGCTCGACTAGAAAATACCCAGAATTTTGTTGATATTGAGTTTTACCTGAGTGTTTTATTTATGTATATACTTACCATTTATATAAATCATTATGTGATATCTATATATATATAGAAAACAAACCTGCACAGCCCATCATCTCTTTATGGAGCATTGCCTCTTCCATCCTATCCAAAAACTCAAACTCTGTTCATGTAAAATATCATCAAGTACGCAAATAAATCTAATGCAATTACCTTAAAAGCGCTAAACCATAAAAACATATATGCGCTTACTGCATTTTACGAAAAAAGAAGAAGTGGAAGATTTTTATGACATTTACGCGCGGTAATAAAAACTAAACAAATTCCCATTTTGATGCGTAATGCGAATGGCGCCAAGTCCAAGCCGAAGCCGAAGCCGAAGCCGTTTCTAACTGATTGATGAATTGCTCGACTGGTTTCGGGCTTTTAATGGCTTACAAGAGGCGGCTGGGCGTGGCTGTAACGAGACATCTTTTATGTGGCCCACAGACATGGGCCAAAAAACTAATTACCTCTCTTGGACCTAGAATATACAGCTCGTCAGCTTTTTAACGGCGTGCGCTTTATAGACAGAGCCATAGACGCTGTGGTTTGGCACTACGTGCAAACGTATATAGAGAGTATATATATATATATATCCATATAGTTTTAATGGCATTTTGCATACGATTTACAATTTGTGCTGCACTGCATCGATAAAGGGACGACCCTTTTCGGAGCACATTTACGACATTCTGTGTGGCAGACCAGCCGGCAAATTTGACGCATAAAAACGCATCGTCGCCAACATAAAAGTAGCTTGAAAGTTTTTTGTGGAATGTATAACAAATATAAATGTTATTCATAGTCATACTAACAGCAGACAGCCGAGGGTACAGGTCTGCTCTGCTCTGCTCTGCTCTGTTCTGCTCTGTTTGATAATTCAAAATGTGTGAAAAGGTTTTTGACATTTGTGGGCAGCAATGCAGAATTTACGGCTTGAAATTGCCTTTTTGGGTTTTACTATTAATTATGATTGGATGCCAGTTAGAGATGTTAAGGATATAGCTGAGTCTCTCAACTGAAATTTTCTACATTAATTTGAGCTATAACATAGAAACTGTATTCTATGTTCTATGTTCTATACTATCTCTCTCTTTCTTTCTCTGTGTTTTATGTTCTATGCTCTAAGTTCAATGTTCTATGTTCTATATTATCTCTCTCTCTGTGTTCTACGTTCTATGTTCTATACTGCCACTCTTTCTCGTTCTCTCTGTTCTATGTTCTATGTTCTATGATCTATATTCTCTCTCTCTCTTTCTCTTTTTCTTGGTGTTCTTTGTTCTATGTTCTGTGATCTATGTCCTATATTCAATGCTCTATGTTCTACGTTCTATGTTCTATATTCTACATTTTTGTAATCCGGCCATGTTGAGGCTTCCACGTAGAATTTAAGTTTATTTCGTTTATCTACGCTCAGAGACTCTCAAATAAAACAAATGCTTAAAAAAGTATAAAATAATTAGAGTTGCTTAGTGTGCTGCACACCCTCGCCGGGCGCGTTCTTCTCCTGCCAGTTGTAGTCCGATGAACAGTCCGGCAGACTACTCTGTTCATAGCTGCTGTACGGTTCACTATCGATTTCCAAGTCGCTCTCTACATAATTGCCTTTCTTCAGCTCTGTGTCGAGTACTTGGGGATCCACTGCAACAAGTGGAACTGGAGTGTTCTTCGGCTTGGACTCCAGCAGCGCAGCCTTCAATAGCTGCAATTGTTTGAGTTGCTTGTTGATGGTGATCTTTTTCCACTCGTATACCTTGGGCAAGGTGAAGAGCAGCAGGAAAGCTGGAAGAGAGAGAGATAGAACGAGGTTCTATTGAGTGTACTACTCAGTCACTTACCCGTTACTATTAGAGTCATTCCAGTGATATAGTCGCCCACAATGTTCAGACAGCAGAAAATTAAGAGCAGCTTGAGCGAATCCAGCATATCCTCAACTAGAATCAGTGATCTCAAACGCAAGAGTAACGGATTCAGCTTGGAGACCAAGAGATGAGCCAGCTGCTCGGTGGTCTTCCTTGAGATGGTGATGTCCATTTCTAAATAGCGCTTGAGCGGATGCTCCACAATGCAGCTCTTGCGCAGCTTGCGCATGGCCCACACGTAGCAGCAATAGGCAATGGTAATCGATATGGTTATGGCACCTGCTACGCTCACCACACTGATCACCGGATTGGTGGACATGTCCAGCAGCAGCGTCAGCATGAAGATGAACACCAGCGCCGTCTTGCGCCAGTTGTGCCACAACACCAGCGCCTGCCACGTCGTCAACGGGTCAGGCATATTCAGCTGCATGCGCTCATCCAGTTCCATTCTATATGGTTTATGGAAATTATTGTAAATATTATTCAAATCTGTTCCAGACAGCTAGAGAGCTCTATTTGTATTTAAAAGATGAGATGCCAACTGTGATTGATATTTTATGAGGTTTGGAAAGTGAAAGCGAAATGAAAGTAAAATCAAATTTCGGAAAATGGGAATAAAGGAACAAATTTGGGGTATGTTTGGGATAACTTGACTTACAATATGGCTAGGAGATCTGAAGTTAAAGTCAATCCAATTTTTTAGATGAAATTTGCCCCTTTTGACATGTGGACCATATGTTGCCAGGTGTCTTCAGGTTATGTCTAACAGCCTTTGCCTGCCTGTTTAGCATGAGCAGCTGCCCTGTCATATGTACTCCCTTGTGGCTTCAAGTGACATCTACTTTGCATGGTGAGGCATTCGTAATATGTTTATTTAAAACTGATTGAATTTCTTATAAGTATATGTAGATTCATATATATATATATACATATATATATATATATATATATAGGGTAAATAATTGCATTCACGCACATTTTGGTCGCTTTTGATCTGTTGCGCCAACAAGTGTCAAGTTTAACACTCCGACGGAGCCTATTGAGACTCAAGGAGTTGAGCAAACAGCGCTTGCTCCAGAGGTGTCATCGGCAATCGGAGAGGCCTCTTAGCCTTCTGTGGCCTGCCGTCGAGTGGCATTTGCCAATTGATTTGTCAAAGGAATTACGCTGATATTTTGGGCAAATAATATAAATCAGTGGCGTTAAAATGACATCAAGTGCTCGACAACCACCCTCAAAATTACACAATAAAAAATCAAAGTTGTTGTAAATTACTTGCCAGAGTCCAAGTGCTCGGCACTTGAGCCCATTTCACTGAGCAAAGTAAATAAAGAGTAAGCAGTTTTCTTTGAAAAGCACAAAAAGCACAAAATAAAAAAAAAATATAACTAAAGTATTAACATTGAATAATTATAAAAAATATTTATATATTTTGAATATTTCAAATGTAATTTGCCTTGCTAACGATAGTATATAAACAGCAAGGGTATTCTATTATTATTACTAAACTTAAAAAAAAAAATGAAAGCCAGAAAATAAAAATATATTAAATATATAAAATGTATAAAAATATAAAAAATGCATTAAAATATATAAAACATTAAACAAACTATAAAAAAATGTAAGATTTATAAAAATATAAAAATATGAAAGATAAAAAAATAAATAAAAATATATAAAACATACAAAATATATAAAAATGAACAAATTTAAAATGTATAAATATATGTTTATATATATATATTTAATATTTATAAAAATATATAAAAATAGTATAAGAAAAATTAAACATTTATAAAGATATCGCAGCTGACTTCATAGTTCAGCTGTACAACATTTTCAATGCTTTCCGTATTACACTCTAAGCATTTCACTTGCACAGCATACGTTCATATATTATCAAGTGCCTTGCAAATCAAATAAGGCTCAGTCAAAGCGCACATGCCTACGCACACACGGACACACACACACACATGGGCAACATTGTCAAACATAAATTTAACTAATATACAACTCTGCTCAAGCCACACGCATTGCTGGCCAAGTCGATAGGAATGCGGTGCAATAATCAAGCCAAGACTCGGCCCAAGACTCGAGTTACAGTTACAGTTAAGGTAACGCATGGCAATGCCCATAAAATGACACTGAGTGTCAGTTTCAATTAAACATGTTGACAGCTGCAAGGGCCAGGCATAGCCAAATATTCAGCAGCCGACGGAGCTGTGGGGCTGCCTGTCCGAGGGGTTGTTCAAGCCATTTCGATTTTAATACAAGAAATTCCAAGCATTGTTTGGCCATGTATTGTATCGACTGTCTCTATATATATATATAAACATATATATGTATAAATATACATATGTATTCATAGAGCATAGCATTCAAATGACAACTTTATTCCAGAGTTTCGCCCAGTTTTTTGCAACTAGCCCAAGACGTCTTTGATTTCTGACAGCCAATTGTAAGAAAACATTCATGGCTATTACAGTTTTAAGTAATTTTATGTGTTTTCGGCCTTCATTTGCATTCATTCATTTATTTGTTTTGCATGTTTTCGGTTTGTCGCCGAAGATTAGACGCCTCAAGTTGATTTTCTTGAGATTTTTCGCACACTCTACGGCCGGAGAGAGCCTCGTGCTGTTGTTCATTGGCCAATTGACAAGTTGTCAAATGTTTTATTATGCTCGGTGGACGTGTTGTCTGTGCTCGAGGGAATTTAGTTTAATTAAACTGCCGACTTTGGTAAATACGAGCATTTGATGTCCTGCTGCACACATGACGTTTGCATATTAATTTCCTGTAATTTTGATTGAGTTTTGCATAAATTTGCAAGGCTACAAAATCAAAGCCGAGAGCCGAGAGCCGAAAGAAAGTCTGCTCATATTTTCTGTTTGCCGTCGAGACTTACCCCCGCCTCAAGTAGCCCTAATGCCTATTGCCAGCACCCGTAGAAGCACCTTCGAGTCTCATCTAATTGCAGCCTAGCAAACAGCAAATACTAAGAATTTTTGTGTTTCTCTTTTGCTGAGCTGGAGACGCTTTGTTTTCGTCACGGGCGAGTGGCGAAAAGCAATCACAGAGCACAAATATCTGGCGCGTTTTCCTTGCTGCCGTCGAGGGTCTTTTGTATTATTGGTGAAATTAGAATTTCTCATTAAAATAAGTGTTGCGCTGCCGGACCCGGTTGACTTGACTTGAGACGTAGTCGCTGCGAGCAAGGTGCTCGGCCATAGCATCGGACTTAACTTACCAGATTTTCCCACTTCCGCTCTCGCTGCTCATTAGTTGCGCCTCAAAACTGACAGACAGACAGGCAGTGAGAGAGAGACAGCGAGTGTCTCAGTATTTGTGCATTTGTATCTTCATTTTTTTTTCTCTGCTTTCTCTATTGTGCTTTGCCACTTGAGTTGCCTTGCCCCATTGGGTGCAGCTGGGCATGAACACCTTACACTCTTAGCCATTTGGCATTTTCAATTTTTAATGGATTTTGTATCCAAGTAATTAAAACTGCAACTCTTTTTCTCTTTTTCTTATTCCAGGTTTGTTAGTCCTCATGGCTTGTCATCTAATAGGCTTAAGAACTGAAACACTTAGCCCTAATGCATTAAAAAATGTTCCTCATTTGCACTTTGATTGCTGAAGCAGCTGCTGATTTATCATAGGCGTACTTAAGTCAAACCTTTTAGCTACTCTTTGCTTCTAATTGTTGCTAGAGTAATCCAATTTGTGGTTTTTAAACACATTTAGCAACCCTTTTTGAGCGGACACTTTTGTCATTGACAAGGGCAGCAACTATCGGGGTAATTGTTAAAGGGGTCGAAGGGGAAGTCTAGTAATCCCTTATCGAATATCTTATATAGTATCATCAGCGTATATATATATAGTTATGTATATAATGGGATCTTGAAAATGGAAAGATATAAACTGTAAATAAAATATTTTTTATTAATTTGGAATATTTTTACACACAGAACAAATTTTAATTTATTAAAGTATTTATTTATATTGATTGAAGTATACCTTTAACTTTATATTATATATTCTTTCGACTTAAATTTTAAACTACCCTCGTGTGCGTATGTCATATAAATTGATAGCTGTGCTCTTATTATATCTGCCTAATGCTGAGATCATATATAGGAGCTAATTCTAATAAATTCTAGTCAAATTTTTTAAATACATTTTTTTTAAATATAACTTTTTAAATTAATTTTTTGTAATTAAAAATTTTTTATTTTTAATTTTTAATACAGTTTAAAATACATATTTTGTTTGAAATTAAATTTTTTAAAGCAGTTAACATTTTTTTAAGTTTAAATATTTTACAATTAAAATTATTTTAATATACAATTTTTTTTAATTTAAAAATATTTTAAAAATTGAATATTTTTAAAATTGAATTTGTTTTTAATTACCATTTTTTTTTTTAAATACAAATATGTTTTAAATTAAAATATTTTAAAGATTCATATGTTTTTAAAATATTTAATGGTTTTACTAGTTATTAGTAAGAGTTTGCTAGCTAATAGAAATAGGATACATTCATGCAGCTTACCTGTACTTATAGTACTATTCATTAACTCGAACTATCTTCTACCTTTATCCACTTGCTATTTCTGCTGTGAAGTTATTCTAATATCCGCCATACATACGAGCTACAGTTTCCCATCTATCGATCTAGTTTTTGACAATTTTATAAATGCAAAAACAAAAAAATGGAAATGACAAAAAACCAAACTGCAAACCCCATTTGCTTACAACAAACGCATTCAACTTCAACTTTAGTCTCGACTTTTGGCCATTTTGGTCATTCGATGTGCGTGCAACAGTGTTGCAAGTGTGGCAAACTTTGCTGTGCACACACGCCACATACGTTGCGGCCAGATAGGATATCAGCAGCAGCTACATTGTTGAGTAGGCAAAAGTTTTGAATTTAACTTTTGCTTGTTGAAATCAAGTGGCCACAGCAGCAGCAGCAGCAGCGGCGGCTGTGCCATGTAAAACAAAAACTTTATGCCAAAAGCCACAGCAAACACAACGGGAAACTGTTGCTGTTGCAATAGCAGTGGCTGTGGCAGTTGCAGTTGCAATTGTTTGCTTTCTGCTCAGTTGTGTTATTATTGTTTTGTGGTTTTGGCATTGAGTAGCTGCTGAGCTGACAACTTCGATTCCCAGTTGCATTCAAATAAAATACAATTTTTGTTTTTAATTAATTCGGTTTTATTTTCTTTGTTTTTATTTTTATTTTTATTTGCTGCCTGGAACGTGTTTGGCATTCTGTGTCTGTTTAACGTCTTAACTGCAGCTCCTGCAGGTCCCCATTCTCTTTCTGACAATTGCAGCTTCTGTTTGCATTTGTTTATATTAAGTATTTTTGTTCTTCTTCATTTTATCTTCATTTTTTTTCTTTTCTATTATTTGCTGTGCACTGTAATTAGCCACGCCCCCTAGACTAGTCTGTGGACAAGACAGCTGGCGTCTGCTCAGCAGCTCCCATCTCCCCTCTGTTTGCTGGCCAAAATTGCTGTGCATAAAGAGTTTAAGTTGACATTTTTAGCAACAGTTTGTAATTTGGTCGTCGCGTAACCCTTTCGCCCAGATATTTGCTAATTTTTTCTTTCCCCTTTGCTTACATTTTACTTGCAGACTGTTTAATTGCATTTGCCAAAAGGACAGGCTCGCCCGCTGCTGTTTTGCATTTAGATTTCAGTTTTCCGCATTGTTTGACAGAGAAAAAGGTAAGTAAGAATTTAAGAATACCTTAGAGCAACTTTAAAAGGTTTTAATTTAATTTTATTTATTTTTTAAATTTACTTCTAAATTAAAAAATTATAAAAAATGTTTATAAATTTATTCATACAAATTATAAATAAATGTTTAAGAAAAATGTAAGTTAGAATTAAAGAATACCTTAGAATAGCTTTAACTTAAACTGTAAAATAATAAAAAACATTTTTAATTTATTTTTTGTATTTTTTAAATTTACTTGTAAATTAAAAAATCATAAAAAATATGTATATAAATTTATTTATACAAATTATGCATAAATGTTTATGGTTCAGCTGCAATTTTATGGCAGGGTTTCAAATTAAGTCGCTCAAGCTAAAAGCCTGCTTCATATTTTACGATCCTTGGACATTTAATGTTAGGCCTAACCCTTCACTCAGGCCCGGGGTTTGGCACCCGCCATAACTTAATTATCCATATGAATCCTTCAGTTTTATTGCGCCTTAGCCAGCAGCAGCAGCGGCGGGTCAGCCCTTTTAATTATGATGAGTACTTCGGCTAGCTATCTCCCTCTCACCTCTCCCACTCACACTCTCTTTCCCTTTCGGTCTCTTTGCATCTGTCATATTTTTATTTATCTTAAGTGGCAAATCTTCACGCGGCCTGCTCATTAAAATGACATCAAATCGAGTCTGGCAAATGTTTTATTATTGTTGCTGGCATTTTCAACATTTTCCACTTTCCACGCTCACAATTTTATGTCCAGCAGCTGTACATCAACATAAATTTATGGTTTGGGCCGTTAATTTCATAAGCCCCTGGGCCAAGCTCCAAATTCATTCCAAATTTGAAGCACTTGCAACGTATTTGAATAAGACGTGGCACGCTCAAAAAAGGCTTTTGTCTTTGCGGTTGGGTTTGCTGCTGGCTTGGAATATGTCATTGTTTTGTTGCTTTGCGGTGCTGCCACACATGCAACGCATTGCTGCGGTTGCATTTGCCGACTGGGCGTGGGCTATCTCTCGGCGCGGCGTTGTCTCTTTGAAGTAAGCAGCAGAGATATTGCCTTAAGGCTAAGCCTCATTTGTGGTCAAATTGTGTGCTGTGCGTCAGCCTAAAGTCGATTGTGTCAATATTGTGCCATGGCTAATGGCTAATGGGTAAGGGTAGGGGGTAATGGCTAATGGGCGAGTGGCCAAATCGGCAAATGGGCAATGGGTAATGTTTGCGATAAGGATTTGCGTAAGTTGCGGCCGCTGCCAGCGTTCGATTACCTCGGCTCATATGCTAATTAGCGCCTGCCGATTAAACTTAAAGTGCTTCGGGGCCTTGCAATTTCTTGCCATTTAATAGCGAGCCACAAAGCCCATATGGCAAACTTTTGCCAATAACATTCCGAGGCCATAAACTAGCTGTAAAAACACATAAAAATCATAGCATACATTTAGGAGTCGAGTTACAATTGCCCCAGCCAGCGAAAGGGGTTGGTTGCCCTGGTCTCTGGTGGCATAAAAGGAGTTGCAGCATTTGCACATTAAAAACGCATAAAAATCGAGAATTGAATTGCCAAAATAACAACAAAAAAGTAGCCCTGCAGATAATGCACGGAGAAAAGGCAAACAAATCTAAAAGTGAAATTGACGAAAAACCAATTGAAGCAATCAATTAAAATCGATCAACGAAATTGAATCACGTGTTACAATTTCCTTAAAGCAATTCGAATCCAGTTACAATGTGCGGCTTATGTGGGGTGCTCATAAGATTGAAGACAAATAAAATGTGGCATTAACTTAAAAACGAAAAAAAAAAAAAAAAAATAGGAAAGTACTTAAAGCTAAGAAATTACTGGAAGAAATTACTATATATGTGCATATAGTTGGTATAAAATATAAGTATATAAATATTTAAACAAATAAATATGTAATAATATAAATTTATAAATTTAAAAATATGTAAATATGTAAATTTTTAAATATAACAAGTAAGAAGGCTCTAGTCGAGTGTGCCCGACTAGGAGATCCCCTCAACCCATCGAAAAGTTCATATTCCAAAACAAGCCTATTTTACATACATATTGCAACTGAAGAAGTTCTTTGTATAATAACATTATTATTAAGACATTCTCGTAAAAAGAAACATTAACAACTAATACAATTTTACTTAAGATACCTACTATATTACTAAAATAGTACTCTGGCAACGGTAGAGAGTCGGGCAGCAGTAGAGACTTGGGTAGCAGTAAAGAGTCGGTTAACGGTAGGGCGTTTAAGAGTCGGGCAGTGATAGAGAGTCGGTTAACGGTAGAGTGGTTGAGAGTCGGAGAGCAGTAGAGAGGCGGTCAGCAGTAGAGAGGCGGTCAGCAGTAGATAGTCGGACAACGGTAGAGTGTTTGAAAGTCGGTTAACGGTAGAGTGGTTGAGAGTCGGGCAGCAGTAGAGAGGCGGGCAGCAGTAGAGAGGCGGGTAGCAGTAGAGAGGCGGGTAGCAGTAGAGAGGCGGGTAGCAGTAGAGAGGCGGGTAGCAGTAGAGAGGCGGGTAGCAGTAGAGAGGCGGGTAGCAGTAGAGAGGCGGGTAGCAGTAGAGAGGCGGTCAGCAGTAGAGAGGCGGGTAGCAGTAGAGAGGCGGTCAGCAGTAGATAGTCGGACAACGGTAGAGTGTTTGAGAGCCGGTTAACGGTAGAGTGGTTGAGAGTCGGACAGCAGTAGAGAGGCGGTCAGCAGTAGAGAGGCGGGTAGCAGTAGAGAGGCGGTCAGCAGTAGATAGTCGGACAACGGTAGAGTGTTTGAAAGTCGGTTAACGGTAGAGTGTTTGAGAGTCGGTTAACGGTAGAGTGGTTGAGAGTCGGGCAGCAGTAGAGAGGCGGGTAGCAGTAGAGAGGCGGGTAGCAGTAGAGAGGCGGGTAGCAGTAGAGAAGCGGGTAGCAGTAGAGAGGCGGTCAGCAGTAGATAGTCGGACAACGGTAGAGTGTTTGAAAGTCGGTTAACGGTAGAGTGTTTGAGAGTCGGTTAACGGTAGAGTGGTTGAGAGTCGGACAGCAGTAGAGAGGCGGTCAGCAGTAGAGAGGCGGTCAGCAGTAGAGAGGCGGTCAGCAGTAGAGAGGCGGGCAGCAGTAGAGAGGCGGTTAGCAGTAGAGAGGCGGGTAGCAGTAAAGAGTCGGACAACGGTAGAGTGTTTGAAAGTCGGTTAACGGTAGAGTGTTTGAGAGTCGGTTAACGGTAGAGTGGTTGAGAGTCGGGCAGCAGTAGAGAGGCGGGCAGATAGAGAGTCCAATCCAGATAGAGAGTCCAATCCAGATAGAGAGTCCAATCCAGATAGAGAGTCCAATCCAGATAGAGAGTCCAGTAGCAGGAGAGAGTCCAGAAAGGGTAGAGAGTGCAGCAGACGTAGAGAGTCCAGCAGCGATAGAGAGGGCAGCAGGAGAGAATCGGGCAAAAAAAGAGAATTATTAGTAAAACAATTGCTTAAAAAAACAGTTATAACTAATACAATTTTGCTTAATATACTTAATACTAAAATTATTAACTAAATACTTACCAAATCCAGAAGAAGAGGAGGAGGAGCAGGAGGAAGACGAGGAGAAGACACTACACTACACTGGACTACACTGCACAGCACGACTGACCATCAGGGGGTCAGGAAACCAACTGAAGAACTGGGCAGACGGCTTGCCCTTATATAGGGCAAAACTCCCGCCAAAAATTGTGCTCAACTCTTTCGAGCTCAGCTCGGTCGAGGTCATGACTCGATTCTTACAGTCGATCATTGAGTGGGAAATGAGAGCGCTACCTGTTTAGTTCGGTAGAGTCGGTCAGCAAAATGATCATTAGCATAACAATCATTATCTAACTACTACCATTAAGCCCCGCGTAATTATATCATTCATATGTGTGTATGTGCAAAAGCACAAGTCTCTGGTATTTGAAATAAGTGTTTTGAAAATTTTGGGGAAGGGGGCGTGGCATCAAAAATTTAACAAAAATCAAAATTGTATAAAGGTTATGTATATTTTTATATTTAATCTCTCAGTTTTTGGGATAATGCCATGTCTTGCCTTCACAATAGCTCACCCAGGGCATGGTAGCATGTTTGCTATACAGACAGCCTGCTCAAATTTTTTGTATTAAATGAGGTTGATTTTAAATAGTTTATAATAATTGGTTAGGGGTAAAAGAATACACTCCATTGCCTTAGCTTAGAAAACCATGCTTTATCTAATATAAATAGTTTTTCCTTTCATTATAAATAGTTTTCGATCTATATAATTTTATGCAGCTCTATTCATATTTCGTTTAGAGCTTTGAACTCTTTCGGCAACGCATCAATTGTCACTCGCCTTGATAGTGAGTTCACTGCTCTCTGTTAAACCCCCTTAACAGAACACACCCCTGCTTTCGCCGCTTACCCCTTGACATTCCGTGTTATCAGCTGGCAGAAGCGAAAACTTTTATGCGCTTGTTAACAAAAGCGTGAAATTCAATGCGGACGAACGCAAATTTACGACACTGCAAATTAAACTTGATTTTTATTTAAATAAATTGCATTTTATGCGCTCGGCTAGGATATGCGATGCCGTCGCGTCGACGTCGTCGTCGTCGTCGTCGTCGTCGTCGTTGACGTCAACGAGTCGTCCTCGAGTCGTAATAATAAGCAGGCAACGGCCATAATTTGCACCGGAATATGACGGCAGGATATGTGGCAGTGGGTTTTGGCTCGTGTTTGGGCGACGGGCTGGCTGCTTTATGTATTTTTATTTATTACACGCAGCATTGCCAGGAAATGTTTGTTGATTTTCCGCAGCGCGCGCACAATAAAAATCGGGGCCAGCAAAGGCAACAAAAAACCAAATTATTTTCTAGACGAACGCGCGTCGCTCGAACAAAAAAATACCCAGAAATTCTACAAATTGTACAGAGTTATTTTATAGAGTATGCGAAGGGTATTCTAAATGTATGATAGAATTTAAGTGGCTGGAATGCACATGATTTTATACAAAATATATTTGATATGGCTCACAGAGGTGCTAAATTCTAATCGAACTGGTAAGAGTGAAGAATGCAAATTAAATATAAAAAAGTTATATTTCCTGCGTATTATTGATATAGCAAAATTATATTATGTGGACCGCATATTGTATATATTATTATATATAATTTTTGATTTTGATTTTGATATCTACTGAAATTAATATAATTTTGTATTAAAAATTGTTTAAGTTTGTTTATTTTTATGGAGAATTTTATTTCGTATAAATTAATATATTTTGTACATAATATATATTAATTATATAATATTATATATTATTTATATAATTATATATATATATATTTTTTAACAAATTTAAAATTGTATGTACACATATAATATTTCTTTTATCTGATATTTTTAGTAGATTTTTAATTTATTTTACGTTTACTTGTATTATTTATGTTATTTTTTTATTTATTAAAAAAAATTAAATATATATAGTGATCTATATCCTAAAACACTCGAAGTCCGCCAGCATGAGGTTACTTGCAAATTTCAGTATATATGTAATATATATTATAATGTATAATATTCCTTAAACTCTCGACTTATATCCGAGGTAAAGAATATTTAATATTCGTCCAACAATTCTTTCACAATTATTGCCTGTTTCTTTTATTTATTTATTTTTTTATATACGACGCCGTCGCCGCCGTCATTAAAAACGGAAATGTGATGCGTAATTTGTGCGCCGCGAAGTATGCAATACAGAAATTTTGAATGGAGCCAAGCGAAACGAATTGATAAGGGCTTAACAAAAGGTTCAATGGCTAACGCAGTTGTATACCGGTCTGAGCGTCATGAGCTGTTCAGCATATCAGCCAACTTACTTAGTCAACAGCTCGTATCTTGCAGTAGTAGGGATCTTTGGTATGCAGCGTCATGACGAAGATGAGGCGCGCCTTCTCCTGTCGCTCTCCAAGCGGTTCGAAATAGAAACTCCTCAAGAGGTGAGCCAGCACCAGCTTCATCATGGCCATTGCATAGCGTTGACCCAGGCAGCTGCGCGGACCCGTCATGAAGGGTATATAGGTGGAGGGCTCGATCTTTGGCTGCGCATTACGTGCCCAGCGCTGGGGCTTAAAGGTGAGCGGATCGGGAAAGAAGTCCTTGCAGCGGCCCATGTACATGGGCGAGATGATCACATCGCAGCCCTTGGGTATGAAGAAGTCATCTGGAGAGGAAGGGTTTATAGTTTAGGAAGGGTATATGTATTTAGATATAATATTTGAACAGAGTTTTCTTACTGATGGTGCAATTGGCTGTGGCACGCCGCGCTGTTATGGGCGCGGAGGGATACATTCGCATCGACTCCTTGATGCACATTTCCAGATACGCGAGCTGGCGCAGCTGCTCCATTGTTATGGCTGTGGCCTTGTCTCGGCCACACACTCGCCAGATCTCCTCGCGGCACAGCTGCTGGTAGGCGACATGCAACGTCATGTTGTACATGAAGAACTTGAGCGTAGCTGCGGTCAAGTCGAAGCCACCAAAGATAATGGTGTCCACCTCCTCGCGTATGTCCGACACCTGCAGCGGCAGGCCGTCGTCTGTTGTTGCCAGCAGCAAGGTATCGAGCAAGCTGTGTGTCTTCTTCCGGCTGGATTCGGCGTCCATCATGGACTCACTATTGCTATTGGTCACATCTGAGGTGATCTGAGCTAAACGCTCTGAGATAATGCCCTCCGTAAAGCCGTGTAGAATCTTAAGAATTTGCCTTTCGCGTGCCGCCAAGCGCGTAAAGCGATAAATGAGCGAACTGCGATAGAGCAGATTCTTCAGGCGGGAGTCAAATATGTGAATGATTCTGTAAAGCAATGGAGCTGAAGAGACAGGTCTCTCTCTATATGGGATGGTCTACTCACTCTCTGACTGCATCAAAGTACTCCGACTTCGCACCCGACTGCGAGTTGACCGTTGTGCCCAGCGCCGTTTCGCAGATGGTGTCCAGCGTGTAGCAGCTGATGAGCTGAAAGAAGTCCACGGGCTGGTCAGTGTCCGCCAGCGGGGCTAGTCTGGCCAGCAGTATGCGCGCCTGTCGCTCATAAACGTCCACAAATTGTTTAATCATGCCGTAGTTGAAGGCGGGCGCAATCATCTTGCGTCGATGCATCCATTTGTTCGCTCCGCTCGTGAAGACGCCCTCGCACAGCCAATTCTCGAAGACGCGATAGTCCGAGGTCTTCTGCAGCAGCTGCTTGGCGGTGCACAGTGCCTGAATGTCCTTGGGATTGCAGTCGAACACGTAGAACTTGGTGCCCAGCCAGAGTTTGCCCCGATGATCCTTGAGGTGACAGTTGATGAGCTCCGTGGCGTTCTTAAACGGCCGCGGACCAATAATCCTCGCAAAGATGTGCAAATGTCCGATGATTGGCAGCGAGGGTGGCCCCGGCCAGTTGCTCGTGAGTCGATTGATACGCGCCTGATAGCGATACGAATATACGAGATATGCCCAGACGGGAGCTAGGAGCAGCAGCCAAAGCAAAAATGAGACCAACATAACGCGCCGAGTTCTTGGATCTGACTGCTTTAATTTATCGTTGCACTCGAGAATTTAAGTAAGCCACAGTCTCAGCTTCCTCACAAAAAAAAAAAATATATATATATATAATATATAGACGAAAAAACTAATGCACTAATGAACAGATCACAGTTTCGAACAGCGTACGTAGTATTAGGTATATATACAAATCGATCGATTAGTCAATGTCTGGATGCGAAGCAGAAGTGAGACTTTTTACTCGGCCGCCAGTGCTTAAGTACCTCGTCTTGATTGCTGGCTGATCATTTGTTTGGTATTCTGACAAATGTAAACAAATACTAGAAGAGTAGTGATAGAAGCCAGGGACATGGGGTTGCCTGGGCGATACCCTGTAATTTAAATGAGCTAAGTAAGACAAGAGTTTTCTATAAGGAAAAACCCAAATGAATACATTTAAAATATTTCAAGATCTGCTATAATTCTTCTATATTTAACACACTCTTATGTGTACGTAAAGATTCCAGGGTATATCCTATAAAATTATATATCTAAAGACCTGCCATAATTTTGCTATAATTATGCTCTCTTATATTAAAGACTCCAGGCTATATTTCCATAAAATAATATTTGCTATAATTCTGCTTACTTACGATATATACCTAAAGACTCCAGGGTATATTGCCATAAATTTGCATTGAGTGTACACAACAAAGTGCTTAGTTTGAGTTCCACTCACTTGGCAAATAAATAAGTTCAATATTGTTATTGCGAAATTATAAATTTGATGAGTGATCACGTCCAATGCATACAAATTCTAGCCCAAGCGAGTGAAATTGACAAACGGTCCACTAGATGTGCAAACATCGATTGTGATCGACAGTGATCGTCTGTGATCGCCTGTGATCGGAAACACCCAGCGCACTGCGGAGCACCTACATTTGGTAATTTACAGCGCTGAGAGCTTGTGGAACAAGTTTGCTAATTATTTTCAAATATTGAATTTTATAGGAATTTTTGTTTTTTTTTTTGGCGAACGTGTCATGAAATTGTCATTTTTATTTGCATGGTAATTGAAAGTGATGCTATGGGAATATAGCTGAAGGACAAACTTCTTTCTTGAACATAAGATATGTTCGTAAATACTTATCAATGGCACAAAGGGTAGGGTAATTTTCAGTCGAGTTGCGCAACATTGATGAAAATTAAAAAAAAACAATATCTTATAATTTTAATCAAAATTTGATATACAGGTTTTTTATTTAATTTTTTTGCGCATTCAGTACTTGCTCAGGTTATGATTTTTTTATGCCTAGCTTTTGATTGTCAATTTGCTAGAAACTGGAATCTGGATATAACAACTGCAAAAAAATATCAAAACAAAAATAGTAGACTCGGGGAAGTTTTGGAATTAAAATAATCAATAATTTAGTATTGTATTATTATTATATATTATGTATATTATTATTATATATTATGTATATTATTATTATTATTATTTATTTTACTATTATTATTTATTTTATTTTTATTATTTATTTTATTATTATTTATTTAATTTAAATAACTATTATTATTATTATTATAATATTTTATTTCCGTTTCTAAATTTACCAGACTGCCCTCACTTAAATAGTTTGTTTGCTATTTAAATCGCAATTATTATAAATATTTACCAGTAAACAAAATATTGCTAGTCAGTTAAAGCCACTCGCAATAATTCCACAAGTTTGTGTCTCATTATTTTGTCACAGTTTATAAATTTCTTTGAAATTCCAGAAGCCACAATTATATTACATAATATGCATATTGAAATCAAAGTTCAGGTAAAAAAAAAAAAAAAAAAAACTTTATTTTAATAAAGTTGAAACTGACCTAGCACAAATAGTTGTCTCATTAAAGGTTTTGCGCCTTTTCACATTTTCAATACATTTTTTTTTATTCCTGTCAAATTAATTAATAAATGAAGTATATGCCATTTATATTTGCACATTTTTTTATTAAATAAACATGGAAAAAATGCTCTTGATTTACAATGGAAAACGGAGCAGACGGCTCGTTTTTATTTGATATTGAATTGAAACAAGTGGACATTGAATGTTGACTGAGAGGAAATATAAAGAATATATATATATTTATACATATTATATATATATACATATTACGAATTTATGAATACGCACTCGCATCTATGATATGATATCGTGCTGTCTCACACAAAAGCACATTAATTACAATTATGCATGTTTATTTGTGCGCAGCAACTTTTCTGTGTTAATTAGTGTAAATACACAGTCCTGTTCACCTTTTTTTTGTCCATTATTCATAGCTCTTAGTGAGGCTGCATTGATGTGCAAAGTGAATGACAGTTGGTCGATGTATGTACTCTTTAAACATATATATATATGTTTTATATATATATATATATATATATATATATATATATATAATATATATATATATATTTATATATATTAAACTATTAAATATTGTTAGTCTTAGGCACAAACCAGTTAATTTGCTTATGCTGAAGATGACTTTGTCGGCGAGTGAGAAGTCCAACAAATGCTTGACATAAATTCCATTATCTAATGGATGCCAATAAACAGCGCACATACAAATAAACACCCACACACACGCACGCCCACATAATGGGAGACAATCAGATGTAGATACAGTTGTGCACCTGACAGGACCAAAAGGAACATTGTCTCACATTTAAAATTAAAAGTGATGCGAAATTGGCAGGGGCAATACTAAGGACGGACGTTGGAAACTAATTTGAATTTATGCAAAGATGTCGAGCTGCCTATTATAAGCTTTAACAGGTAGATAGAAGGTGTAAATTAGCTATGAGGTGAGGTTTGCTATATGCAAAATGTAATTTGCTGGACTTGAGATAAAGACGGAGGCAAATAGAAGAAGAGCTGATATTATTATTAAATTATATATATTTTCTTAATTTTATTTATAATATATTTTTGTGTTCTACTATTTTTTCTTTAAGCTATATTATTTATCTAAACAAATTTATTCTGCTACTAAACATTACAAATTTAATTATATTTTTGTACATTATGAAATATTTTCAATGAGACTTTGCATTAATTATAAATCACTCAAGATCAAAAATTATATATAAAATTTTAAGATATACATTAAAATTAATAAATAAATAAAAAATAAATATTTCACAAAATATTAATAATAAACAAGGAAATTTTATAAATAATTAAATTTAATAAATTAATAAAGAAATCTTTGATAAATAAAGTAAATATATTAATAAATAAAAATTGTATACATTAATAAATACAAATTGAATAATATATTAAATATAAATACATATATTTTTGTATTTATATTCTAAATATAATAAATTTAACAAATTGAATGTATATCTTAAATTCGAATTACTGTTTTTGGTAATTTTTTATTTATTTATTTTTGTAATTATTGAAGAATAAAATGTAAAGGCAGAAAGTTCATCTGTTCAATTCAAAAGAATTTTCCTTGAGCGCTGTGCTAAAACCTCAGCAAGGGACCCATTGCCATGAACGCTAAGTCTAGTAATTTTACCTACTCTCACAGGGCATTTGCAGTTCGTCATCTAGCAATTGTCATTCGCCGCTTGTTATTATTGTTGTCTGTGTGCATGTCGAGCTCTGTAATTAAACTGCACATTATCAGGAACGCCACACATACGCATAGAGATACATACACACACACACACACACGCACACGTGGATATAGATATGTATAACAAGCACTTACACAGGCACATGGAGCGCATAATTACGCAGGCATTTGCATGTGTTGCTCCGCCCCGCCTCGCCCAACTGTCACATTGCATTTTGGGCATGTGGATGAAATTAAATTTGGTCACATTTAATTATTGTTTATGCAAAGGCAGCTTCATAGAAATGCGCCGACTAATAAACGGCGTGGGCTAAATCAGACGGGAGATACATATATAGAGATTGATGTTAGAGCAGAAAACTGAGAACTGAGATTGATGGATTAGAGCAAGCCGTTAACTGGAAGCAGCAACTGGAAAGGCTGTCAAGGAACAGATTGATATCAGGATATCAATTGATTTCTTATCTAATACAAAGTCTCTTAAGCCATGTCTAAAAGGGTTATTTAAGGATTTTACCCCTGATACCAGCCCTGCCACCTCTCATCGCTTCCACATCAATCGCAACCAATTTAATTTCACAATTAAATGCAAAGACGCGATGCGTTTAGCATAAATTAACAGCATGTAAGTAGGCGCCGCAGGGTGCCAAACATTGTGCAAGGGGGGGCTGATGGGTGTGGTTCATTGGTTTCAGGTGTTGCCACCAAATAAGCCGCCAGGCAGCGCTTCCGTTCTATGCCACCCACCCACCCACACAACTCTCTCTGCTCGCGCGGTGTGGGCAGCAATTTTCCATTAGTGTATTTATTGCAGAATCTAATTTAATTGACGTCATCGTCTAATGCATTTAAGTAAAAGGAATTAAATGTCTTTAATTGTACTCTTTAATTAAATTATCCAAGATATTTGCTAAAATACAGTCTTAAACGGTTTTACGGCTACGTGCGAAATCGCTTAAAGAAAATACATTTAACATCTATCAAGAGGCAGCTGTTGATGGACATAAATTTCGAGCTTTGTCTGCAGTCAGACAGAAACACATGTTGTGCGTCTTTTTTTTTTGGTTTTTATATCAGTAATCAATTTCAGATGCTGATGTAGTAGCTGGAAACGTGTTTAAACATTAAATACTTAAAAACAACTTCTAATTTAAATATGTATATTTATAAAAAAAAAAAACAAATCCGATTTAAAATTTAGCTAAAAGTTTATTTTTATGAATTGCTTACAATTTTTGTTTTCATAAATTAAAAAACAAGACTAGTTTTTGAGCAGGCAAAGCAGTAGCTGATAAACTGTTAACTGTCGATTAGGCAAGCAGTGCAGCTAAAACTGCGCGTTTTGCTAGCGGCTTTTAACAAACTGTTGCGAGTTGAATAATTAATAATTGATAATTAAAGTATTTTTTGAATATATGAAAAAGTTTATGATTAATTATATTCAAAATTCAACAAAATAAATTATTTAATAAATAAAAATTTTAATATATAGGATACTAATAAAAATTAAGAAAATGTTTTAATCGAAGAAATAGTAAAAATAAATATCAAAATAAAAATAACTATTAATAGAGAACACTTACAGAATAGTATTGGTTCCAACTGATTGTGAATCACATAATTAAATAATAACTATTAAAATTTTTAAATACTTTAAATAATAATGAATTAAAAATTAATGAATACAAATATATATAAAATAAAATTTATAAAAATAAATTTATAAAAATAAATAAATAAATGTTAGCGATTTTGAAACTGAAATATTTATTAGTAAATATTGTTAGTTAATAAATATTATTAATTATTAATAGGATTTATATTTTTTTAACAATGGAATATTATACCATAAATCATTTCTTACCATGGTTATACGTTTGTACCTACGTCTGCGCGTTTTACCAGCGATTTTTAAAACGCTTTGACCTTAAGTTTAACCAGCCAAATTATACAAAAAATATTAAATTTACAATTACAATTTTTTTTTAAAGATAATAGATAAAAATATATTTGCAGGTAAAAAATAATAAAATAAAAACATTTACAACAGCCAATTTGTATCTTTTTAAATGCGCGTTTTGCTAACGACTCTGAAAATGCTATGAGCTAACAGAACTTTAAAAAATATTTTATATATTATATTATAAAAGACAAATTCATATATACTGTTATAAAACTTTGCGTTTTAATAGCGTTTTGTATACAGCTGACAGCTGTTAACATTAAAATATATTTAACGAAATAAAAATAAAGTAAACAAAATATGTAATTATAAAATATTACAAAATACATAATAAAATGTAATTATTAAATATGTAATTGAATTAAGTATATATGTAGATATTAAGCAGTAGTTAATGTGATATATATTTATCGGACACAAATTTGCGCCAATCAAAATGACGTGTTAACGTCTTGCTTTTGGCCAAATTTGCTAAGAGCAAAAACGACTACCGGTTAGCTAACCACAAGACTTAATCAGCTTTATCTGCACCGGAGGTATACACGGGCATTAAAAAAGTAAAAATAATAATTATAAATATTACTTTTTAGCCGCATGCCTCGCTGCACAGACAGCAATGAAGTTGGATTTTTTTTTATCTTTCTTTATTTTGGCGTCGACTTTGCCGCTAACCTTCGACGCGAAAATTGTTTTGTACTTATTTTTTTTTTAACATTCGGTTTAGCTGGCAGCTCACAATGTTTAAAGGTGTTTCTCAGTTTAGTTCCAGTGGCTGTTGTTGTTTGTGTTCAGGGCGCTAACTGTGTTATGGGAGTACGAGTTTTTAATTGAAGGACGTCGGCGGCACTGCCGATTCGAAGGCGAGTCAAGTGAGCTGGCAAACTGGAGTTCTGTGGCAACTTCTCGCTGTTGCAGTTAACAGTTAGCAGTTTCATTAGAGCCGTTGCCGGTTGTCAGTTACAGTTGGCTGTCACTGTGCTCTTGCTGTTACCTTTAATTTACCTTTTCGGTGATTGTTGGCCATACGGAGCCGGGGACGGGGCCGGGGCCTGGGCCGGCACAGCTGCAACTCACGTTCCGTGTAGCTATAAGCCGCCGTCCGGTTATTTCGTTTGGATTCTTGGCAATTGCAGCACTTGCCGCTTGTCACTCACTCACACAGGCCACCAGGGTCAAACGGGTTTTCACTCATATTTATACTGCATATCACTTGGACAGGGACTGGCCCAGGTAATGGATGCGTGCGCTTAGCTCACTGACCTTTTACCTGCCGATAGGTCAGCTCTAGTTGCAGCTGTCGCATATTTTAGAATATTATCCAAATATTGACAGGCGTATGCCTACGTGACAACGGCCACGCAAGTGTCTTATCCTCCAAGCAAACAATGCTGCGGAATACGCATAATTAACATAGTTATACACATGTCTGTCTAATTTATGTTTAGTTTGTTTCTTTACATTGAAATTATAATTAAGGCATATTTAAATTGTACTTTTAAGCATAGAATTAAATGAGTTTCCTAGAGGGAAGTATTTTTGTTTAGCTAGGCATAACTAAATTTGTTTATAAATATGCTACGCTTTTCCAAGTACTCTTTCCATTATGTATAATACATATTTTAATGTTATTTAATTACATCTTATCGTTTTTATTTTTTATTATATTTTATTTAATATTCTCTCAATAAAACAATAAATAAATGAATAAATAAAATACACATAAATAAATATAATGCATGATATACAAATATTTAAATTTGTTTAAAAATTGCAATTACTATAAAATTATAAAATTTCGAACATTTAATTTTAATATAAAAAAATGTTTAAATAAAATATTTTTTAAACATATTCTAAGACAATTTAAATATTTTAAAATTTTATACACAAATTTTTCCCTATCTATTATTGTTTCCTTAAATTTACTTGCAATTTAATTTACTTATCTATTTAAGAGTGCGTCCATTGTTTAGCTGACATTTGAACCACTGTGCACTCAAGCTGCACTTAAATAATATCAGCAGCGGACATTAGCCCGCGACAGGTAATCGAACTCGAGAAACCAAAAATAATTTGTTGTCGCTCCAAATACATGGTGTTGCGATCGAGCCTATATGCATATATGTATAGGGTATGTATATAGGGTATTTATAAATATATATTCATTGGTGCTGTTTCAAAATAAAACACTTTATACGTTTATATAAATCGTTTTTGTTTTGATGCACAGCTGCTGGCATCTAATTAACACAACAGTGAGTGCTAAAAGTCAGCTTCAGGTAAGCAACAGCAGGTAGGTTAGTTCGCTCTCTCTATCGGGCGATCGCTGGCTCGCTCGCTCGCTCGCTCACTCTCCCGCTCTCTCTGCGTTGGCCATCAGCTGTTTGGCTGCATGGCTGGCCTGAGTTGAGCTGAGCTAAGCGCTGCGGCAGCTGCTTCAGTTCTGCTGTAAGCCGCCTTCAGTTTGCACGCGTCGCTTAGAGTTTTGTCGCGTGTGTGTTTTGCTGCGGATTTACAGTTACGCTTACAACTGACTAACTCGTGCCGTGCGCGCTTGAATGCCAAATTTAATAGCCACCGTGTGCTACAATAACAACAACCGTTAACGTTTAATTTAAAAACGTTTTCGAACTGCGAAAAGCAACAGAAACAAATGTAAAACGCAAATCGTTTACTTTCGTTTTTCCAACTTTCCTTTTCGTTAGTCGCACTCACAAGTTTTCATTGAAAAAAGTGTCGTTGTCGAAGTCGGTGCTATATTAAAACAATCCCCATTAGAAGGTGATAACATAACGAGAGTTTTATACAAGTTTTTCCAAAAATACAAAAAATTTTCAAAAACCAAACACATTCGATATGGCGCTCATGGACACCGCTTGGCGCTGCCGCCTGATGATATTTGGAGTCGCTACGCTGCTGCTGGTTGGCGATCTCTTTGGCTATGGCGGCTACAGTGTGCGCGGCGTTAAATCGGATCATCCGGATGAGGTGGGCGTGCAGGGTGGGGGTCCGCCAACCGGACCCGCAGCCGCTGGCAAGTTTCAGCAGAAGAATGCCGAAATCGACATAGGCGAAGGTGAGTGACTTCAAGACGTGTTCCCATATTCCGTATGCATTTCAATTTTGTAATCGAATTTGGGTTTTTTTTTTACTTTTTTTTCATTTTTATATACGCAAATTTAAGCTTGACTTTTAACTTTTTTTTTTTTTTGGCATTAACGCAAATTTTACACACTTGGCACATTGCAACACATCTGTCTGTCTCGCTCGCTCGCTCGTTTTTTTTCTTTGGTTTGCTTCATGAATTCAGCTCTCTGTGTGTTGTCAGTTTTTTCATCTTTTTTTTATAAGTCGCGCTTTATTTGTTTGTATCAAGGTCAATTTCGATTCATAAATGGAAGAGTCATGCTTTTTTATTCGTAGTGTAAAAGCTGGCAACACGTGTAAGCGAATAATTGAATAAAAGCTTGGCTAGTTAACCGGAATTGGTGCCTGCCCTTATATATGGCGCTATATATAATAATTTTAAAATTTAAATATCGATTTTTAAAAATTTCCAATTATGACATAATTTGTGTTGCCAACTAAATGTATTTTTGTTTTATATTTATTTTATTTTATTTAATTTTGTTTTATTTTATTTTAATTTATTTTTTGATAACTCTTTACATAATTTACATATAACTCTGGGTTCTAGACAAGACAATGTGAGGCTGGCAATTGTTTTAGGTCTCACAGCTCTTGGCTTTGTACCCAGGTTGCGTCGCTTAGAACTTGAACTGTCTAGACTCTTTCATAGATACTTAAATGTTGACATTTAACAGGCCATTTAAGTGCTGGCCAAAAAAAAAAAAAAACATTGAGCCGCATTTTAAGCAGCTAATTAAAAAGTTTCCATACGAGTTTTTTTCTGTATAAAAAAAGATTGTCTAGAATTAGAATTAAATGTCTTGCACGACATGAGATTTGTTTCTATCTAAGGAACTCATTTTGATGAGCTTAGAAAGAGGCCATAAACTCCATAGTTTTATTCCTGACAGAATTTAAGGCAGTCTCGTTAAATATAATATTTGAAATGAATTTGTATCTTTAGTTGTCATCTCAAATCGAGTTTTATATTATAATTTAGGTATTTTATCTATTTTTTAACACTTATTAGTTTGCAATCCTAAGTCCAGTTTGATCTGAAATAAATTCTCTTTAGTCACATCTCAGCTAATTTGTTTATTTAATTATGATTTGCTTTGGCTTTATGCTTCATGTTTCTCGTTTGTTTTTCCCCTACACATCACGCCATAAATATCGAACAGCTCTCGACTTAGATAAAATTTCATATTATTTAACACTTTACCGGACATAAAATACCCGTGCCCGAGCCCGAGCCCGAGCCGTGCTTGTGCCCATGTCCATACCGCACAAATGTTTGCAGCTTTCGAAGCATATTTGTAACCACTTTCCAATGCCCAGCGATTTGCATAATTTTATAGAGTCATGGTAGCCAAGTGACATAAGAGTCGTAAATGTATTATTGTTTTTTTTGTTTTTTTTTTTCAACGTGTGGCTACGATTATGCAATGCTGCGACTCTCGATAGACACACGAGGAACGCTCAATAATAATGCAAATAAAAAAACTTAATTAAATTAAACGAAAGTCAAAGTGCAGCTTGAGGCAGCTTTTGTATGGGGCTGAAGAATCTATTGAAATTCGTCTTCAATTATGAGGTCAAAAAGCTTAGCGAGAGCCGCTTATGTTTATATGAATGTGTTAACAGTTCGATGTGCATTGAAAGAGATAGTATTATGGCTCTTGTCAAAGTTTATGTTAATACTTAGTATGCAGTATGTTAAGTGAATGTTAACTTCACATTTTTGTTTATTTTACAGTAAGGTCTTTACCGGCTAGAAGAATGTTATCTCTGATCCTCTCTGTCTTCCCTGTCATACTTAATGAAAGTATTTAATGGCACGTGCTTTAAGTGAATGTTAACTTTTTATTTTCGACCTTTTAACAGCTGAGCTCAGCTCTAAGCTCTAGTCTCGCCTCATAAGCAGCACTTCGGTCCTATGTCAAACATGTTAATGTCTTAACAGTAAGTGCTTAGCTTGACAATTCAGTGTTGCAGCTGTGAGATCTAACTGGAATAACATAGTTCATTAACATGATCTCATCGGCGATCGGCGTTGAGGTCTCTCTTTCGTCTCGGCTGATTTCATGTGTGTATGCTTGGGTTTCTGTGTATTTTTTTTTTTTTTTTTTTTTTTGCTTGCGTCGAGGTGAAAGTGGAAAAGTGCCAAGCAAATAAACTTCACGTAATAAAATCAACGAACAGCGACAAGTTTTTATTTTCTTCCCTGTCGCCTTTTGCATGTGCTGGAAATCTGTGTGGGAAACTGCACTGCGACTTTCACAGCTGCTCCAAGGGGGCATCTTTGACAATGCATTTGAATGGCTCTTTATTTGGCAGAGTTTGAAATTCCAATGCCGTGCACATTGTCTAGACGCGACTGCAGAGCAGCGCTCATTATGCCAAGCTAACAGGAAGTTGACGGAACAAACAATGACGAATGAATTGAATAAAACTTCAGAAAACTTGACTGGGAGCTGTGCTATTTCCATGCATATTGGGACTGATTTGAGCCGAGCATTAAAACTATTTGAAAATGCCGGCCGAAAACCAGTTAGCCACCGCTGCCGCCGGCGATCGCCATTCTATAAATGATTGCAAACTAGTTCTACGGAAATCGAGAGTGCCCTGAAATTAATTCTCGGCTATTGCATAAAATCGGTGTTAATAGCTTTCAAATGGAATTGTAAAAGCCTAACAAGGGCAAGGGCTATTATGTTACAGGTTTCGTTCTGTGTGCTAATCCGCATGCTTTTCACGTCGCTTGGCCAAGACAAGTGCAGTGCGTGATGAACATGCAGAACTTGCACTTATTTATCGAGGCCCAATCAAAGAGCAGACAGTACGTGCCCTTAGCCACAAAGTGAGCTCATTTCAGATATGGTTTTTTATAACAGTCTATGGCTGGCTTTCTTCTGGCTCGGAATCGTTTTGAATGCATTGCGATAGCCGTTAGCAATCAGGTTTAGTTTGAGTCGAGTCACGCCTAATAAAAGACAAACTTGGCTAAAATATTCATCTAGCCATTAATTAAAAGCCACAAATTGGACGCCACCCTGCGCTGGCTCTTGCGTCACTTTTCACAGGTTTCGACTCTTTTCCGCGTACAAAGTTCAGGTGGCTGGGCTGGCTGAGGGTAGCAGTTGGGTTCGCTGATTTGTGGTTAATTGCCAATAGCTGATAGTTGGTTTTAACTTGAATTTAATATTTATACAACACCATAATTAATTAAACTAAACATCGACCAAATGACTGAGCAAATATTTGCTAAGCGCTCAAATTCATTTAGGAAAAAAATCAAAATTCAACGCACGTTTTGGCCTTGCAGGGGGCGAGTTCTCACTCCGAGTGACCGTTCACAATGTTTAAAAACAAAAACAAAAATGAAATATTTAAACAATTCGCAACATCGAAACTCCGTTCAAATATTTAGTCAATCGCACCGAAATTAAGAGTGAAATATTTCAACTTTTAACAAAGGTTTTATATATAAATTATATGAGGTAGCTCAGCCGGACAGGGCATCTTCTAGTTGAGCAGTGCATGTCCAATTTATTTTATTTATTTAATTATTTGTATTATTTTTATTCAACAGCTAAATATTTGCGTAGATGTTTAATTAAAGCCAAAGTTGCCACAAACAAAAACAATTTTCAACAATAAATGCGCATTTATTGTTAAGCATATTTCGTTTATTTGCAAGCTTAAATATACTCTTTCATATTTTATATTTTATATTTACTCTGCTTGGCACCAGAATATCGCAGCTTTCACGTTGAAGTAATTTCAAACTTTTAAATATTTTTTTGAATATTTTTATTTGTATTATTTAAAAAAAAAAAAGAATATAAGAACAAATTTATATATATACAGAAAATATATATAAATTTACGAGTATATTTATATATAGAATAACATTTTTAAATAAGAATTATAAATAAAAAATTAATATTTAAATAAAAATTATAAATAAATAAAATAATAATAAATAAATAAAAAAATAAAAAAAAAATAATAAATAAATAAAAAAATAAAAAAAAAATAATAAAAATAAAAATAATAAAATAAAAATAATTTTTACACTTATAATTTTTATTTATTATATTTTGTATTTATTTTATTTTTTAAATTGTTAACATATGTATAATATTTAGATCAGACGCAAATCAACTTTTATCTCTGTCTTGAAGATTTAGTAATTTGATATGTATCTCTCGCTCTCTCTCTTTGTATACAAGCATACATATATATTAATACCTCTTTAATCAATCAATCTATTGTCTATTTTACTTCATATGGCTTCCACTCAGACTTAACTATTTAGATGTGATTTTAAGCAACTTGCCCTTAGAGAGTATTTCATATTCGACTTGGCAGTTTTTACAAGTTTCTTTTGTGTCGACTCCCAATATTTTTGAATTTCGCTGCTGTGGCCTTGGTGTGTTAATTTTTTGCGCAGTTGAAAGGTAGCCGTTTGCGAGAAAAAAAAAGACCCAAACGAAGTGCAGTCAAAATCACTTAAGAGTCATAATATTTTATTAAACTAATAAATTTTTAACAAATTTCAGAGCACGATTTCGATGAGTTCTCAGCAGCAGCTGCACTTAAGCCTGTGACAGCTGCAGCTATGTCTGGAGCTAACCTGAAGACCAAGTCACAGCTGTCGGATACCATCAAGGAATCGTGTCTGCCCAAGATGCTCTGCGAGCTGGCTGCCAAGCCAGAGTACCAGCTGAGTGAGAAGGAGCGCGAGCTGCTCAGGTTGATAAGGTAAGTGTGAGTCGTGAGTTATATATATATATATATATATATATATATATACATAGAGAGAGATCAGAGAGCTTGTAGTTTGACCCTTTTAAGTGAGCGCAACTAAAAGTAAAAACATTTGTTTGATAATCACATTTGAGCTGGTGTTGATCTCTGCACCGTTGGGTCGTTCAATGAACTAAGCTCAGCTTACAAATTAAAAAAAAGAAGATGTTTACAGCAATATTAAGTACTTGGCCTTGTTTAGACAACAGCATAGATAGTTCCAATATTGGCTGAACATCGATCGGGCTTAACCTACCTCACGCGCTGTCGCGCTGTCGCGCTGTAACCTCGCACTTGAGTCGAAGGTGAATCGTCGTGTTCTACTCGGCAGCTGTCTCTACAACACACAAGGCAAACACTACGACCCCGTGTGAAACCCTGAGCTGTGCATGTTATATAGAAATCATAGTTGGACTGATTTACCAAATTTATCTTCCGCATTTTATAGATCGCCGACTATGCCCTGGATGATGAATATGCCGCCGAGCAAATGGTATTTTGCTGCCCACATGGGCGAACTGATGCGTCATACTAGCGATAATCTAAGCGGACCCATGGGCTGTGCCAATCTCTGGCCGAGCTGCCCCATCAGCTCCAAGAAGCTAATGAAGCTCAGCTATAAGGTGCGCGTTTAGATGCCAGCCAATGTGATTATAGGTTATTAAATTAAGCACTAGATATATTAGGCGTACATACACACACACACAGACACAGAGAGACACACACACGCACACTTATATACAGAAGAAGATGTTTGGGGCTTCAGAGAATTTGCCCATTGTACTATAAAATTTTACGCTCTCTCGGAGGCCCTCGGCTGGCTGGCAAACGATGACAAGTGTTGGAGCCTGTGACGGCATGACTGATGTGACAATTTATAATTCGTATCGATTAACTCGTAAGTGCGCTAAGTAGTCATTAAGCGTGGCTAGTCTATCTCAATTATATTTTAGTTTTCATAGCCTTAGTTCGATGCGCAATGTAATTGTAAATAAATGCATATTGTTATTTAATATGAATTCTAAAGTGTTGCTGAGTTTTTTCTGTGGGTAAACTAATGATACAGCTATTTACTATATATGTATATAAAAAAAAAATAAATAAAAAATAATTATATATATATAAATATATTTAGTAATTAGCGCTGCATCATCTTTAGGCCTTTTACTGCATGCCTAAAGCGCCCTTCGCTAAGCAAAATGTATTTATAATTGTTATTTTTTAAGTTAAGTTAAATTATTTCTTAAGTGCTAGGAAATGTCGTATTAGAGCTAATGGCAATTGTAATACGTGTGTTTCGCGCGTTGCACTTCAATTAAGTTTTGTAGTATGACCAAAACCCAATCACGATAAGCCAACAGTGACTAAACACTTTCGTTTCCCATTATGAGAGTTTTTTTGTTACTAAAACTGCTTGGAACTGATTTCCTCATTATAATTATTAGTGTCGGTAAGATATCTTAGCCTGATCAAGCTAGATTTGCCAATCGAAATAACTACTGTTTAATGGCTGAGATTGAAATTAATATTTATATGTATTTTAAATCAAATTATATAAATATTTAATAATTGAAGGCTATAACGGATAGCCATGTTGGAATTAGTTTTAAATAAATAATATTTCTTTGCAATTGCAATCACTGATGGATTGATATTTATTTGTGCCCATAAAGTTCACGTGTGAAGTAAATGCGTTATTAAACTGTTGCTTTATTTTCTTTTAAATTAACAAATTTTTGCTGCTTGTTGTTTGAGTGTCCATAGCGCATTTAGCTCTAAATAGCTAATTAAGAGTTAAACAATAGTTGAGTTCGGCAAGTAAACAAGATAATTCGCTAACGGATTAAGTAGAAAATATTTAAATAGTAAAAAAAATTATAAATAAAAAATGTTTATTAAGAGTAACGAACTGAATAAAATTAATAATAATAAAAAAAATAAAATATCAATTTCTAGGTAAATTCATATGCAAATTACTTAAAATTCCATTGCATACTTTTGGGCGCATCGGTTTAAATATGTCACATCGAAAGCGAATTCACTTAAAATGCAAATCGTTTGTTGACATTGCACAGCTCAAACGAAAAGGTACTAAAAAGTGCGCACAATATTTGAGTTCGCCGATTGCCTCATTGAGCATGCCTGAGGCGTAAAATTGACCACACACAGGCCAAAACAAAAATATAACTGAAGAATCTGAGCGAAATGTGCGGCTTTCGGACAAACATATTAAATGGCTAATTAAGTGCTAAACACCAGTTGAGCTAAGAAAGTAAACAAGTCAATTCGCTAAGCAATTCTAAGCAAATCTATGGCTCAGCCATAAATAAGTCAGCGACTCTGGTTGCTCTGCAAGCGACTTGTAGGACTTGTTGTGTGGCATAACCATTATATTATGGCGCCCGAAACACGTTGCGTTTGGCAAGAGCCTCGATTTAGGCCACGTTAGCTTGCCAAAGACCAAAACTAAAAGCATGTTAAAACAATCGCGCGAAATTACGTTTCAGTTTATTTGGTGCCTTCATTGGATGGCTTAACAGAAACAATAAACAATAAAAGTAAACAATTTGTAATATCAATGGAATTGGGTCAGTCAGCCGGTTGTTACGCTCTTTGCGTGCCAAAAGTGGACCTCGGCGCACTTTCATTGTTTCCATTTGGGGATGGCGAGCAGTGCAGCTCTTACACTATTTTATTTCATTTATTTGTTGGTCCAACATTTGACAAGTTGTTTCTCGTTGTTGTTTTTGTTGTGCAATGTGTGACGAGTGCAGCTTATAAGATTTCCACCAGACAGTCGAACTTCTATCAGTTTTCTGCATTGCCTAATATTTCCGCATTGCATTGGCCAAAAGTAAAGGAAAGGCAAACACTTTTACTCACGCTCTGTCTCCCTCTCACTCCCTCTCTGGGTCTCACTCTCTCCAGCCCAGTTCCCACTTGAATCCGGACCTGCGAGCGTGCAACCAAAACGGCAACAAGTGTCAGGCAACTGGAAAAACATGAAAATAACGTGGCTCAACAAAGGAAACGACAACAAACATGCATCTGCAACAGTTGTTGTGATCGTTGAATAAATACCCTGTAAATTGAATTTTATGGTAATTTTATAAATATATAAAAATATTAGATATTCAGGCAGCGCTACATTGAAAAATAAAAATACAATTATTTTTAAAAATAACTTGATAAATTTATTAAATAATTAATATAATAAAATATAAAAAAATAATAAAATACATAATATAAGAATGAGAGCCTTAGCTACTCTTTCTCTAATGCTAATGCACATTCTCTCAGTATATAATACCTCAACACACAGTAATTATATATAATATAAATAATGATAATAATAAATAATTATGTACTAACAATTAATTACTTAATTAATTAATTACTTAATAAGTCATAAGAGAGATATTTATATATTATTTATTAATCTACAGAAAGGAAGGAGGAGATTCTTTCTCTTTACTTTTGTTTAGAGTAATTTCTGGGTATATGATAAATCCTATATATATTAATATACCTTACCCAGACCCCCACATTAGGTCAATTCCATGGTCACTTGCTTTGCTGCTACATACATATTACCACATTGCATTGCTATGCAACCTTGAGAATCTCACTTTTTGGGAATTTGTTTATACGCTAATATATAATATAACATATATACAAAAAATAAAACTATGTTAACTCCAGCACACCCTTTTCCAAAATTATGCCAGGGTATCACCACATTACATTTCTAGCCTACATTGTAGTATGTGAATAAAAAGTTGGCTGCAAATGTAAGCCAGGCTTGGAGTGGGTGCTGCCAGTTGCAGCTTCAACCGCAAATGTTGACAGGCGCCGTCTTGCGTAACCGGGCAGCCGACTGACTGATTGACTGACTCGCCAACTGGTGCACAGGGGGCCAACAGCACTGTCGGCCAAGTTGTGAGTGATCGACTGATTGTGTCAGTTCTAGTCAGCCATTAGCCATTATTAGCCACAATTGTGTGGCTAACGGCGCAAGCACAGCTAGTCGACCAACTGACTCGATCTAGATAAAGATCGATAGCCATGACCAGTAATTGTAATTGAAAGTCAAGCGTCACATAAATAAGAAACTGGGCAACTTGGCCATAAAGCGTGGACATTGGCACGTGCTCCATGGCAGGCCACGCATCTGGCAAATGGTTGGCCAAACAATTGCCCAAAGTTGAGTTATTAAAATGAACTGCGAATGGTGTGAATTGAGTAAGTCAACAAAGAGCAAATTTTAGTGTGGAAATGCGAACTTATGATGTTCATAAACCTAGCATTAGCTATGGATAAGGCGTGGCTGTTCAGTGGGTATTGCTGTAAGCCAAATTGGGGAAATGCGTCTTAACGAGTTGTTAATAAGTTGTTAAAGATGGGCTGTAAAAGGTGTATACAAAAATAAATATATGTATATATATATATATATATATATATATATATATACATATATTTATTTTTGTATACACCTTTTACAGCCCATCTGTAATAGTTAAACTGAAATATAAAGTATAATTTAGTATGTGGTAGTATGTAGCATTTAATATATATATATATATATATATATATATATATATATATATATATATATATATATATATATATATATATATATATATATATATATATATATATTAAATGCTACATACTACCACATACTAAATTATACTTTATATTTCAGTTTAACTATTATTATATTTATTTTGTTTTTTTATTTTATTTTTTAGTTTTTTTTTATATTTTATATTTTTACTTTATTTTTTATTTTTATTATTTTTTTTTAAATACATTGACATTTAGCCCCTTGAAAATTGCTAAACTGTTTAACAGCTGTGGTCGTGGCTGGGGTTCGCACCTCGAGCTCAAACGGCGAGCGGAATTGAGCTAAGCAAAAAGGCAAACGCAGATTAAGTAATTGATATGCAAAAAGCCAACTGTAACGCATGCCAGACGCTAGACACGCCAGTCAAGGCAGACACGCCAAAAGCCTAAGTCAAGAGGAAATTACAGGTGCAAAAGTAACGGCCACTAAAATGGAGAATTTCATAACTTTTCATAATTGCAAGCAGAAAGGAAAAACAACAGAGTGCGAGAGAGGTAGACACCGAGAGAGAGAGAGAGAGAGGGGCAACAGCTGAGCTGCAACTGGTTTGTCTGCTTTTAAAGGTGTTGCACACACACACACACACACAAACAGACGCTCTCATACACACTCACAGCTAGGTAGGCTCGACTGCGCCCTCTACTTGACCATATTGCCTCACTTTCACTTGTCTTTGGCTTCTTTTGCTTCCGCACGAAACTTGGTCAAAATGCAAAGCAAACTTGGCCACCAAACTTGACTCGCAGAGAGTCGTTTGCTGCTTTTGTTGTTTTTGGTTTTACACTTTAATTTTGTCATCCTCTCTCTCTTTGAGTTTTAGTTTTCTGTTATTTTTTGTTTGCTGCGCTTTGGCGGCAACAAGCCGCGTTAACTTGGCTCAGTCACTCAAAGACTTTAAGCGCACCAAGTTGCCTTGTCTACTGGCCTCCTCCTCCACTCTATTCGCATCATGAATTTGCGCTACATTTGCACCTTGTCGCTGCTGCCCACGCTCTATGTGCTGCTGGTGCTGCTGCTGGACTATGTGGAGCAGGGCTTGGCCCAAAACCCGGATCCGCTGTTCGAGCTGCCCGTGCAGCTGGTCGGCTTCCCAGTGATTGTCCTGTCCGTGCGCCTGTCGCAGTTTGCCAAGAAATTGGCCTACTCCCTCAACCCAAGTAAGTTGACCACGTGAAAGTGCAACTGCCGCCCTGTGGCATGAATCAGCTTTTAATTTCTTTTCATTAAGTGAAAGTCAAAATATGTGCATAAATTAATAATTGCCCGGTATTCAAAGTAGCTGAAGAAGGTGTGTTTTGTGCTGAAAATCAATTAATTACGATGACAAATGGGATTCAAGTATGGAATTTGAAAGCAATATAAAGTATATCTTATTTATTTATTTAAATAAATATAAATTATGTCTGTATTTAATTATTATTTTTTTTTATTTTAAAATTAATTTTAAAATTAGTTTTTAATGAATTTTTTATGTTATTATTTGTTTACTTTTTTATTTATTTATTTTCATTATATATTTAACTATTTAATATATTATTTATTTATTTAAATAAATATAAATGATACCTTTATATTTACTTATTTTTATTTCTAAATTATTTAATTATTAAGTTTTTAATTTTTAATTTGTTTACTTGTTTATTTTTAGTTAATTTATCATATATTTGTTTTATTTAATTATATATTTATTTAATTTTATTTATTTATTATTTTAATTTATATATTTATTGTTTTATTAATTTATTATTATTATTTTTTTTTTTTTGTAATTCTATAATTTTATTTATTTTTCCACATTTTTATTTATTTTTTATTAATATTTTTTTTAAAATTCATTAATATATTTTGTATATTTTTATTAATATATGTATATATATATATATATATATATATATATATATATATATATATATATATTTATTTATTTATTTATTTATTTATTTATAATGGACATCGACAAGCCGAAAGTTAAGCCTGGCAGTGCTGAGGCAAAACAGTTTTGGCAATCTTATATCAAACTTGGTTAGATAATGAATTATTAATTCAATTCAATCTTGTAATTGAATATAATTATTAAGCCATTTTCAATTATATCCTATAAAAGACAAAAACCCGCAGAGACAACATTCATCTTACAACATTTGTTGACAAAGCCGAAAGTCTCGTCTGGGTAGGCGCTGAGCATGAGGTAAACGCACTCGTAGCTTAAAAACTCGACTCAAATGTGTGACAAAACTGGCGGTTGAGTGGCTCAAATGGCATAGCTTGAGGCTGGTGGTGCTGGTGAGGCATCGTGCACGTCCACTTAGCTGTGGCCAAATGGGGTCAAGGCTGATCAGTCTCCATCAGCCGCGTTGTGGGCCGGAATGTTTTACAATCAGACGCGCGCGTTTAGTTGTTTGTTGAATTGCTGGCAATGTTTTATTTATTATATCGCTATCGGGTAAACCCAGAGTCAAGTGGTTGATGACAAGCAATCATGAATGTTAACAAGGGAAATACCAAAGACAAGTTGAGCTCTGCTGCACTCGCAAATTGTGCAATCAACCACAGCAGCAGAAGCAACAGAAGCAGCAGCAGCAGCAGCAGCCAAGTTTTTGGCATTCTCATCTGTTGTCACTTTGACTAATTTTGCGTTTTATAAGCAAGCAGCCAACTCCCAAACTAACATAAAACTTCCCCTTTTTGTCACTCTTGCAGATACTTACCGTTCGCGCAGCAGACGAGACGCCGGCCAGCCGCACGCCCTCGACGCTGAGTTGGCCAAGAAGGAAATTTTGCGCGAGTTCGGGCCACAGGCTTGCATACTCGAGGAGCCCTGTCGCATGCAAGCCGCACGCTTTGCCAGTCAACGACGTTCTGGCTTAGAAGGCAACACCGCACCACATGCGCCCTGGTCCGAGGTCTTGAGGTAGGTCAAAGTTTTTTCCAGCGAGCATAAACTACTAACTGAGTGTGCATCATGGGGTATGCTATGTATTGGGTAAATGGTGTCTGTAAATGAAGATAAGATATAAGGAGAGTTTAGCCTTGGCTTGGCTTGAAGAGAAGTTCTAAGTCAAAGGTCGATAAGCCGAATATCGGTGGGCGATGGTCATTGGTAAATCCTGATTATCTCATATGAATAGGAATGACAGGTCTATAAATCGATAGTCGATAGTCATTGATAACTACTGATCTGTTCATAGGAATATTTCCATTTATAAATAAATCGATAATCGATAGTTGATAGTCATTGATAATTTGAATGTCTTTTTTTTCAATTAATTTTGTTTTTAATTGAAAGAATCCAACATAGTCTCATCTATTTATATATTTATTTTTATACAAAAAAATGTCTATATTGAAATTTATTTAGGTAGTTTTTTATTCTTATTTAATGACGATGAGCAATGAACAATATTTCTTATAGATAATACTATATATAAAATATATCTCTAATTAGTCCTTTCATTCACACTTATATATCTTTAATCGAAAATTGTACTATATCTATATTTATATATATTTTTAAATTTTCACACCCATTTGCACACTCTCATATCTTGTATTCAAAAACTTTTTCGTAGAGCATCTGCATTTCGCTATGCTCTAAGTTTAGTTAATTTTCTTAGTTATTTCTTGTTCAAGTGGAACGCTGACTTTATGGCTCTGACCAGCTGACAGACAGACAGTAACAACTTGAACTGCTATACCCCTCTCTCACTCTTACACACACACACACACTCTCTCTCTATCTCTCCTTCACTCTATTGCTCATTTGGCATTCCCGTCGCTCGGCGTCCTCCACCAAATGAACATCTCGGATTGCAGTCGCTATTGCTAGGTTGCAATTTGGCGCTGCTGTTGTTGTCATTTGGCAAATGAATGGCTTGTTTTTAGCTGCGAATGTTTTCCAATCAATTTTTATTATATCTTCGCTGTTTCGTGGCCCTTCGCCGGCATTGACAATGCTAACTCATCTGCGCATAATTTAATGTCTTCTCTCTGTTCTCTGCTTGCAGCTCGAGTTTCACGTACTTCTTACTTCCAAAGTTTAAATGTGCATGTCATTGCATTGCCATTGCCATTGCCATTGCCATTGCTATTGCTATTGCTATTGCCCTTGCCATTGGCTTTGGATTTCAATTTGTAAGTTTACATAAATTCTTTTTTGCCTGATGAGTTAGTTGCCCTGGCTGTCGCTATTGTCATGGTAATGCCATGCACGACTTTTCCGAGCTGCGGAAATTATTCTCTTCCGCACTGTTAGACATTTTCGCATTTCCTTGAACTGCAGTGATTCATAATTAATTTCTATCTTTCTCTCATTCTCTCTCTCTCGTTCTGTGTAATAAAAGAACTCCTTAAGTCTTGGCTGCCCACTGCTATTTCGATATGTTTTTGTTCTTATGGCCAACTCGTTTAAATATTTAATTCTTGTTTATTTTTTGGCCAAACAAAAGATAGTTGAAAACTTAAACAAAAGCTCTTTGCAAAGGGAAATGTGTGGCATACGTGTCGTATGCGCAACATTTGGCATTCATAGTTTTGGCCATTGTTGTAAATTTCATTTAATATTGTGTCATATCGCATTCGCATTCGCATTCGCATTCGCACTCGCCTCAGCCTCAAACGCATGCATCTGACACTTTCACACTTAACATGCAAAATTTTCAACACTCTAAAGTTTCCTTTGCCCGCTCTGACCGTAGCCAAGTGCCTGGGCTCCAACGTGTCAAGAGCAAATATTCAAAATTATTTTTGAAATGTTTGTGCTACGTCTGTCCCTTCGTCTGCCTCACTCCCTCTCGTCGCTCCATTTTCTATGTTGTTTGCTTAGTTTTGCGTTGCGCTGCAAATGTAATTGGCATTAGAAGTTTTGTACGTTTGCCCACGACGTGTTTTGTAATAATAAAATATGATTAAAGTTTTTGATTAAATTTATGCAAGCGCACAATGGGCAGCTCTGCTGCTGGCACTGGTCAGTTGTGCTCTGCACCTTTCTCCAGCGGCCACTGCAGATGTGTTTGTTACCGAGTTGATTAAATTATCCCATTGCAGACGTGTGAAATTTGAAAACTGTGCAAAGATGGGCTTGGGGTAATCAGCAACAAATAAGGTAGACGAGGAGACTAGAGTTGAAAGCGTGTTCTGTGAACACGAAAATTTATGATACTTGCTTAACAAGATAATCTTTAATTTTTTATTCTTAATAAATTATTTTTTTTATTATTAATAACTCTGTATATTTTATTAAAAAAGTTTTCTGCTAATCTTAGTAGCAATTTAATTGACGAGATTTAACTAGAAATGAAAGCAAGTTTTATCAGCAATAAATTTTTGTTGTTGTCCAATAGTTTTTAATGCAATTAATCTTTAATCTTAATTTTTAATTTACTATTTTTAAGATTATTAAATCTATTATCCTTAAGACATACTTTACATATATTTTGTATTCTAATACACACTTGCTAATTTACTAAAATATGCTTTGCGATGCTTTAACATGTCACTGAGTGCATGCCCCAGTCTGCTTTAAAGAAGCTAAAGCCCCTTGTGCTGCTCGCTGCTCGCAAATTACTTTTGTTTTTAATATGGCCCCAGTCCAGAGCAGGCAGAATCAGAAGACTCTGGGTGTGCTTGGCAAGGGTAGCGTGGCTGGCAGACTTGTGTATATTACCCGCTACTTATAAGTAATTATTTTTGTAATCCGCTTTCGTTGCCGACTATTGTGCCTGCTGCTGCTCCTGCTGCTGCTGCTGATGATGATGACTGACTGAACAACATCTCTTAAACACTCAACCACTCAGGAACTACAAAGTGCAATCAACCGGCGGCTTGAAACAATGGTATCTGCTCTCGGTCTTTATCGGCGATGCTGTGAGAGATGTGCCGCTATGCAAGCACCTGGCCAAGCGGATGCCCTGTCCAGGCGCTGGACCACTGCCGCCGCCCCAGCCGCGCTAAGGACCAACTGCAACATGGGCGGGCATTTATTTTATTCTTATTTTATGCATAAATATATATATTGTAAATTGTAGACAACGCAGTTGCTGGGGCTCTGCATCATCTGCATCATTTACATCCTGTAGTCAGTCAATCGCATGGACATCTTTGTTACGTTCTTTTCAAACTCCAAACTCCGACTCCGACTCCAACTCCGACTTTAACTTTTGCTTTCCTCTTTAGTCATTCTTCATGCTAGTTGTTTTTAAGGGGTTTTCATTTAAGCGGCAGACCCAGCATAGGCTTAGACTTACATAAGTATGAAGCATAAGCAAATAAATCAACAAGAAAAAAATCAAAAATGAATTTTCTGTGTGTGCCTATGCAGGGGCGTGCCTGCGCTTTTAAGAGCATGTATCCAGCTGCTGCCCCCACTCAGCCCACTCTGGCCAGTTCGAAGTTTCATTTGTTCGGACAATGCATTTTACACTCGGCCCGCCCACTCCGCTGCCTAACCATTTGTCTGGTTGCAAACAAAAATTGATACGCCAAAAAGCATGCAACGGAAAAAACAGTTGCATACTTTGCAGCGCGGCGCACAAATTGTTGACGCAAGGCATTAAGCTGCAGACTCGTTGCACATACCCTACAGGTGGGCAGAGAGACTGTGATGATGTGTTGAATAAGTGCAAGTATAATATGACTTGAATACTTTGAGGTCAGATGATGATTTGATGAAATAAATAAATATTGAAGAATTAATAATAAATAATGAATAATGAATAATGAATACTGAATAATGAATAATGCATAAATAATCATTATTAATAAAAAATTAATAACAAATAAGGAATAATGAATAATAAAAGATTAAAAATACATATTGGATAATGCCTAATGTAAAATGACAAATACATAATGAATAATAAATTATAAATAATAAATAATGTGCAATAAATAATTAATAAGTAATAATTAATAACGAATAAAAAAATAATTTGTAATGACCAATGACTAATAAATAAAGAAAACTAATTAACGAATAATCAACCATCTTTATATCTTTAATCAATAATTAATTATGAGTTTATTATTAAAAGTTTTGAATAATGAATAATGAAGAATGAATAACTTTAATTTTGAAATATTTGAAATAATCTGAAATATTAAATATATAACATACATATTACATATATAATAATATAATAGTTATATATAAAACTGAAGCTTCATCGCTCATCATTCTGTACTCAAGTTATTCAATTTATATTGAAAGATTACAATTTATAATTTATTTATAATTTATATTTATTTCAGAAAATGGAAGTTACTTTGAATTCATAGAGTATTTTGCAATCCACATCTCACATTATCCCATTCTCTGTTTTTTTTTTGTGTGCAGTTCTTGTTTGTTTCGCTTCAAGTACTACAACTACGGCTTTTGGTAAAATACACAGCCCCAACTCTAGGCTCGGGCCTGCCCTCAGCGCTTTGCTATTTATTAACTCGTTGCATATGTTTGCAGGCACTGTGCTGGGGCACCACAGAACCAGACCCAGACACTAGACAACAAGGGCAACAACAAGCGTCGCTTTGAGCTCTGGTGACGTTGACAACCCTGCTTGTTGTGTGCCGCCGCACAAAAGTATGCTGCACTTTTTTGCACTTTGCATTTTTGTGTGATTTGGCTCTGTGAAGTCGTGGAGCCGTGATGCGTCGTCCCATTGGGAACATGTTGAAATTGTGTGCGGATTTTTTTTTTCTTTTTTATTTCTGCTGGCGGTCTCCCTCCGTTTTATCACATTTAATTTTTCAAGCGTATTCCCTGCGATGACGCGCCGTTTGTCTCTAGATTTATGTGCCATTTCTTTTGCATATTTCATTTGCCTGAAATACTTGTTGATTTGTTGTTGTTTGTCGCGCTGAACAATGCCAGCTAGATTAAAGAATCTTTTTTCTATTATTTTTTTTTTAATTTTATATATTTTTTATTTTATTTATTTTTTAAAATATTTTTTTATTTTATTTGTAATAAATATTTAAGTTGGTTTAAGCATTAACAAATTATGTACAGACTTAGAAACTAAATGGGAACTGCCTCTACTACTCTTGTTATATTTACACACTCTATAGAGCTAACCGATATAGACCTTACGTCCGTCGGGCCTTATATAGTACTCCGTTACGCCCTGAGAATTGGTCACGTAGATATTATTATTATCCTCGTGCTGTGGCTTTCTCGTGGTGGCAGGCTGATAGCTGCTGCTGTAGCGATTGTCGCTTACATAGTTCGCATTGGGATAGTCATAGTGAGAAGCATCATAGCTGGGTCTATTGTTCGCCTGATCGAATCTCACAGCGTTACCTGGCAGGTACTCGCCATAATTCATGAAACTCTGCCTGTGACTGTGACTCTGGTCGCTTGTCTCATAATTTGACGTTGTTTCTAGGCGATAATAGGAACTGGGTCTGTGCTCATTGCTGAGCACCAGACGCTGCTCCTTCTCCTCGACTTGGTTGTTGTACTCGTAGCTGGGTGCATAGGTGGGTCGATTGAGTATCTTGCCTCGACGTATGTGCTGCTCGTAGTGATCGGGGAAAAGCACTCGGGCACCACGCTGCGGTGGTGCTGAATTCTCATATACAGCATTTGGTGGTGCATGTGGCTCAAGCTGTCGGTCCTCTCTGAATTGCTGCTCTCTGAATTGCTCTGCTCTCAATTGCTCCTCTCTCAAGCGCTCCTCCTGCTCCTCCTGCTCCTCCTGCTCTCTCGCTTGCTCTTCTCTAAAGCGCTCATCCAGGTCATCGAGCTCCTCGTTGGTGTCTTTAAAAACAATTCGCTTGCCACGTCGCTTCTCCTTGCCGTAGTCCGCCTCCGTCAGGCCATTGGGCAGCACAGCAGCCCAACCTTCGGCCAGCTGCAAATTTTTGGCTTGACGCTCACCTTCGCTTTGGTCTTGGGGAAATCTCAATTTTCGCTGAGCTGCATTGCGATTGAATTCGTAGATAACTTTACGCTGGCTGTCGTGCTGTGCTTCCGGCGTTGCATCCGGAAATCTCACAGCTCCGCTGTCATGCTCATCGCTTTCGATGTTTTTGAAGTGCAGTATGCGACCCTCGCCCTCGCCCTGCTCGTCGGGAAATTGCAGCACACCTATCAGCTCGGTGTGTGCCTTCTCCGCCTCCACCTCGTCATCGTCTTGAAACCTGACTGGCGTCTGTGTCTGTGTATCTAAGTCATCTTCCTCATCATGAAAATCAACGGGCATCAAGCGGCCATTATCCGTCTGAATGTTGCGTTTAATTTCCGTTGGCAACAGACTCCTTCTACGGCGACGCCGCTGATACTCCACGCCGCTCATATACTCGGACAGTATACGGGTGAAGAAGCTGCCGATGCCATCGGCAATGTCCGTACTGGGTCTTTGTGTTGGCCGCGCCACTGGCCGCGGCGTCGTGCGCGTCACCTGCCCTTGACTCTGGCCGTTGGTTAGCGCCGAGAGAATGCTGAACAATGAGCCGCCGCCAGATTCGCTTTGTTGTGCCTCAGCTGGCTGCTCTTCCGGCTCGCTGAAGAACTTAAAAAAGCCGCCGCGATGATTGTTCAGATAGTGAATGATTTCCATCTAGCAGAAGTTGAAGTTTTTTAATAATCATTAAACACCCTTGATTGGTATGCCAACAGCCAGGCAGACAAACAGCTTACCTCATTCTTGGGGCATCTCTCGTAGGTCTGCACGCAGCTACGCGCACCGCCGCTAATGCCGAGCAGCGCTGCCCGTCCGTAAATGAGCGCAGGTGAGGCAACGGGAAAGCCAGCGAGAAAGCTGCAAAAGTAATGATATCAATATCTTTATACATACTATAGCTTAAGTAGCCTCCTCTCAGCTCAACGACTATTATTATTATTATTATATTAATATAAATTTTTTTTTTTTATAATAAAAAGAATGAAAATATTTAGTAAAAAATTAAGGATATTCTTATAAGTAGATATTGATATATATATATATATATATATATATATATAAATATGATAAATATATATTATTATTATATATATATTATATATACATTAAATATATGTTGCTTAACTTTAAACTTAACAATCATTATTATTACTATTATTGTATATATATATTTTTTTTATTTTATTCCAACGCAAAATAATGAATATATAAAGTAAAACATTAAAATTAAATTAATTAAATTAAAAAATTATTATTGTTTTTTTCCTAGTAAATCATAATTTTTTTATAATTATTTTCATTATATTTCGTTGCAATAAATTATTTAAGAAAAGTATACATATAAAAAAAAGTATAAAATTATAAATATATATATATATATATATATATATATATATATATATATATATATATATATATATATATATATATATATATATATATGTATATATATATATCAGTATATATCAGTATATATATATCAGTATATCTTGGCCCAATAATTATTATTATTATAACTTGAAAAAATGATTGGAATTATTTGTTTATTACAGCTGAACTCTCTCACTCTCATTAACTTGGCTAGTATTTCTAGTTTATTTTTCAATTAAGTCCAGGAAAATCCGAAATTCCAGTCTTCTTTTTTTTAGCTCTAAGTCTTAACTAATCAGTGGGCCAGAGCAATGATTATTAAATTGCCCCTTATCTAGCCCAGCTGCCTATAAAACGTAATTGAGTAAATGCCAATTTGCAACGTATAGGCAAAACAATATCAATTTACAGACAAGCTGCTTCAGACAAGCTGCCCCGGCTGCTGGCCAGGTCTCAATCAGAGCGTGGCTCATTTCGTCGAGCAATCAATATGGTTTGGGCTCAGATCGACTTGCATAATGAATGAAGTCTAATCCCAGTTAACGCTTGCTTGAAATTAGGCAAACAGCAGGGTTGAGGGGTGCAGCGATTGGGGTAGCGGACTGAGGGTAGCGGGTTACGGGTTCAGTTTCAGCAATTGCCTTCGGTTGGGGGAATGTAAATTTAATAATATTTACTTACAAGCAAAGCCCTGGCCACATTATTTGGAATGGCAATTGTGGCTGCTACGGCTGGTACTCACTTGGTTATGGCCGGAGACGTAATGAAGCCGGGCAGCTGGCCACGTTGCGTTTGACCGGCAATCATCTGGCAGAGCACCTTGGGCACACACTGCAAATCGTCGTTGCGTGCAATGTTCTCCAGGGCTCTAATGAGTTGCGTGTTGGGCGGTCGACTAGACTGGCCAGCGCCCGCGCCCGCACCTTGTGCGCCAGCGAAGGCGCCTAAGAGACTGCCTAATGGGCTGCCACCAGAAGAGGAGGAGCCACCACCACCACCCACACCACCCAAAAGCAGATTTGTAAATTGTGGCGCATATTGCTGTGTGGTGCTCAATAGCGTTGCCAGAGTGGAGAAGCCGCCACCCGCTGGCTGCTGGTAAGGTGGTCGATAGCCTGGATGATAGTTGAACTGGCTGGGTCGCTGCTGCGGCGGTATCTCTCCAATTTGATACTCGTAGTAATTGTGGCCCGGTCGCTGCTGCTGCTGTTGCTGCTGTTGCTGAGGCAGCGGCTCGTACTGATAGTGCGTGGGGTGGTATTCGGTTTGCGAGTGGCTGGCGTAGCTGGGTGGCGCTGGTCGCTGCAAATAATTACCAAAGTTGTTTGCATAATTAGACGCCGGCGAGGGGGCAGGGGAAGGGGCATATTGGGGTCCACGTATCGATGGGCCGTCTTGGCGATTGTAAGGCGGCCGCTGGTCCTCGCGGGGTCTCTGCGTTGGCTGCGACACGAAATTGGATGTCTGCTGGGCGGCATAGCTGGGCGGCGGGTAATCATGCGAATCGTATGAGATTTTATTCGATGTGGCCGCCGTGGGTCGACGATAGGCAGTGGAGGGGCTTTCGTCGAAGACGTAGCCAGGTCGCTTCAGATAGACCTCATCGGAGGAGTGCTGGGGTCCATGGTTGCCCACAAGCAGCGACGACTGCACCGTATAAGCCTGATCCCCGTGCTTCTCGGGCCGCTCGCGCTGATACTGTATATAGGTGGGCGTCGGAGCTGTCGCTATGGGCGTGGGCGTGGACGTGGACGTGGGCTTATATTGATAGTTCTGCTGCGTAAAGGGATCCAAGTAGCTGACCACCGGCGTCGTGGGAATTTGAGAGTTCCCGTAATTGTGGAAAGCTGTCAGCTGTTGCGGCAGGGACTCCGCCGGAAAGGAGAACACCTTGTCCGTGGCCGCCTGCTGTGAGTTGAGGCTCGTCAAGTAGTTGGGCACCTGATGCTTATAGTTGGGCTCCAGGTAGCTGGGCGGATAGCGCTGTACGCCGGCGTTCATCACATCCGAGGGCGTGAAGTCCAGCATCTGCGACGGCCGAAAGCCGCCGTTGGTGACCCGTGCGGACGTCTGGGCGTACATCTGCTCAGCTTGGGGACTCGCGTCGGGCAGCGGCTCGGAGGGGAAAAAGTTTTTCAGCTTTGCGGAAATGTGTTTCGGCCTGTCATGAAAAGGGCGTGAGGTGTTCGTGAAATTTGCATAAATTACGGCTGATGTCTATCTGGGCAACTCACTCGTCATTTCCGGCGCCATTTCTTATGCACGACACGTCGCCGACTAATGCGATAATTAGAAATGCAATTTTCCATAGCATACTTCGCGGCGGTTGTCGAAACTGCATGTCTTCGCCGTGGTGTGGGTGTGTGCCTCTGAGTGTCTCTCTTGCAATTGGAAATCCCCAGCTATAACGTCAGCAATTCATAAGCGTAAGCGTAAGCCACTTTTCGCACGTCGCCTGCAATAATAACATAAAAACTTGCTGTCAGACTTGCTCTCACTCTCTCACAATCTCTCTCTCTTTCGCTGTTGACTACAAACTGGCAAAGATTGCGAATTTCTCTAGAGTCCTCGCGGCAAATTTCTCGCAACATTTGCACATAAATTTATAGATTTACCCGATTGAAAGAACGGGAGGAGATAGCGGGTGGCTGCATTTGCATTCATATTAATGCAATTCTCACGTGCTCGTTGAGAGCTCAACAGCGACGACGACGTCGAGGACGATTTGACATTTGTTTAATTCCATTTTTTATGATTGCGCCGTGTTTATGCAGCCGCACGCCGCAGCGCGACTCGACTCGACGTAATCATCAGCTACGTCGTATAATCATATCCATGATCTTTAGCTCTTTTGGGTGCTCAACTCTGTCTCTGACTCGCGGCTCTGAGCCTTGTGCTAAATTATTCATATTATTGTGACTTTTTATTTGCCGCCATTTGTTGCCACCGAGCGTTGACAGGCCTTAAAAATTTAATACGCACTGTCTGACACGATGACTGCTCTGGACTTTTAGCAGCGCTGAGTGGCAGAGACAGTGCAAGAATTGTGATTATGGAAACACTCATAATAATCTCTGGATTTTAAGTGCTTGCCACACTAGATTTCTTAGCTCAAACTTAAACTACTATTTAAGTTTATATATTTTATTTATTTATGTTAATATATTATATTATATCATATTATTTTGCTTTATGTTTTTAAGTCTTATTATTATTATTTTTGTATATTTTAAAAGTATGTTTGTTATTTATATGTATGTATATATAATATGTATTTTTTTTGAGTACTTCTCATTTTTGCCAATTTTTATGACTATGTATTTTACTTATCAAGAAAATTGTCTAAAAAAAATATTATATTATTTATTTATTTCATTTATGATTATTATTCCTTTTTTATTAGGCTATATGTATATTTTATTTACTTTTGTTAAGTATATAAATTTATTTGGTTTGTTTCTTTTTAAATTTTTTCTATTTGATTTTAATACCACATATTTATAACAAAATATATCAATATATTTTATTTTTGTAGTAATTTATATGAAATTTAAAATGTTTTATATTTTGTAAAATATTTGAACTATAAATTCTAATATTTCCATATTTAAAAAAAAAAATTTTGTTAGGAATTTAGTTTCAATTTTATATTTTAAAAAAATTTTATTATATTATTTTTTTTTGGCAAAATAAAATGTTATTTCTTTTTTATGTTTTTTTATATATACTATATATATATATTAAATTTTATATTTATATATTATATATATATTTTATTTTTTATATATTATATATATATATAAGTTAAAAAACATATAGTCAAAAAATGTATGCTTAAATGTTTCCAGCCTTATTTGCCTATTCCAAAATTTCTCTAAATTTTTGTCAGTTTAGTCAATAATCGTAAGATCAGTGAAAGTCACTTCTGAATTGCCTTAATCACATCTAGCAGAATATCAATGCATTTAAATTCTATTATTGGCCAATTTCTTAGCTTCGGCTTTTCAACACTCATTTCATTCATTAAGTCTTCAACACTTTTTGCTTTGTCTTTCTGCCATAAATTTCACCATAATGCTCACCGTAGCTCATTTAGCGTCGTTCGATTTGCATTTAAATGGAGTCAAGGTTGTCTTTTACGGAATGTTATTCGAGCCCATTTTTCACAACGAGATGACGCACGAAAAAATTTCCAAATATTTGTAACTGATTTTAAAGTGTTTGCGGATGGCAGAGATGAGAAGCAGCTGGCAAAACCAAACTGCATTTATTATTTACGCTAGTCGTAATATAAAAACGACTATGCCAAAATGTGTTGCTCGCACATAAAATTTAAATTTCATGCAATTACACACACACATGCACACGGTGCCTGGCTGACTCAGTTGGCACAGCAGTTGGCTGCTGCTGCTGCTGTTGCTGCTGTAACTGTAATTGCCCAAAATTTTATGGTCCAAGCAACGGCGGAGACGCCACAACGAGCAAGTACTAGAAAATTGCATTTGGTGCCAACAGGCAACAGAGGGCGCTGCACTAAAACCGAAGACGAGCAGCATCCAAACAGACTGCACTGGCATTTACAACAAGAAATGTCAGCTAATTTCGCATGGAGCGGGTGCAGCGGGTGCAGCATGAGCAGCAGGTGCTAGCAGCATAACGTTTCGATTGTGTGTCGAGGCACGCACAACATGGGCTTGTGGGGCGACCCTCTAACACGAAAGGACACTTTGCGCTTGAGATGAGCTTCAAATTTTGAACTAAAGACGAACACGGATATGGACACGGAAACCAAAAAGCAGCGTACGTGTTGTGCATGCGCCAGGGCTATGTAGTGGGGGCGTCGGTGTGGGCGTGGTCTGTTCAATTTACTAGTGCCATAATTGCACCGTTGTCTTTCATACTTGACGCGTGCTGAGGTTCGATTTTAGTGGAGCTTCAACTTGGCCCATGAGTCATTTATTTGTTTACATTTATTGTTGTTGTTGCTGCTGTTGGTTTGTGGCTTTTGACTAATTTTTACGCAATATTTAATGTTTCATTCACTTGCACAACTCAACGACCCAGCCAACTTTCTTTTCTTGGCTGGCTGAACTTATAAATAGTCGGCTGGCAGCGGTTGTCACAATTGCTACGCTTTGTTTAACTCTCACAGACACTTAGACAATTGCTTAGCCGGCTTCGATTTTGCACACTTTCGGCTTTTGATTCCACTTACTTCACATACAAATAGAAACTACCACTGCGATAACAAATTCGAAACGAAACGAAATTTGTTTTTTTTTTTTTTTTTAATTTTTTTTAACTGACTCTGCGAAGCAGCCAGCGCCAGCGACGTCTTTCCGGCTTTGAGTACGGCGTTCGTTTGACACGCGATGCCGGCGCTGAGCATGCGCCAAGCCCCAAGCCACGAGCTAAGTCGAGTTCAGACTCGACTTGTAAGAGGAGTGTAAGAGCAGGAGAGAGTTTTGCCAGGTCGCAAAAGATGCGACGAGCGAAGAGTGAAAACGTTGCCGAAATTATGTTTAAACAGCTGCTAGTTAGAGCGCTGACCAGTGGAGAGTGACTAAAACAAAGAGAGAGAGAGAGAGTGGGTAAATGAGGGAGATTGCAGCAATTGGGTAATAATTAAATTGGACAGATGTGCGAAAGTTTAGAGCGTACAAAGATCAACCGGAGAGAAAGAGGGAGTAGACTAAGAAAATTGGAGTTGAGTTTTTATTATGCTGAATAAGTATAAGTATTTTAGTAAAGCACTAAGAGCTGTGCTAAAAGTCAACCAGTTAAGATTAGTTTATGTTTGATGCTCAATTACTATATGATTAAAAAAAAATGGGCATTCATATGGCAAAATTAGATCTAAAATGTAATACCCATATGTAGTTAAAAATAAGTAAAAAGGGAAAAAGAAAAATTAAAATAACTTGTATGTATATTACAACATATTATTGTTTTATATATTGTAATACACAATTTGATTAAATTAATTAATTAAATCAAATATTCAATTAATTTATTAATTAATTATTAATTAAAATAAAATTTAATAGAGAATATTAAAATATTACAATATACAATACAACATATTACAAAATAAAATTAAAATTAAAAATTAAATCAAGAATATATTACAATATAAAAAAAAATATATAAAAATATTTTATATTTTATATATAATACATAAATAATAAAAACTAAAAATACAGTATTAGATCAAAATATACAATTTATAGATATAAAATAAGTAAAATGAATTTTTTTAGGATTATTCCTATTTATATACTAATATTCTATACATATCATAGAGTACTAATATTAAGGAAAGGGCAAATGTATTTTTAAAATTTAATTTGAATTAAAATTTTAAAAAACATATATTAATTCAAATTTTTAAAAATTAATAATTTGAAAAAAAAATTAATTAATTCGAATTAAAATATCTTCTTAATAGTAAACTAGTATATATAATAACGTACATATATCATATGTCTAGCTGCATGCATTATAGATTGTTATTAAGTATAAGCACATAGGGAGAAGAGTAAATATATTGTTAAAGAATATTCAATATAATGTTATTAACATTATAAATTTAAACATTTATATTTTATTATGCTTATTGCAAATATAAACTAGTTAAAGCTATAACACATTAGATCACTCTGCTTATCTAAATTTCATCTCTCATGACTCATCTCTGATGAAAGTTCAAGGTGCATACAATGCTTGTCAAATGATTTGTTTAATAAGTCAAAACGCTTTGTAAAGGCGATCAAAGAGTCAAAGTTGTTTGCAACAGAGACATTCGTTGGGTAATCTGACAGTTGAGAGTTCGTTCAACTCGCTGTGGCGGCATAACTACTTTAATTAAATCAGATACATTTGTTACACTTTTCTGTAAGCACCATAAATAGCCAAGCGAATTATTGTACAATAGTCGCAGCAAATCTGGGTGCCAGCGCGTCAGATGGCTTAATTATAATGAGCCAAGAGCTCGTGGCACCAACAAGCTAAGCAAATTAGCTGTTCGGAGAGTGAAAGTTGGCTGGGAGCAAGCAGCACGAATTCAACAACAGAGCAACAGCAGAAGAAGAGGACAGACATCGAGAGCTTGGCATTTAGCTGCAGTCGGGTTAAGCGACATTGAGTAATTTTCTGGTCTAGTCAGAGTCGGAGACAGAGCCCCCAGAGCGTGGGTCGCTCCCCCCACGCTGCTTTCTTTTCCCGCAACGTAATATTAAATTTACACGTTTCATTTATTGACTTGCGGCTGCCAGCTGGCAGGTGAGGTAACCAGCTCTTGGCCCGTTTTTGACGGTCACATTGAAAGCGAAACCAAAATCTCCAGATTGTGGGCTGTGCCAGTGACGACTTTTATGAGTTAAACCAAACTGAGGCTGAAGTGTTGCCAATTTCAGATCTATGCCAATGCCTGGCATTCAACCGGAATTTGTTGTTTATGTTTTTTTTTAGCGCGTTTGTTTTGGGGGAAATTACGCAAAGTCAAAGTCGCGGCTTTTCGAGTTCATATTGATCAATTATGGGCCATCAATAATATATCCGCTTTGGGCCAAGCTCTCAAAAAAGGTCAACAGGTGGGCGAGGCTGTTGATTTGTAAACGATTTTTAAATAAAATAATAATTTAATAATATAATAAAATAACAATTTAATATACTAATATAATAAATAAATAAATAAAATAATTTAATAACACAATAATATAATTAAATAACAATTTAATAAAATAAAAATTTAATAAATAATAAATACTATTAAATTATTATTTTATTTTATTCTTATATTATTAAATTATTTAATTGTTGTTTTATTATATTATTGTATTATTAAATAATTATTTTTTTATATACATAATAATATGATTATATAATAAAATAAAATATATATTTTTCTCATCTCCTTTTCACCTCTCTACTTTCAGTCAAAATGCGCTTTAAGGAGTATCCCGAAATAGTTGTGGATGTCATACCAAAGCTGTATGAGAGCCACATCAAGGTCTTCATTACGCACATGTTTGGCATGCAGGAAAAGTTGGAGCGGCTGCCCAAGCAGTTCTGCAAGATGTACACAACCCAGCCGCTGGCCAATCAGCTGTTCAGCTACCTGAGCAGCCGTGGTGCCAAGATAGCACTGCAGGATTTCCATATTGTGAAGGAGTCGCAGCCGCTGCAGCTGCGTCTCAGCGATGGCAAGCGACTGGAGCTAATGCTCTGCGCTGGCAATGAGCTCGGCAACAGCCTGATGCTGCTCATCCGCAGGCAGCAGGGCGGCAGATTGCTCTTCTACTATTCAGCTGTGCAACAGGACGATCTCTGTCGGCTGATGGGCAATGTTACCTATCAGGAGTGGATTGCCCAGGGCGCCGATGAGCTCTTTCTCAATCTGAAGGCAGTTGATGAGCCCTTCAAGCCTGTGGACTTCAGACACGTGGCCAGGCAACTCTCCGAGCATGCGGCAGCTGCAGGTGAAGTCTGTGTGCTCAAGCTGCCCCTGTTTGGCTATGAGTATCTGGTCAGTCGTCTAGCTCAGACCTTAGCGCTCTCTGGCCACATCAAGCTGATGAAGTCATATGTGCATAGCTATCGCTGCCTGAACACGGATCGCACGGCCTTTGAGCGGCCTGATTATTCAATAACTGTTCAAATTGAGGCCGCCAGCAGCTACGAGTGGGAAAACTCATTTCCGATGAAAGAACTTCAATGGTCGCCCATACCGAATCGTACGAATCTCATGCAGCTCACCAGCCTACTCCGTCCGGTCTATATAAACGGAATTGTGGACTTTCATGCCACGGGCAATGTGCCGGCTGTGCCGCAGTATCTGAAACGCTTTCGCATGAAATACTCGCCAAAGGCAAAAGCGGCGCCAGCTGAAGATCATTTGAACGTGCCCGAAACTCAACTCATTCAGTGGCCCAGCACAGAGAAACTGTGTGAGACTCAAGCGCAGCCGGCAGCCGTAGCATTGCGCAAGGATGCGGGTAAAATTTTGAAGCAAAGAAAGCTGCACTTTGTCGATTATGATGATGATTAAGCACCAGATAAACATGAGAATCATTTTTTGTATAATAAGTAATAAGTAATAATTTTAAGTATAATATTGATAAAAAATTGAAGAATTGTTCAGAATTTAATAAACGCTTAAGAGTTTTATTGAATTTTTATTTGGATAATAAGCGATCGAGTTCAGATCATATCTGCCAAATAATCGTTGAGCTCTGGACATTTGAAGTTCAATAAATGTTTGATTTCCGATTTCAATAATGATGAGTCACTCATAGGCCAATCACTGTCCAAATCTATAACATAAAATTAATATTGATTGAAATTTTATCTCAACTCCCAGTAGTAAGAAGGCTCTAGTCAAGTGTGCCCGACTAGGAGATCCTCTCAACCCATAAAAAAGTTCATATTCCAAAACAAGCCTATTTTATATACATATTGCAACCGAAGAAGTTCTTTGTATGATAACATTATTATTAAGACATTCTCGTAAAAAGAAACATTAACAACTAATACAATTTACTTAAGATACCTACAATATTACTAAAATATTACTCTGGCAACGGTAGAGAGTCGGGCAGCGGTAGAGACTGGGGCAGCAGTAGAGAGTCGGACAGCGGTAGTGTTTGAGAGTCAGTTAAGGGAAGAGTGTTTGAGAGTCGGGCAGCAGTAGAGAGGCGGGCAGCAGTAGAGAGTCGGTTAACGGTAGATTGGCAGAGAGTCGGCAGCAGTAGAGAGGCGGGCAGATAGAGAGTCCAATCCAGATAGAGAGTCCAATCCAGATAGAGAGTCCAATCCAAATAGAGGTTCCAGTAGCAGGAGAGAGTCCAGCAGAGGTAGAGAGTCCAGCATACGTAGAGAGTCCAGCAGCGATAGAGAGGACAGCAGGAGAGAATCGGGCAAAAAAAAAAAAAAAATTATTAGTAAAACATTTGCTTAAAAAAACAGTTATAACTAATACAATTTTGCTTAATATACTTAATACTAAAATTATTAACTAAATACTTACCAAATCCAGAAGAAGAGGCAGAAGAAGAGGCAGGAGGAGGACGACGAGAAGACACTACACTACACTACACTAGACTGCACTGCACAGCACGACTGACCATCAGGGGGTCAGGAAACCAACTGAAGAACTGGGCAGACGGCTTGCCCTTATATAGGGCAAAACTCCCGCCAAAAATTGTGCTCAACTCTTTCGAGCTCAGCTCGGTCGAGGTCATGACTCAATTCTTACAGTCGATCATTGAGTGGGAAATGAGAGCGCTACCTGTTTAGTTCGGTAGAGTCGGTCAGCAAAATGATCATTAGCATAACAATCATCATCTAACTACTACCATTAAGCCCCGCGTAATTATATCATTCATATGTGTGTATGTGCAAAAGCACAAGTCTCTAGTATTTTGGCGAAGGGGGCGTGGCATAAAAAATTGAACAAAAAACAAAATTGTATAAAGGTCCCAATAAACTAAATACAAGATTTGGTGTCTCTAACTATAAAGATGTAGAAGATATAATTTTAAAACTGAAAATCGATGTTCGTTTTTAATTAAGACATACGGACAGACGGACAGGGCTCAATCGACTCGGCTTGTCGTCCTGATCAAGAATATATATACTTTATGGAGTCTGTCACGCCTCCTTCTGCCTGTTACATACATTTGGGCTGCAACAAAACCATTATACCCTGATTACCCATTTTTAATGGGTATATATATATATATATACATACATAAAAAATATATATATACGTATACAAAAATTTAAAGATAAAAAATATACAAATTCAACCGATTTACTGCCTCAACTCCCACTTTTTAAATTTAAACGTAAAATTAATCAAACTCTATATGTAAAATATATCAAGATTCAACCGATTTATTGCCTCAACTCCCACTTTTCAAAGCTTAGAGTAAAATCAATCAAACTCCCTATTTAAAATATATACATAAAAATATATATATATGTATAAATATATGCATATATAAATTCATCCGATTTATTGTCTCAACTCCCACTTTTCAAATCTTAACTTGTAATCAATCAAATCTCTATAACAAATTTATAAAAATTCAATAGATTTATTGTCTCAACTCTCAATTTGAAATCTGAACTAATAATTTATACCGTCAAATCACAATCTCCCCACTCATCATTTGATTTGAATATGAATGAAATGAATATGAATGTGAATATGAATACGAATACGGAGCACAAACCAGTTGATGCTTTGCCGCATTTAATATGAATATCAGGTTCGGTCTGTGACCGCTTCATGTTTGCGTAAAAAAGGTTGTTAAAATTATTATGAAATGCCTGTTGGCATGCAGGCTGGCAACAACCCCCACTTGGGCGCCGTCCTACCACAAAATTGGGTGGACAAATGTCCACTTATCAACGTGTAATGAAATATGGCACATGTGCGGCGGGCCGAGCTCTATGGATGGTATCCGCTGTGGACATGAGAGCAGTAGTTGGCGCCTTTGTTCGCTCTTATGGAAGTCTTTTGTCGTGCTCTGGCATGTTCTATGAATTATGTTGATGGCCAGGACGATGATACAGGAGCCTCAAACTGTCTGTGTGTTCTCTGTCTCATTTATTACATTTTGGCTTTTTGACAGATTGCTAAGCGTAGTAACCGTTTCCGCACTAATTTCCGTGTCCTGCAACTATTCCGACATCATCGTCGTCGTTGCCTTTGCCGTTATCCGTGTCCTCCTGCTCGTAGTCTGCAGCATTAAGAGCCAGCAGCAAATTACTCATCATATCAACGGTCAGTTGCGCTGCTTTTTATGTATGCCATGCACAGGGATTTTAATAAATCGTTTTGTCCGAGTCCTGTCGGTCTCCTCCACGCTCTCTCTTTCTCTACTCCTTTTTGCCATGTTTTTATTAGTTTGTCAATAAAGTGGCAAAAGACGTTGATTATGATCGCTGCTTCCCTTAACCAGTGGCCATGGCCTTATGAGTTTTGCTTATGACCTGCAGGCTGAGACCATTTTAGGCTTCAGCAGACATGCAAGTGCTCATATATCCTTTTGCTATCGTCCTTTGCAATCACTTGCCTTCAAAGAGACAAACTTCAGCTGGACTCGGAACTAAAGTCGAAATAATTTTGCACTTTTAAAGATGCTCAGATCCTTGTGGCAGGAGCTGCACAGAGACTAGACACGTTTCTCACATTTGCAGCAGGAGCAAGGAGCTCTGTGTGCACTTTGTAATGAATTTTTAATGCATTTTGGCTCCCGCTGCATTTTGGCTTTTCTTTGAGGGGCGTTTTGGGGTCTTATCCAGCGTGTAATGAAATTTATTTCGTTTTTCTGGAAACTTTTATGCTGAAAGGCAATTAGCTGGCATTGCAGTGTTACACTCTTACAACCCAAACACATGCGACTATAATTATGTTTAAATTATAATTGAATTAAATTTCAGTGGCTTTCAAGTTGCGCCAAGCCACTTTTAATTGAAACATAATTTTGATTATTGGTTGCGAAGCATCTGCGAGTCTCTAGAGACAGAGAGAGAAAGCGAGAGAGAGTAAGGCATGTTAATAAATGCTAATCAATTTATTTATGTATAAATATTTGATTTAGAATTATATTATGGACGTACTATATAGTGCGAAAAATATTTAAAATTAATTATGTTTCTATTTTTATTTTTTATATTATATTTTAAGAGAATTTAATTTAATAAAAATATATTTTAAACAAATGATAAAAGTGCACGCGACACATGAAATAATATATATGAAAATTGTACGATGCATCAAAATTACTTAAAAATGTAAAGAAAAACAATTTTTTAGCAATTGCAAGTTATTTAAAAATTTTTTTAATATACTTACATATTTATTTATTTCAGAGTTAGTCACTTCAAGTTAGTCTATGCATATTTACTTAATAAAAAATTAAAAACAAAAATATTTCACATACATTTTTCGGAAATACCAAGCGATCAGTAGTTAACATTCAGTTAACATAGCACTATTAATATACTGTTACTAATTTATGTTAGTAACTTACCTATTTATGTAAATTAATTAACATAATGTCATGTCTACTTAAATAAGCTATGTTAACCTACTGTTGAATAACAGTGAATTAATTTGTTTGCCAACTTCTGTTTTTTCGAAATAAATAAATATTTTTGATATATACAAATATCCTTATCTCTAATTTAAATGTAGCCAATTGATGATCTTAAAGCTCGCACAATTTTCTGGCTTCGCTAACCACAGGCAGTTAATTAACTTTAATTTACGGAAATGGCTGCGCACAAATGTTGCCCGTTTCTATAATTTTAATAATTGGAATCGGGCGGACGGGTGGTTGGGTGAGTGCCTCTGTGGTAAGGCCGTGGCAGTTGGCAGTGGTTTGGGCGGATAATAAAATTGCCAATGTATGACAATGTCAGGCCCCCCAGCCGAAGGCCCATATCTCGCCTATTGCTACTGGCAGGTGTTGGACCAAAAAGTAATTATCATAAACTAGAGGCTGCGTGGGAAGGGGGGAGGTGTGCGCAGAGCGTGAGGGCGCCTATTGATTAGTTTGGCTTAAAATTTAATTGAATACTAGCAAGTATTCACTGAGGGCCATTTGACGGACTGCGAACTGCAAATGCGCCACGCGCTGACGCTCAAATGTCGCCGGTTGTTGGCCTCTGGGCAGTGAGGGCGCGTGCTCCGTTTTGTGATTTGTGAAAACGCAATTCAAATTAAATAAGCCTTCTCGCTTTGATTGACAGCTGAAGACGGAAGCGGATGTGCTTACACTATATATATATATATCGGGCACCAAACAATAGCCGACCTCAGCCAGAGCCAGTCATTATTATCGCCTGCTCAAGCCGTTAATAACATATCATATTTGTGTGTGGCACCCTGCCACGTATCCTGTTACTAGCTAGTCGCGTGCTGCACTGCCACAATTATGAGCATTTAATCCGCGACCACAAAAACTACAAATTGGCTTAGGAAGCACAGCGCGATGGTTAAGTGGGCAGCCAACCACCCGAAAATTTAGTTGCGAGGGTTGAAATCATGAAAGAAATTCGAATTATGAATTATGCTGAGATTCTGTGCTGATATATGAATAATCATAATTTTTAAGTGCAGTTACGTTTAACCATTTTCAGCTGTCAAAATGGAGCATACTTTGGGGGCTGCTAGACCTGTAGATATGCTTTAGGCAAATAACTTTAAAAATTCACAGCTAGATGGCGCCACCTGCATGTTTTGCGCTTAAAGAGTTTATTCAAATAGATTTGTTAGTCGAGCGAATTGAAACTTTTTGCCACAATTACTACAGTCGGATCTGGGAATACAAAACGATTAGTTTCGACGGATAATTTGTTTGTCGGTTCCCTTATATCCGAACTGTTGATCTGAAGCTGCTCGATCTCCATTTTCTCCACTGGAGGATTCGATTTTTGAATTTGCTTAAAATTCTTCAGATAAGGCGTAATACATGAGCGACAACTATTGCATACTACAGAAGTTGCGGGTGTAGGCTTAAATTTTCTTTTATTTTTCAGTTTCATTTGACGCTTCGGCTTCGGAACGACAGCCTTCTTGGGACGATAAGTTGTCGGAGCTTTGCGACCGCCCATATAGAAATTACGTTTCTGTATTTGGAAATCATCTTTAGAAAACCGAACCAGCTTAGTTGGTACTTACTGTGGTCCCTTACCTTAACCGAAGGGCGAGAGCTAAAATGATGCAGATTCGGGTTTCTATAATAATAAAATTTGTAATTGGCGTTCGGGGTGCGGGTCAATATGCCCAACTCAATCAAACTGCTCAAAGACTTGAGCACGTGGCTCTTGACAGTGTCCATGTCCCTTTTGCGACGCATCTGCTCAGCCACCTTCGCAATGATATCGTCTGTTGCTACATAAGCCAAATGACCCTTTTGGAGTAGCGCAATAGCTTTCAGCACGTTACGTGTATAAACTTTGGTTCGGTGAGGCGGCAATGCAGCCATCGTTAACAATAATTTCGTTTTTAAAATATTTATATTAAAAAGTTTTGATAAAGATTTCGATAGATAGTTTTTTTATTTCTAGATTTACTCGAGTCTTAATGATTTGAGTCTTTACACTGTTTATAAAGTAAAAGTGTGTGTATATTCCATAGTTTGGCTTGGACATGATATGCACGGCATACTGAGATTCAGGTATTTTCATTGGAATATATATTTTATACTTCTAGCAATCCATGCTCGACTAGTAAATAACATGTAACCTGCAAAGAGGTGCTATTTATATCAATTAGTTTTAAATAAATTTACTTTTATTTAATCAATTTACTTAATCAATGATAGTTATATGCAGATGCAGTAAGTTTTTTTGGGAATTGGTGAGAAAAATTATTCATAATTAAAATTTTTTATTTAATTTTTTTTTTAAATTTAATAAATTCCATATTCTTTGAAATCCTAAGTATACAAGAATATATATTATTAGCTTAAACCCCGCAAAAATTACAAAAATATACTAATGATATTATATATACCAAAAATAAATATTAAGCAAATCAGTTCCAGCTACGCCCAAAAAAATCGAAAGCGAGCAATCGATTTTTATCGATATTAAGAAAACCTTAGACAACTCTATAAGGAATACTATACATATAAGAATATTTTAAATTTGAAGTCAGCTTCTTCTCTGATTTACGAGATTTCTGCATTCATATGGACGGACGGAGATTCAAACGGTCTGATGGGTAACCATTAGGACGACTCCTTCGGGACGGACCTGCCCCAAGCCTTCTTCTTTTCAACTAGAAAAAAACTCTTTCGTTTTTAAAATTTTTATTTGTTTTACATATATTTTCTTTTGTGCATTTGCTTTTATAATTCTTCTTACATATATATATATAATTATGCGTATTTATTTAATTTACATATATACTTTCGTCTTATGAACATATTCATGAGATCATAGTGATATTATATATATATATTTTATTTTTATTAAATTACAGCATAAGATAAAATGTACAAGTTGTATAAATGTTGTGTTGGCTTCGACAGCCTCGCACATAGAAAAATACATATTGAAAATATTGTAAGGGGCAGCTTAAGTCTAGTTATAATTGGGAGTTTCGAATCGAATCTGTGTGTGCGTGTGCCAATGGCGGCTATCCATGCGAAAGGCTGGCAGCTCCATCATAATATTTGAGACACACACAATTCAACTGTTTTGGCACCAACGATCTATACAAAAAATGGCATTTCGATTTCTGCGCTATATACAAATTACAAATTACGAATTACTTAATTTTAGGTTCGGAAGTACGTCGCATGGAATAAAAATAAACAAAAAATTTTCGCTATGTGATTCATTTGATATATTTTGTTTCTTGCTTGTTCTTTCTGCCTTGCTTCAGTTTATGGCAACCAAAAATCTTGATGACTTCTGGGCGCGCGGCCACAAAACTTTACCGAGATCAATGTGAAAACTAATTAGAATGAATCAGCGCCAACTTCGGCCACTGCCAAGCCAAACAACAACAATGAAATTGCTCTTTTGCTATGGACGGCGACAGAATATTTGCGTTGAGTTCATTTTAGAAAAATTTACAAAAATTTTCATTGAGTTTTTTTGTTTTTGTTTTTTTTTTTTTGGGTGGGGGGCTTGGAATAGTATTGTTTACAAATTAAATGTAAGTATGTATAATCAAAAAAATAAAAAATACGTAAGAAAAAAAAACATGAATATTAAACAAAATTTCATCTACTTTTGCTGCTTGCTGCGTTTACATTAACTAGTGTAGCTCTCTCTCTCTCTCTCTCTCTCTCTCTTTCTCTCTCTCTGTCTCTTTCTTCCTTTTGCTGTCTGTGAAATGATTTGATCTTAAAGCTAACAAAAATATTGCGCTACTTACAGGCATTTAACATATGATAAACAAATACATTTACTTAGATTCGATGTACATTTTTTTTCATTTTTCTTTTTTTTTTTTTTTCTGCATTAAACTTTAGACATAAAAACTTAAGTGTTAAGAAATATGTAAACTAAAACGCTTGGCGATCTTAACTCTAGACTTTTACATAATTACGCCTAATTTACAAATATTTTCTCAATGCAAGTAAAAATTGCTGATGTAAATGATAAAAAATCCATGAGATCAATGCGATTTTTGGGAATAGTTTTTTTTTCTTTTTCTTTTCATATGTTCATTTTCTAATATATTTTTGTATTGTTTTGTTTTCCACTGTTCGATTAGCATTGAAACATCAAGAAATTTGGCAAAATTGAAATTGAAATTTGCCAAAAGACACCAAAGGAAAAAGGGGACAAAAATTATAAATTTGATTTGCTGCTTGTGTTTGACTTTTGAGACTTTGGCTAGCTGTGGAGATCAATTGAGTGTTCTATAAATTTCCAGTTTTTAGAGATCATTCAATGCTTGGCTTTGAGTGTTAACCAAAGAGAAACCTGAAAACGTGTTGTGTCCGTCCCTTCCGCTTGTAGCTGCCTTTGGAAAATTTCAATTTCACGATTTTTTGCGCAAATTTCTTGTACAATGTGTTTGTGTGCTTAAAACTAGGATTGTGAGACCAATTTGAAGAATGAACAAAATGTAATCCACTTGAAAATCAAAGCTTACTGACTAACAAATTTAACTAAAAACATCTGCATGTATATATAATAAACCATAGACAAAAATCATCACAAAAATGGCATTATATCAACTATATACAAAAAAAAAACATTTTTTTCTTTACTGATTTTCTGTGGGATTTTTTTCTCTCGTTTTTTTTTTTTTTGATAACAATTAAAGCTAAATACGCGTTTTTTATGTTCAATTAAAATTTTAACTAATTTAAAGCAATTACTACAAATATTAATGATATTTTTATATATATTTATAAATTTTCTTGTAATTGAAATTACAAAGCGAAGACATTGAAAACTTTGTTGTTTGACAAACAAATGACAAAAATATACAATTAAAATATTGAAAATATAAATGGAAGCAGGATTTTGTTTTTTTTTTCTTTTTCTTTTCAGTTATATATATATATATATATAATTTTTTTTTAAGAAATGCAAAGCTAAATGCAAGATATTAAATTGCTGGAAGACCGGCCTATAAAATGTATCTCAAAAAGTATCTCAAAAATGGCAGTTTGTAGTTGATTTCCAGAATCCTTTGTGTAGTATAAAGTTTACAAAAATATGCTCGAGCTTAAATTTCTTCTTAAATTTGTGTCTTAGCGAAAAATATGCATACAATGTTTTAGCAAAAATATTTATCAATATAATTAGATTTCATTTTCTGTTTCTTTTCTTTCTTTTTTAGTCTTTTTGCCAGTCTACAGATTGAATTGCTCTTAGTGGATAGTATTTGAGAGAGAAATATGAATATGAATACGTGTATACAAATACAATTATATATATTGTTCTTGTGTCCCGTCAACCGCCTTAACTTTATACACATTCAATATATATATATATATATATATATATATATATATATATATATAAAAATATATATATATATATATTTCTATGTATGCGGGCTTGCTATGCTTTAGCTGATTTTACTATAGATTAAGCTGTTGTTTCTTTAAGTATATATATTTATATATATATAGATGGTTATAGATGCTTGTTGCTGTTGCTGTTGCTGCTGTTTCATCGCGCTGCATACAAGCCCCAGCCCATGGCGAGCACGAAGACAGTGACAACTGTTGGCCAAGTGAAGCTTTGTTGTTCCTAAAAATAGCAGAAGAAAAACAATAATCAAATAAATATTAAAATTGAGTTCAACAATTGCCCTCTGGGGCCATATAAATATGCTCTGGGTCACGTGACCGCACCACAGCAAGCTGACCATTTGTAAATCAAACCAGAGACCGGAACCCAAGTCAGTGACCCAGATATATATATATATAATATTTATCTATATTTTTATAGACATGGTCAATGGCTGGTCAATGGCTGGCGTAATTATATAGTCGCCATTCATATCATTTCACAATTTCGTTTATCGCATTCAATGGATATACAATAATAATAATAATAATAATAATAATAATTTATGCCACTTATTTGTGGTAAATTCACGCTTGAATGGGCATTGTGGCATGTGTGTGCCTGGCACGTGTAAATGATGACTGCACAATATTTATTATGCAAATTAGAAACAATCTACTTTTTGGGCACATTTTAATAGAATTTGTGCGTTTGTTAAATGAATTGAAAAGGCGCTCTTTGGCGCATCTGTTCGCCTTTTTGACAACTCTCCCGCTCTGGTTGTCTGTGTAAATATGGAATTTAACTCTAATTGGTTGGTTTTTGTTCAAATTGTAACTAGTTTGTAAATATCGATAATAATAATATGTGGAAATATTAAAATCTGTTTTTCTCACATGCATAGCTAATAAATTATGTAATACGATTGTTGAAATGAGCAATGACAGCTGCAAATATTATGTTTCCAAATAGCAAATTTATTTTATTAACATTTTAAATTATTTCTTTAATAAACTCTAATATGTTATTTATATATATTTTATATATTTTTTTATTTATATATATTATTATCTTTTTATAATATTCAATATTATATGTATTATACATAATATATATATACATATATATATATATATATATATATAATAATGTATATAAAATTTATATATATATGTATATATTATGTATATATATATTTTTTTTTATTTTTATTTTTTTTAAGTATATATATATATATTATTATATATATTTTTTATTAATATATATTATATAATTTATTTTTTTTTATTAATTATATTTTCAGTTATTTATTTCATATATATATAAATAGTTTGTAGCTAACAGATATAGTATTTGTCACGCCCCAATTGCACTTATCGGCACTATCTTAACACTTTAGCGGACAAGTGTGCCTACGAGTTAATATAACAAATTTCAAGTCGCTAGCTTCAATGGTTTGAGTTCATACGGACGGACAGACAGACTTACGACCGGACGTTCCGATGGGAATTGCACAAAACATTATACAAAATAATAATAATTATTTTTGTACATTTGCGCTTATAAAAACCTTTGCACAAATATTGACATACACTGACGAGCAAAACTGTAACACATGTTCAATGTTCCCACTTCAACGGTTTGTATTATCTGTTCTACTGTATGCATAGTCTTGTTTTATTAGTCAAATATTTTTCTCTCTTATGTACCAATTTGAAGACATTTGATAAGCTGGAAGAATATATATATGTACATATACATATGCTCAATGCAAGCCATAGATACTAACTGCTGCACTGTGCTCATTTCAGATTATAAATATTCTCACGATCTCATTAAAAGCGCATTTCCGATAAGGCAAATCGACGCAGTTCGCACAGCTTCTCCCGCCAAAGTGTTACGATAAGAGCAATGCAAATAAATTACAGAGAGAGAGAGAGGGGGAGCGAGAGAGTGAATGGTATCAAGTGGTCAGCTAGAGCTAGCTATGAGTGTGCGCCTCAAGTCTCTGTGTCATGCGTTTCAATTTCTTGAAGGTTGCATTTCTTTTAATTGCGCAGGCAAAAAAATAATAAAAAGTGCACAATGCAGGCTGAAGTGCTCATAGAGAGAGACAAGTGCATACAAATAAATATATATAGAATATATATATATATATATGTATATATAACTATAATATATATGCAGCCTGTTCATGTGACAGCTGACAAAGGCTGATTCTTTGACTGACTAAACTAGAGGCGGCAGGGGCGCGACAGGCGGGACACTTGCTACGATTAACATACAAGTAGCGAGCATAGTGAGAGGGCTGGAGTCGGCGGGGCTTAGCTGGGGGCAGCTGTCTTCAGAGCAGCGGCAGCGGCAGCGCTGCGCAATTAATTTTTATCACACTTTTAGCATGTGCAAAGATTTTTGTTTTCTATGCCCAACTCCAACTGCCTCCTCGTGGCAATTTGTCATTGGCTGCGCCTATTTTTAGGCTAGTTGGGCTTTTGAATAATGCCAGCACGTGTCTGCCTGAAGCCGTGCCAGCAGATGCGCGCTCAAGTTAATGAACTTCCCTCGTTCGCTTCACTCACCTTCTCCTTCTCCGGCTGCTGACTGCAGTTGCTCTCATTGGCAGCGGCGCTGTTGTTGCTGCTGTTGTTGCTGTTGCTGCTGCTGCATGGATTCGCATTGCTGTTGCTGGTCTTCTTCTTGCGCGGCGGTATGCGTCCACTGAACTCCTGTAGACGTTCCCGTCCAGCCGTAAAATTGTCATAGCGATCGTCAAACTCGTCCCAGCTGGTCTCATGATCGCTCTGATACTCGCGCTCATCCTCGCCCGTCGAAGTCAGCCGCTTGCTGTAAGAGCGAGACACAGAGAGAGAGAGAGAGAGAAGATGACATAAATCCCACGAGTTACAGTTAGGCTTATCAGCAAAATTCATGGATTCTCTTTGAGGTTCTCTACTCGACAAATATTGCGTACTCACCGTCTGGCCGCATCTGATTGGCTGCGCTGCAGACGCATTTTGGGTCCGGTTGGCGCCAGGGGTGTCGATGCCATGATTGGGCCGTGCACGCCGTAACGGCCAAAGGGCATAGCCGTTGCGCCAGCCGCGGTCGAGGTCGAGGCATTCGCCGTATTCGGCGTGGGCGGCGGCGTGTAGGTGGTGTAGTAGGCGCCAGCCGGCAGCGGGTGGCCATAGGAGGCTGGATGATGCTGCAGCATGTGCGAGACCTGCGGATAGCTGTGGCTGTAGTGCATCGGTGGCGCCGACTGCGGCGCCGGCGGTTGCGGTGGCATTGGCTGCGGCGTTGACGGCGCCGGATACGGCTGCCGGAAGAAGCTCAGCTCCTCTCCGCCCGCAAAGCTCACGCTGCTGCGAGGGGTTTGCTGGTGTTGCTGGTGCTGCTGCTGCTGATGCTGCTGATGCTGTGGCGGTGGAAAATAAACGCCATGTGAAAAGAATATATCGCCGCCCGTGTAGCTGGGCGACTGGGCCATCGAGCAGGAGGGGCTCGGCGGCGGCGGATACTGAAAGATGTGCGGGGCTGCAACAAAATAAGAATATAAATAAAATTGCCATTAAGATCGGCGCAGAAACACAATAAGAACAATAAACATAATTGCAAGTTAATACTAAGTAAACAAAGGTGGCGCTGTCAGTGGCCCCAGCGACGACAATGTAAGGAAGTGTCTAAGGTCGCCCTGAGCCCTGGGCTTTTAGCGGCTCTTTCAAAATTTAATTACCTCAAGTCCCACTTCATCATAAAACCGATCATAAAATCAAGCAAGTAGCGCCCACCTGGCCAGCGGCGTCAGCGCTGTGAAGTGAATCTTAAGAGTGATATATGTATATAGCTGTCTTTCTGTATGCTGTACTCGATCGTAAGACTCTATATATATATATATATATATATATATATATATATATATATATATATGTACATATTTATATACTATATTAGTTTTTAAAATTAGTTTTCGGCTCATATTCATTTGGGTTTTGTATTTTTAGTATTTTTGGTATATTTGGTATTTTAAGTATTTTTCCCATACTTTTTATATTAAATTATTTTATTATATATATTTATTATATTAAAGTTTTAAAATTATTTTATGGCTCACATTCATTATTCTTACTATATGTTCTACGATAAAAATTTTTTTTTGAGGCTTTTCCGAATTTTTAGTATTTTCGGTATTTTTAATATTTTTAGTTTCTCATGCTTTCGATTACATACATTTTATGCATCAAAGTAAATTTTAGTATTTTTCATACTTTTTATTATATGATATATTTTTTACATTTGACAAATATATTTTTTTTCTATATTCATCAGTTGTGCAATAATTGCTCAAGTCGGTTCAGTAGTTTCCTAGCTTTCCTCTTTATATTTATAATAGTATTTGTATAATAGTATTTTACATATACATCAATCTTATATACATACATATATTCTTTTTGCTGCCTCATGCAAATCGAGCTGAGCTGAAAGGCTTTCAGCGCCGCTCACTTGATATGCGCATAAATTTGCTGTTTGGTTGATGTTGTCTCAGCTGCGGTAATATTTTCATATGATTTCTTAATGTTTATTTACTTAAAAAGCAATTGAATCGCAACATATGATTGATTGTAATGCAAAATTTATACAAATCACTGGACAACGCCGACAACTGACCGAAACACGATAATGTCTCAAGCAGCTAATTGCCCCTAGGGCCAGGCTAGTTTGGCTATGCATAGAGACGTGGGCACAGATACGGCTCGCGGCATGCTCAAATAATGTCATTCAACGTCAACCTGCAGGCCACTAATTTGCAATTGACCCAATAGCCTTGAACTCGAAACGCGAAACGCGAGTCGAGTGCCTCACAGCTGTTGCAGCAGCAGCAGCAGCCGCAGCAGCAGCAGCAGCAGCAACGGCAACAAAATCTGCGCTTAATTGCAGCGGCACTCCTTGCTCCATGCTCCAAGCTCATGAGCGCATTTGTATCTTACAGATACTTTATGCCATTTGAAACTAGTTTGAGTTAGCAGGCAGTCAGCTCGGCAGGCAGTCATTCGACCAGCTGCCTGAAGCTCCATTGCGGCTCACGTGCGCCGTCGCATTTAACCTTGAAAATCTGCCCGTCGACAACGTCAGCCAGTCCACAGCACGTCAGGCATCATTACGGCTTCGCATTTATATCTTGTGTATTGGCTTTGCCTAGCTTTAGCTATAGCTGCTGCTGGCCAGCTTATATAACCAGCCATAGCCATAGCCATAGCCATAGCCCATGCTGGTGCCTTTATGATGAGACGCGTTGAAAATGTTACTACTAATTGCAAATTGTGTGGAAAATTATTTGCCAAGTGTTAAAATTGCATTTGCATATGAGTATGTGGGCAACATAGTATCTTTCTGCCCAAGTGTGTGTGCGATTAGGTGTGGTGCTGAGCTGCGACTGTGATATCGTTTAACTGGGACTTGGGCATGAGTGCAACTGAGCTGCATCCAAGTCAATTATGAATTTGTCTTAATACAATTATCGATAAACGATAAGCGTAATCGATTAGAATCTATTAGCTAGTCGAATTATAACTTTGTTGCTATTAAAGTACTTAAAGTACTAAAGATTAAATTCTTCGTTAAGCATATATCGAAAATTATCGATCAGCTGCAGGCACATATCATGTTTTGCTAACCACTACCAGTAATTCTTATGAAAATGTAATATTGCTCAAATCAATTATGCAATTAAAATTGTTATCGATAAATATTATCGAGTGCCATTAATATGATTTAAAATGAAATATCAAAATTAAAGAAATTTTCGACATGATTAGTCTATAGATATGAATAAATTCGAATCTAGTAATTGACTTTAGCTATATTAACACAATTATTAATAATCGATAGAAATAATCGATGTATATCAATTTAAAAAAAACAACAACAACAAATACTTATGAGCATTAAAAATATTTAAAATAATTTGTATGTTTAACAATTGTGTTTAATAGTTCGATAAACAATAATCGATAATTTATATATAACTTGGAATAATGCAATGCCTATGCTTTGTCACCTATGCTAGTGTCACCCCTAGACGTTTGCGTTTTAGGACGTTTATGGCACCTTAACAATTTTGTTTAATTTTATGATCGCATCTCGATGCGGGCCGTTAGCAGTTTGAGTGCTCATTGTTGTTGGCGACGAAACGTGACCGATTGTTAGCAATTTTTCTGCATTTGTTTAGACAAACTATTTGTATGGCAAATGTTTAATTGAATTGCGATTATTGCGACTCGCATTTGTCGCCGCAGCAAAAAAAAAAAATATATATATATATAGAAAAACAACAGCAGCAATAATTATGTGTGTAATTTACTTGAATTTCTCATTTTGCAATGCTGCAACAATTGTTAAGGTTGCACCAGCTGACAAACATCAATCAGAGGCACGACAACAATGGCAGAAGTTAAGCTGAGCAGAACGTTTGGCAAAGCTTAAGAATAATTTACGCGCTCAGCTTGAGGAAAAATCCGAGCGGAAAAACGTGAAAAATGTTGGATAGATATATCTATATATATTTATATACATATATATATATGTCAGAGTGTGTATGCGTGTTACGCTTTACCTGCCACAAGAGAACAAAACGTTTGGCATTTTATATGCCCTAACTTAAGGGGTCTATACTCTTGGGCAGTCAAGCAGCGCTGGAACAACTCGAAGCCTCCATATCCCATACTAAAATTCGCCATAAAGCGCATTCAAGCTTCGCCTAGAGCTGGCCAAGTCTTTGCTCTTTTTTTTTTTCTTTGCAGTTGATTACATGTCAGGCCCCACCGAGTCGAGACCGTACGTCAGAACGTCAGAGTCGAGACCGCTGCAGCAGCAGCAGCAGCAGCATATGCTGCTCATGATGGCCTTGAAGTGTTTGCAAAAAATAACTACAACAACAACAACAACAACATTAACAACTAAATGCGAGTCTTAACAACTGCGTCGCAGCGCAGAAATCGAAATTGAAACAAGTTTCCACGGCTGTTGCGGGCGTTGCAGCTGAGGGGGCTGCGGCCAGCCAAGTTGGTCACTGGGCCTGAAAGCTCAGATCTTAGCTGATTGCCGATCGCTTATTTTGCTGCTTAATGCATGGCGGCTAGTTAACATATCAAATGGAGCTACAGTTGTTATGACTTGATCGCTTATTTAACTTTAAAAAATTTCTAAATTTCATTTATGGATGATGAGCCTGAAAGAGAAACAGTAATTTATAATATATTGTCCCTGAGTCTGACCAAGAGTCATGTCTTACCAAAAAAAGAAATAAAAAAAATAAAAAATTAAAAAATAAATATTTAAAAAAAAAATAAATAAATTCCCAAAAAAAATTCCATAAAATTTCACAAATTTTTGACACTACAAAATGTGTTGCTGATGGCGCGCACACTGTTGTGTCACAGCTGACAGCTACACACACACAAATACACACACAAACACTCAAATCTATATATATTATATATACTACAACTGACCATATCAAGTGAACTTCGTTCTTTTAAGGCGATTTGTTGGCTGTCACGAGGCGACAGTCTATAAAACATGTTGAATCCGTACGTTCGTCCGTTTGTTCGCTTTAATTAGTCGAGGCAACTGGCGGCTGATTCAGGGCCAAAATGTTAACGGTACAATTTGTAGTGGCAAAACCCAAATTCGTCTGCCGCACACAAATGACTAATTGGCAGCAGCAGGAAGTGAACTCAAAGAGAAATCGCAGTCAACAAACTTATTAGCCAAGTTGTCAACAAGATTCTTAGACTATTTTTGGTAATAAAAAAACACACACATGCACACACATATACATATATATATATATATATATATATATATATATATATATTCATATACAGTTCAGACGGGAACAATAACACATAAAGTGGAATGCCAAAGCAGCAGGTGGCGATTGCTCGCTCGCTCGATCGATCGATCGACCGATTGCCATATCCAATTGTTAATTACCAATTTTGGTAGCTTTAATTAGCCATTTGTGTAATGCGCTTTACCGTTATGTATTGTCAAGAGAATTTTTTACAAATTTGGCAGCGTGTGAAAATGCGGAAATCGCTTGAAGGATTTTTGAAATGAAAGCGCAAGTCTGAGTCAGAGGCCGAGCAGGAGAAAGTTCTTGGCGAAAGATTAGAAGGTAAAAGTTGAATCAGAGGGACAAGATATATGGGGCGTAACTTTTTGAGTCATGTGATGAAATGTAAATGAAAGTTCTGGAGCTAAAATTTGGAATTTCCATACTGCTTAACTGACCAAACAAGAGTGATGCTATTTCTGATGATCATAACTCAGCAACTGTTTAAGTTATCGACAAATCAATTTAATTAAAATCTTCTATAAGGATTACCATTTAATGTAAATAAAAAGTTATCGACGTCTACAGCTGAGTTCATGTAAATAATAATGTTGCTTATACAACTTGGCTGACCCAGCAAGTGTGTTACCATTTCCGATAAATATATCTCAGTAGCTACACAAATTAATGATAAGCCAATACTCTAGAAATATTCTATATGATTTGCCATTTGATAAAATATCTTTGAAAATTCTCAATTTAACATTAATAAGAATCCCCAGTTGAGTAGCATAACTTATACAGCTTCACTGACCAAACAAGAGCGTTACTATTTCCAATAACTACAGCTCAGCAACTATACAAATTATCAAGAAAACACAGCTGTAAAAATCTTCTATACGATTTGCCATTATTTCTTAATTTTAATCAAGATCTAAAAGTTTAGTTTTTTTATTTTTCATTATTTAGTTTTTTTTCATCAAATCTAACACCTAATGGAGCTTTATAATTATATATCTAATGAATTAAGAACGCTCAGTGACGAGGTCAGTTACAGCTACATATGTGCATATATAGAGGAATCGTGTATCTAATGAGGCTGATGAGGCATCTTTTTGTTTGCCACTCAAACTTCAAGCGCAGCTGACCAAGCGTGCGAATTGCCACAGAAAAAAAGCAAAAGCATAAAAAATGTTAATAAAAACAAAAATAAACAATTTTTTTTTTGCAAGGTTAAAGACGCAGTTGTTGGTTGTGCGTGCCGCGCCACGCGTGCCCCATGCGGCAAGTCAATTGGCAACGTATCGAGCTCATCTTTTTTGTGGACCACTTTGCACGCAAGCAATTATCATTCGTTGGCTTAGCTTCGATTTAATTGCTGCATTAAGCGCAGTATTTATGCATTATGTTTCTGCGTTTGGGCATGGAATGCCCTTTGTTTTCCCACTGGAATGAGGCTGTTTGGCGAGGGACAACCAGAAGTGAAAATGAAATCGAATTCCATGGAAATGCTGTGAAACACGCGCTTGAATGGAAATGAAAATCGCCTGACATGTCAGACAAATAGCTGTAAATGGCTCAAACGCTTATCATGGCTGGGGAACAAGGCAGCGCAGCTATGAGAGGCATATAGATTGCGGTATACCCTGCAAATGATTATTGGCATAAGGGTAGTTTGCTCTAGCTGTTGAATTGACTGCCAAAGGCGTATTTATATGATCTGTAAAATCATGCCTCTCTCATCTCTCATCATCATTAGTTATATAGATACCCTGTAAGTACTAATATCAGCTATACCATCGATTAGCTGACGGAAACAATGTCATATACCCATAGAGTATATACTCTGTTTTCAATCATAAGCTTATAGAGTATATATTTATACAGCACAGTATATACCCTGTAAATACCCACAAGCATACATTATGCTTAAGATAACCTCTACACATTTCTATCAGCTTATAGACGCATACAGACTAGCTGCCTCTACAGACCTCATATAGCCTTTTTCAAATTAATTTTTTGCCCAGGGTATCTCTATAAAGTGCCTCATTTTGCCTGCAGCAGCAAACTGCATGCTCAATATTTTATAAACGACAGACAAATGCAATTTTTCAATTTCTCGAGCCATGCGACGACACAGCTTAAAGGGCCATAAAATACTGCCAAAGCCAAAGCCAAAGCCAAAGACGATAACACTCACACACACACACACACACACACACACTCGCACCAACTCATTGATTTTCGTGAAAAGCTGACGCAGGAAACTGCTGGCAAACGTCTTTGCATAGTTATTTGGCCAAAAAGAGCTTAGACCAGTTGGCGCAGCAAGCAGCACAAACGAAGCGATATAAAATATATTGAGCATGTGTTTGCTTTCTTTTTTCTCCTTTTGGCTCTGCACATAACAAATAAAACCTTGGAAATGCATGGAACACTGCTGAACAAAGCTTAAAAAACACTAAAAAATAATTAATAAATAAATATAAATTTTTGTTCATATAAAAAAGTTTGTATTTAAATTTAGATTTCATTTTTAAAAAAATTCTTTCAATCAGAAAAATGATTTTTTAAAATTAATATTTATTTTAAAAAAATATATAATTTTTTTTATTATTATTATTTTCTTTTTTTTTCAAAAATTGATTTCAAACATTTTAAAATTTAGTTAAGATTTTAATTAAATTTCATTTAAAGGCAAATATTTTATATTAATAATTTATTTATTAAAATTTCGATGTATTGCAAATATATTCTTTAAGTTTTTAATTGTGTTAAATACAAATTTATTTTCTTTAAGTCCAAAATTAAATTTTTTAAATCAAGATTTATTTACATCAATCGCAATCAACAATCAAAAATTTTAAATTATAATTAAAAAAGAAAATAAATTCCTTATATTGAATATGTATTTTCCTTAAATAAAAAATTTAATTCTTTAAATTAAGCTTTATTGAAGTAGATTTTGAATATATTGAAAATTTATTTATTAAAATATCGATTAATTCGTGAAATTTTGAATTTTTAAAATTTAATTTATTTGAAATAAAAAACTTGGCAAAGGCATTGCATCAGATTAAAATCTTTTAATTTGTAATCTATTTAAATTGTGGAATACAGGTCTAAAATATTGAAGACATTTCAAATATCTAAATTGGTATCTAGCATAAATATATGTTTTCTGTTAAGTATTCCTGCATTTAAATTACAATTGCAAATATAATTATAATTTATATAATTCGCTCTGCAATTGCTGTCGAGCAGAGCCCCACACTCTATAACAATTGAACGCATATCAATTGCTGCTGCTGTGCGCTGAGCTGATTCATTGCGGCTCGATGGATTGTTTATACGTAATGCGAGAGAGTCGTGGGGCACGAGTTGTTATTGTTGCTGTTGTTGTTGTTGTTGTTGTTGCAGTTGTTGGCCCGGCTATCGACTTGTTCAATAAACAATCAAATGCGATTAGTAAATGTGCAAACAAAATGCTAACAACAATTAACGGCGCACATGAAACCCAAGTAGGCGGTCAGGGTGGGGGATGGGCTGAAGGGGTGTTGGCTGCATGGGCAGGGGCAACCCTTGGACACGCCAGCGTTGAGTGGACAGGCAGACAGATGACGCAGCGAAGACAGCGTGTCTGCTGCTGCTGCTTGCTGTTGTTGTTGTTGTTGCTCTTCATTTGCAATTTCGTTTTATTTATGAATATTTTTTTTATTATTGCTGCCGCTGCTGGTGGCACATAAAACGTGCATTTTGCCGTTTTGCGGCTACAGTAATTTTTTTGTTGCTTTTTTAATTATATTAATTGCGTTTCATCTGATCGAATGCTGCTCAGCGTAAAAATTCATTTATTGTTTAATTGTAAAAGTTTTTTTTTTATGTTTTTTATTTGCGTTGTTAATTGCAGCTGATAGCTGGCAGCAGCCCCAGTCAACCCCCCCCCTCCCCGTCACGACCCCTCTGCACCAATAATATTTTTTATTAATGAGTTGATGGTATATATATTATAAAGATTATATATATTATATATACTTATATATTTAGTTCGCGCAAATCAGTGTTTGATCAGCTTAAGCTGCTCTGCTTAGTGAGTTGACTTAAAGTTGTGCCTGGCTCGCCGCCCCCGCCTCTCTTGCCAATTATAACAAGTAGCTGCAGTCTGTTGGCATATCCTGTGCTTAGTTTGCTTCCTTTTGATGCATATCCTTTTTCACTTTGCCTTGAGCGCAGCCGAGGCGCATTTCTTTTGTCTGACGCTCAAGCGCTTCAGCGCCTCGCTGTCTAGGCTCAATTTCATAACAAAAACTTGAGCACGTTCCACCATATATATATATATATATATATATAAAGTATATTTATATCTATATAGAGTCGCTCAGTGCAAACAATTTAGCACGGCCTCAGACGTGTGAGACTTAATCAAAAGCCAACTAGACACAGAATGAGAGCCGAAGCAGACATCGCAGCCAAGCAGCCACTTGGCTACCTTCTACTACTTACTACTTAGCTGCAGCGCCTATAGCTGCCTCATTTCGCTAGTGTCAAGTTTATGCACCTATCTAACGCCGGCCCGAGTCAATTTCCAGCTGCTCGCGCGCTTTACTTATTAAGCAAAGTGCCTGGCGGGCGTTTAAACTTGAAATGTGAAAAGATCATTGCGCTGAATGGGTGTGAATAATAAACAAAAAAAAAACCAGCAACTGCCTGCAGCATGCATAGTTGGGCGAGTTGCAGAATAACGATCGACTCGGAAATACCCTTACTTTTATATCAAATTAGCAAATAATTGCAGCTGTCAATTAAATATATTTTCTCAGAGTTTTAGGTAGCTGCAGCTCTTGCTGGACAAGTGGAACAACATTAATGACCGACTATGCAATACCCTTACTTTTATATAAAAGTAGAAAAACTTGCAGCTGTAAATGATAGATAATTTGTTATGTTGCAACAGCTGCAGCCTTTGCTGGCAGAGGTTTTCCACAATAGACCGACTAGCAAATACCCTTACTTTCATGCATAAAAAAATGACATAAACTAGGGATATAAAAGTCAGAAAATTTTAAAATCGTAAGCAGCTGTAGTCCTTGCTGGGAGAGCGTATTAATAATAATGACCGACTCGGCTATACCCTTACTTTTAATAGAGTACAGAAAAATGTACAGCTATAAATGTAAGATGTTTTGTCAGGTCTTAAGCAATGGCAGCCATAGCTGGAAGAGAATATCAACAACAGACCGACTAGGCAATGCCCTTACTTTAGAAAAAACTCTAACTTGCAGCTGTAAATGTAAAAAGTTTTGCCATCATTCGAAGCAGTTGCAGTATATGCTGAGAGGTGGGAATACACAAAAGAACGACTGGGAAATACCCTGAATTTTATAAGAGTACAAACAACTTTTAACTTTAAGTTAAACTAACTATGCCAAGTCTTAAGTATTATTGGTAGAATATACTTGAACAAAAGCACGACTATCAAATACCCTAACTTTTCTCAAATTGTAAGCAGTTGCAGCCCTGGCTGCCACAGCTGTGCCCTGAATTGAATTGATCGATTTGCTTTTCTTCATTTCTTTTTTTTTTTTTTTTTGGTCATCAAAATGTTGATGAGGCACAGACTGGAGCTGCTGGCACCGCAGGCAACATCCGCTGCACAGTCCACAAATTGAATGAAGCAATTAATGAAAGCAACTGCCGCAGCGACGCGGCAACATATTGAGATTTGCATAAAACAGCGGCAAACAAATTCACGGTCAATGCAAAACCGAATCACGAACAACAACAAACAGTCAAGAAAACAATGCACAAAGCCAGGGCCAAAAGAGACATGGATATAGCTGGATATATATGTGTAGATATAGATATATATATAGATATAGATATATGTATATATCTCAGTCGACTGGCCTGGCAACAGCGCTGAGCAAATTTGCATTTGTGCAGCCGCCAAGTGGAAAAAGCAAATGTAAATGCAGAAGCTGCTGCCGCAGTCGCTGCTGCTGCAGTCGCTGTTGCTGCCTCTGCCGCAGTCGCTGTTGCTGCTGCTGCCGCAGTCGCTGCCGTTGTTAACAAGTCGCTGTGTAGGCTGTACAAAATGAGTGAGCCAAGTCCTGGCAATGAGATAATAAGCAGCATCACTCTCTCAGCTAACCCACAGCTCCACCCACTACCCCACCCCCTACCTCTCACCCAATCTCCCTCTCTCTGGCTGTGCGCACAATCCTCACGTCAGCTGTGTGTTGCCAGCTCAGCAACAGCGAAGCAGGAAGCAGGCAACGTCGAAAGGTCGCCATGTTTGCCGCCATTTTTTTTATTTTGCTGCGATTTCCGCCAGCGAAGTTGCTGAGCAAAACAAAATGGGCGAAAATGTCAAGAGCGACAGCGACGGCGACGGCGACGCCGGCAGCGAAACAACGCCTAGCAGCAACAGCTGTTGGCAACAGCCGAATGATGCGAATGGCCAGGCCAAAAGAGAGCGGCCAAAACGGCGTCGCTTTTAGCCTGATTGTTGGAGGGAGTTAGCCAAATGGCAGTTGGGGCCACCGCACACTGTCATTGCACCTTTTGTTAGGCCTCGCTTTAGGGGTGGGTTTTTTTTTTCTTTTTTTTTTTTTTTTGGAGCCGCTTAAGCAACTTAGGCGCACAGCCGCCAGCAGCACAAAAGCCCTTTGAGCGGGGCTAGGTGGGGGTGGGGAGTGTGGGGGTTGGTTGCCTGAGCATGTATGTATATGCTTTGGTTGGGGTTGGTTGATGACTAAGCGCCGCTGTTGCCACGTTGCAGATGCTGCGGGTTTTTTTTTTTGCAGCTAACTCAGCTCGGCTCCATAGGGTTAGGTCCCAGTCAAGGCTTCAAATGTGTCACTATTAGATAAATTATGCACTCGAGTGGCTAACAAGGGGCCAAGACTGAACTATGCAATAGCATTTAATAGCGGCTTAAGCGATTAGCGTGGAATTGCAATCATAACGCAAGCAGATTGCAACACATCGAGTGGCTGGCGGGCCGCCCGCTGCGGCAATTAGCCAAACGAGCGGCGCAACTGCCAACAAGATTGGCTTTTGGCCAATGCTATAATACTAGGTACTAAACTAAATCTAAAAAAAAAAAAAATATATATATATATATTTATAAATATATATACCTATGATTCATGCTCTTAGCCATAACTGTTTAAGCCAAACATAAATAATAATCAGGCGGCGGAGAACGTACACGTCACACAGCTGACGCTGCTGACAGCAATGCAAAAAAAAAAAAACAAAAAAAAAAGCAAAATACAATGCCAAAATAAAGCTCAATGTCCAGTGCTAACCGCAGCTGACAGCCGACGACAAGGGGCTGGCTGCATGTTATGCAATAGCTGCAAGTGCGAGCGAGACAGCGCTTTGACCGCAGTTAAAGGCTAAGTGCAGTACCGTTAGTTGCTTTGTGAATAGCCGAAAACTGCTGCCCACCCCCTGCCCTGCCCTGCCCTGCTTAGCCTAAGGTCAAATGCCGTTTAATAATTTTTTTTTATTTATATTTTTTATTTATTTTTATTTTTATTTTTTTTTTTTTTGGGCCAAGAAACGTGCTGCCTAGAGATACATATCTCACAGATACACAATTTCGAATAAGACATTCGACTGCCATCGACTTCAGTTCTATTTCGATTTTTCGATTTTTTTTTTTTTTTTGGCGCGTGCCAATTAAACGTGCAGCAGCAGCCGCAGTCGCAGCCGCGGCACACGCCCACCTTCTGCTGGTAGCCGTTAAAACACAGCATGAAAAACACTAAAATTTGTGGCTTACATTGCGCTAAATTGGCAATTGAATTGAATTGACTTATCGCAGCCAGCTCGGGCGTAATCAGAGGCGTGGCATTGGCAACCAGGCTAGCTGGCTGACCATAATTTGCAATTGAATATGGTATATATATATATATATATATATATATATAGAGTGGGAGTAAGAGAGAAAGCGATAAAGAGATATTGGGAGAGTTTTAGATTGACTTATGAGTTCATATATTGCTATAACTAACACTACGTATCTCTATCAGAAGTTGCTTGATCAGCAACATTTTTAAAACTTAAATTTCTCAAAAAAATGTTTTTCTTTAAAGCATTTTTAATTTTTATATTATGTTTATTATTATTATTATTATTTTAGAAAATTTATTTAAAAAACAACGAATTTTCTTAATTAATTTTTTTTTTCCAATATATATTAGTAAGTGTAATTTTTTTGAAACTGCTTTGTAAGATTGATAAACAATTAGAAGAAAATAAAAATATTCTAAATTTTTATATATTTAGAAAAAATATAAAAAAAAAAAAAACATTATACCCTGATTTGAAATTTTCATACCCAATTATATCCTTTTCCCATTCCCATTTTCCCATTGTTAATGGGTTCAGGATATAATGAAAAAAATGTTCTGATTTATCGAATATATTTAAAATCTTTTTAAAATTTCAAATAATATGATTTGCATAATAGTTAAAAATTGAAAAAAATATTAGAAAATAAAATTCTATTTATCTTTTCATAAATATTTAGTTTTTGATTGAAAGAAATATGTTATTGGAATATTTCTTGATTTATATAAATAAAAAATTTTTTTTAGAGAAAAATAAAAAATATATGGTTTATATTTTCAGTCTAAACAAATTAATTTTTTTAAGAACATATTCTATATAGAAAAATGTCTAGGGAAATTATAATTTTTCTTTTTTTTTATGTTTTCTATTTTTTTAAGGAAATTTCTTTTTCATATTCATGTTTCATATTGAACAGAGTTTTATAATTGAGAAATATATATTGAATATATAATAATATAAATAAATCATTGATTATGTAATACAAAATTATTTATTATATATATTTAATAAAAAAAATAAATCTATATAAAAAATATAAAACAATATCTAAAATATATTTGATTTATTAACTTTATTTTTTATAAAATGTATATAAAAAATTAAAAACAAAATATATTTTAAATATTTGATTTATTTTTCTATTTTTCATATATATTTTTTTTATATTATTATTTATTTTTATATTTATATATTTGATTTCCTTCCGTGCTTCAAACTTGAATTTCTCCGCATTTCCGTCCTTCGTGGCTCCGCCACTGACCAACCCACCCGAAAACAAGTGCCAGACAAAAGTTCAGTTAGACAATGAGTCGACAACCTTGAAACTTACATAATTAGGGAGCGGGCAAAAAAAAGGAGGAAGACAAAAACTGACCCATTTCGAGCGAGAACTGGGCTTTGGTGCTGATAGAACTGCCCTGCAGGCCACCCTGGCATAGATCTGGACTTGCTATAAACTTGCTATAAACTGTGTGGACTTACCCGCGGCATTGTTGGCGCTGTTGATGTAGTGTCGCTGGTGCTGCTGATACCATTCGCAGAGGGCGATTAGCACTTGGTCCGTGGGCAGCGGCGACTGCATCGGCGTCTGCGTGGCCGAGCTGGTTGTGTTGGGTGACTGGGAGGCGCTGCTGCTGGCGCCATCTGAACCGCCCGACGACGTGGAGGCGCCCGACGATGTCGATGCGCCCGACGAGTTCGAGTTGCCCGATGAGCTCGAGGCAATGTCATCTCGCTCCTCCACCGGCAGATGAAAGGGCACAGCCATCTCTATATATGTGAGTGCGAGGGTGTGTGTGACTCGGTGTGTGTGTGTGGATATTTTTTGGTTGGGTTCGATTTTTTGTGCAGTGTTTCGTTTTTTTTGGGACTTTTTTTTGTGTCCTGCTCTAACTCGCTTTCGTATTGTTCTTCTGCCTCTCTCGCTCACTCAATTAATTTTGTATTTCTTGTGCAATATTTTAAACATTAAGAATTGCAGCATTTTTTTTTTTTATTTTAATTAACAGCACATGAGCACTCAAAGTATTTGTTTTTGTTTCTTCTTGTGGTTTTTCTATACATTCGTATGATCTTTAGTTAATATTTTATTTTGTACACTGTTCGTATTAGTTTTTTTTTTGTTTTATTGCATTTTTTGTATCGATTTTTTTTGCATTTTTCATAAAGCTCGCGCAACTTATTTAAAAACACAAACAATTCGGAAAATTGTCTGAAGGCGTGTGAGTGTGTGTATGTGTGTGTGGAAAGAACACACGAAGCACTTAAAACGTGTCGCTAACTCAAACAGCGATTTGATTTCCACTTGGCTTGGGTTGAGGAGGAAACACGTCTAACTTCGCTTCGCGGCTGAACTGAACTGAACTGAACTAAACTGACTGCGCTGTGCGGCGCACTGTAGAGGCAGAATATCTGCACGATACGCGCGCGTTTTAAAAAACTCAACTCAAATTAAGAGAGGGAGAGAGCGAGAGCAGTCGCAGTCGCCGTCGCTGTCGACGTCGATGCCTCAGCCACACTTCAAGAGTGCAGTCGGCCAGCAGCGTAGGCTTATGCCTATGCATGTGCATGCCGCTGCAGGTAGTAGTTATGGCTGTGGGGACACAGCGGGGCATCTAGCGTTGACGTCGACGACGACGCCAGCACCAACGCCAACGCCAGCACACACAATGCAAAGAGCGAAGTATAAAAAAAAGCAAAATAAAAGAGCGAGAGAGTGAGCGAGCGAGTAGGCGACCTATCTGTGTTTGCCTGTGTGTGCTGCTGCTCTGCTTGCGTGTGTGTGTGAGAGTGTCTGTGCGAGGCAGCACAAAGATCTTGTTGAGCAGGTAACTCAGCAACAGCACACAGCGCTGCGACAGAGCAACGAACGTCGAGCAAAACAAAAAGTGCGGTTGCGTTTGAGTTGCTCTTGTTGTTGTTGTTGCTGTTCTTGTTCTTGCTGTGGAGCAAAAGAAAAGGAAAAGAGCGAGAGTATAGGCTATGCTCTAACAACTAAATCAGGTCGACGCGACTCACAGTTCCTCTATAGAGAGTAGCAAATATGACATTAAATATTAGCGAATAACTCAATATTTTGATTATGTTGTGTATAAATAAGAAATCGGTTGAGTATTAAATATACCCATTCCAATGTGTGCATATGCAGGGTATGAGTGCATAAGTCGAGTTTACGCGCCAAAAAACGTAGCAGACAATACTGCTGAGTTGTACAACTGTGAACAAAATGGTAGTAGAAAGTTATAAAATGGTAGTAGAAAGTTATTAAAAAGGTAATAGAGTAGTAGAGGCGTTGTCTATTAATTTTGGCCAGTTATGTAATGTTAAAATACTTTAAATGCCTAAAATTCAATTTGTATTATTTTATATTTATTTTATTATGCTATTGTATTATATTATTCTTATTATATTATTATATTTTAAATTTTTGACTACATTTTTAACTCCTATTTTGAACAATTTCATCATATCCTCAAATGTTTCGCCCAACATTGAAAACCTGTTTCATTGAGCCCACCTTCCCCATAACAGGCTCTCGAATTATGCTATATCATTCGCTCTTTCGCGCTCCCCGCCTCAATTATTTTGCGCGCGCAAAATTTCAGACTTAAGAGAATAATAAAAAAAATTAAATTAAATTAATAAAAAAAATAAAGAAATACAAATTTTTAAGTTCTTCATAATATTATAAATTTTCTTTTTTCTGAATATACTTACTGTATATCTTAAACAAATCGCATGAGCTATAAAAAAAAAACTTGATTTGTTCCGATTACTGAGAGCATTATTAATACGTTATTTTTTTCTTGGTTCTAATAATTGGTCTTTGTTCTAAGCTAAAACTCATTCGTAAATATGGGTCAATGACTTTAAACTTATTTACATAAATACACACATACATACATATTATATATATGTATGTACATATATTATTTAATAATAACTGTAGATTAATTAGAGCAACCACATCCGTACATTATTTTTAGCATAGTACTAAAACTTATTGAGCAGCGCAAAAAGTAGTAGATAAAAGTAGTTGATGGAATGTATTATCGTATGATTCCATTTTATACTTTGCAACTTGACCAAAACGTATGTAAATAAAGATAAGCCTTACTAATACTAACACACACACACACACACACACACACACTGACACATGAGCATAAGACATGGCGTGATGCAAGGATTGCCCAAGATGATGAAATTCGAAGAAAAAAGGAGAAAGAGAGAGGAAAACATGAACATGAATGCGCATGCAACAAGCGAAGAGGCTCTAAAGAGAAATCGCCGAGAGTCAGTGCCAGAGGAGGGGCGGGGCAGCAGCGCACTGCAAGAAAAAGGGGCTCGATTTTTATGATTTATTCTGTGGCTCGTTTTGTCTTAGTTTGATTTGTTTTTGCACAAATTTTTTTTTTTTTTGCTCTCTTTTGGTTTTTGTTTTTTTTTTTTTATCACAAAGCTTTTTCATTAGGGATTCCAATTACTTGAGGACGGTGCTTGGCCTGCCAGGAGCTCCAGCCATGTGTGTGTGTGTGTGAGAGAGAGAGAGAGAGAGAGAGAGTGTGTGTGTATGTGTATTAGAGCAAGCCAGTTGCAGCTGCCGCCTGTTGATTTCTTTTTTTTTTTTTTTTTTCTTTGCAATGCAACTGATTAGGCGTAATGTGAGAGAGCCAATGCTATGTTGGCTATGTTTTAATGATTCATATTTCATACATATATATATATATATATATATATATGTATATACATACATACATATTGTCATCACCTTAGCAGCCGGCGAGTAGTAGCAAGAGCAAAGCAATAAAAACAAATTGAAATCACTTTTCAAAGCGCCCATAACAAGAATTAAGCCAAATAATAATAAAAATAATAAAAACAGAGACAGAGAGAGAGAGAGAGAGATAGAGAGAGAGGCAAATAAAATCTATATGTAAACGATGTATACAAATTAAAAGACTTCCCCGTTGACATTTCTGGGTCAGCGACCCAAAGAGTTAAACGAGGCAGCAGCAGCCAAACAACTGGTGGGAGAGAGCGAGATGGAGAGGGAGATGAATGGGGGAATGGTGGAAGGGGGGGGGGGGGGCAGCGCAGTAAGTGGAGTGGAGTGGAGTGGAGTGTCCAGTGCCCAACCCAAGTTGTTGTTTTTATTGAATATGATTATGTGGCACGCTGCAAAAGCGAGCGTAAATTATTTATTACACAATTTCGCAGCAACAACAACAACAACAACAACAACAACAACAGCAGCAGCTACAACAACAATGAAAACAAATAAATTTTTGCATTTGGCAGCCGCCACGCAAAATGTGACGAAAACGCCGCCGCCCGCTTCAATAAAAATAAATAATAATTCATATTTACTATAAGTAGCAGCAGTCAGCAGCAACAACAACAACGACAACAACAACAATAACCAATTAGGCGTTGCCGAAGCAGTAGCTAAACAACTGTAAATTGTGCGCCTGCGCAGCAGCAGCAGCAGAACAAACGCAGCTGAGCAAAAGGAATAACGAAAGGGGAACGGGGCTGGCACTCAGTGCTGCCAAAATGTCCAGAAATAGCTAAATAAATATTTATATAAAAATAAAAAAAGCTTTTGCGATTGTTGTTAAGAAAATAATGCCACAAAACTGACACATTTTTTATCAGCAGCAGAATGTCAGGAAAGTGATGTAATATTTTCTTATCAGTAGCAGTAAAAATGATCGAAACCACTTTAGCTTGATTTTGTCATAAACAATATCAGTGCTTAAAGTTAATCACTACTTTTTTAATATTGTTATTATTATTATATTTTTCTTATTATTATAAAAATGTATTATTATTATTAATATTTATTAATATTTTTATTAAAACTTACAAATGTATTATTATTAATGTTTTTATTTAAATATATTATTATTTTATTAATATTTATCATTATTATTTATTTATTTTTTTATTTTTATTTTTTTTATTAGTTTAGTTTTTTTATTTATTAGTTTATTTTATTTTTTCTTTCAATCCAATTCCCGCCAGCCGAATTATATCATAAATTTTCCACACCAGAACTTGCGTGAAAATGGCCAAACTGGCAACACTGCCTGTACTATGACAGCACTGCAAGCTAAGCTGTCTGTTCGACACAAATTACCGTTAAATTAAGCGCTGGCTCGTCTGTTAAGCATGCTCTCGCGGTTGGGAGAGGAAGACGGAGAGGGAGAGGGAGTGCAAGCAGATTAAGCTGCTTAAATGTGTGTAAGGCTGATAATATTATTGGTGCACTGAGCTCAGTGGCGGGCCCAACAAGTAGTCAAGCTCGATTTGTTATCGATAAAGTGTTATCGAGACGCAACTGTTTACGCTGCTTACACATACATATACAAATATTATTATTTCTTTTTTAAATAACACTTTCTATGGCCTCCCAACCAGCCAGTTTATCCCCCATCTTGATGACCTGCTCTTGATAAGGAGGCAAAGACAGAGGCAGAGGCAGCAGCAGCAGCAGCAGCAGTTGCCCTCGCCCTAGCAAACTCAAATGAAGCGAATGGCAAGAGTTGCGCCTGCAGTCGAACTCGCTTGGGTTTTGCCTAGGGCACAGGGGCCAAGGGCTAAGGGCCAGCATTGCAGAGGCTGGCAGCAGCGGCAGCACGCGACCACAGCGTCACATGTGCCGCAATCTTGTGCAGCCCGGCCCCCAATGCGACCCCAGCAGCAGCAGCAGCTGCTGCGAAAAACGCCAAGAACATTGACTTTGTGGAAAGCAAAGTCTGGAAAAACAACAACAACAGCAACAAACGATAGAGAAAAGGCAGAAGAAGATGACGAAGATGATGATGATGATGAAATGGCAGGCTTATGCAATTTGATGCGTTAGCAAAGGGGGGAGGGGGTGTGTGGGTTGGCTGGCTGCAACCACAGTCTGTCATATAGCTGTCTCTGCTGGACCGTTGACAATTGCTAATAGCTGAAGGTGGGGCGGCACACCTTTAGGCTTTCATTTTCAGTTTCATAACTAACGCAATATTCAATAAAAGCTTCTGCCAACCCTCGCTAGCACTGCCCTGCCGCAACAGCATCCACACACGCACACGCACACACATACAGTTACATCCAACTGGGTCACTGACCTATCAAGTGCAAGACCTATTGAGCAGCATGCGGCTGGATGAGAGAGCGAGAGAGAGAGAGAGGGCGCGCGCGAGTTGGCGAGAGGGTTGCGCAGGCAAATGCTGGCGAGGGGCAGCAGCGCCATAGCAAAAACTTCGGAAAAAATAAAAAAAAATTTATATTTATGCTCCTCTCTCTCTCTCTCTCTCTTGCATAAAAACGAAAGCGCAGGCGAACAAAAAATTAAAATAAACCAACGAGGGCGCCCTCGCTGGGAGCCAAGTGCTGCCAGGGCGGACAGAGGCGGCTGTAAAAGGGGGCGCGAAAGAGAACACAGCCCAACCATAGGCTGCGGAGGCGTATGGGCGCACACTTTAGGTGTCAAAGCGTGCGAATGAGGAAGGGGCCAGGCCAACAGCGAAAAACAGCTCAAGATTCGCCTTTGTGTGTGTTGACTGTAAATGTGGCAATTTTATTTACATTTGGCCAGCGCCTTTTTGACTTTGGCAGGTTGCCCAATGCAACGGAGGGTCAGGTCACACACACACACACACACACACACACACACACACACACACACACACACACACACGCACACGTATACATAACTAGACTCCCTCTCAAATTGGGGTAATTTTTTATTATATTTTACCTGACTGACGTTTGCTGGCTACAAAGTAGTTGCCTTTTAAGCTCTTTTGCAGCTACTTTGATGAAGTGTCTCAGGGGAGGGGCAGAAGTATAATTAGAGAGGGGCTCAGCAGTGCAAGTATAACTAGGGTTAAGTCTGAACGGCATCTAGAGGTATTTCTGGAAATGAAAAAGGTAAGCTAGTATTCTAGGGGAAAAAATATATATATAAATTATCTTTTAAATATTCTTTGAGCATTTTGTTTCATTAAGTACTTTTGTATACATACATACATATGTTTATAACCGAGTAAATATTATATTTAATACAGCTACAGCTATATATATAAATATAATTTCTTAAATATTTAACAACTATAAAAATATAAACATGTAACAGCACAATTTATAAATAATTAACTTGAATTTATGAGAATTGCATAGAAAGGCTACACTAGAAAATGCACGCAGACCACATTTATAAGCCCATAAAATGTTAGTTTTAGAAAAAAAGTATTTTAAAGCATTAAAACATGTGAAGAGTTAACTGCAATTGATGAGAACTGCCTAGAGAGGAGGAAAAAGAATGGATGTTATATACAAAAAAAAAAAATAGAACAAAATAGATATTAAAAAGCTTTTAAGATGTATAATATACACAAAATAAGATAAAATACATATATTTATTATACATACGAAAATCACAGGATTAAATTGCTTCTTGAAGAGAGAGAGAGTTATGAGAATTGCATAGAGAGGTCTTCTTAGAGCAAACAAACACTAGAGACATATCAGACAATTCAAACATTAATTCTAAGAGCAACGTTTCAGATTTGTTCAAGCTATAAGAATCACATAGAGGAGCGCTATTTAGCCGATTTATTTACAAAATTGAATATCACAGCGTGTAATCAACTTTGGTAGGAGAAGTATATAAACAAATATCATAAATATATATATTTTTTATTTTGTATATATTTCAAAATATATATTTTACATTAAGCAAGATTTTCCATTTAAATTTAACTTGTAGAAAAAATTAGCTAAATTAGATAAGATAATCGTGGAGATTTACTGTCTATTCGTATATTTATTTAATTATGTGAGTCACTCAAAGATCGATGACTTCCCCGGCCAAACTGAAATTTCAAATCAACATGGGCTTAAGGCAACGGCGACTGTCCGCCCCTTCGCCCCTTTGCCACACCCCCGCGCCCCTGTGCCGTGTAGCAAATCAAATGTAGCAGTCGAAACAGTAGCCGAACAAGCACCCAGAGAGTCAAAGGCAACAAAATGTCATGATTTACAATAAGAAATCATATATCTCTCGACGTTTTTTTCTTTTTCGTTTATCTGGTTTTCTGAAGCAACAACAACAACAAACCTGAGCTGACAATGAACGCCTAAAGGGTTTCCAGCTCTGGCGCAGCCGTTGCGATCCGCAAACTTCACGCAACACAAACACCAGAAAGACAAACAGATGGATGGACGGACAATCGAATGATAAAAGTGAAGAGAGAGAAGAAGAAAAAAACTATGTTACAAAGACAGAAAGAAAAGAAAACATTAAAATGGAAGAAAAACAACAAAGAAACTGGCTACGAATGGAACTGGGCAACAGCCAAGCCAAGAGCAGGGCTCGGACTGCGGCTGGGCGTGGAGAGGGAGGGGGAGGGGCAGAGAGACGTGCGTTTATTTTGTGTAAGACAGGTAGCCAAGTCGCCAAGCGGCTCGACTCCGGCCATTGTCTGTCTCCGCCGTTGTCTGAAAAGTGCGCAGTTAAAAAAAATTGGTCGCCAGAGAAACCCACAGACGGACGGACAGTCGAACGGACAGACAGAGAAAAGATCAACATAATCGATGATGTGGTTGTTGTTGTAGAGCTCTCGTCTCGGCTCAGCTTGGCTCGGCTCGGCTCTGCCCTGTTGGCCCAGCCGTAAATGTGTTAAAAAACGCGCAGCGAGATTAAATGAGCATAAAATACAGCGCAGCAAACGTCGAGCCGCGTGTAGCGAAAAACAGTCGAACCTAAACCTAAACCCAAACAGAGAGGGAACAAAAACAAAAAGTATCTTTAAGATGCCAGACACGAAACACGTCGTCGACTGGCGTTCATCAGCGACGACCCTGCTGCCAGCCTGACAGACAGACTGCCCACAGTTGAGCGCAAACTCAGTCCCAGGTCCCTGTTCCCTGTTCCAGTCCCGGTTCCAGCAGTCCCACTCGCATTGCCCGAACCTGCCCTCGAGCCTTTCGCCAATAAAATATGCATGCTGAGCGCTCGGCTTGAGGCCCCGGGGCCAGAGCCGCTGCTGTAGGATTCGCGGTCTGAGGTGCGATCAGTGTGTGTGTAGAAGTTCATAAAGTGAAAATGTGTAGCATATGTATATATATATATATATATTATATAGTTATATGCATGGGCGTATTTAGGGCAAGCATTTAAGTTGCAACTGATGCCCTACCATTGCAGGAGCAGTAAATAAGTACTTGCATCAGCAGACCCAAGCTAAGCTGAGCTATGATCGAGCTGCTCTCTAAATGTGTGCCTTAATTAATAACCTTTGTTCTGTATAAAAAAAAATATTAAAAAAAAAATTTTAAAATAATAATAATAAAATAAATGCTAATATATATCTATATATAATATAATATACATACATATATAATAATATATATTGTAGAAAATAATCATATTTCATTTTAATTTCTTCCTTTCAGATGTAACCTTTTATCGAACAGCCTAGAGTTTGCATTACATTTTTATACATTAAAAATTAATAAAATAAAAAATATTTAAATAAATATATTATAAACAATTTAATTTTATAATTAATTCTTAATTTTCGTTTAGTAACTAATTTATTAATTTATATTGCTCAATTAATCAAATAAATAATTTGTAAATGCATAAAAGATAGAACATTTAATTACATATTTAATTGCTAATTTTTTAATATTACTAAATTATTTAAACAAAAATTTGCTGATTTTTTAATATTGCTGAGTACCTAAAATAAATGTATAAATGAAATAATACAATTAATTAAATTACCGATTTTAATTTATTAACTAATCAAATAAATTATATTAATTAATAAAATAAATAATTTGTAAATAAATATATTTTTAAAAATTTAATTGTATAATTCACTTTTAGTTTTCCTTTTATTATTAATAAAATAATCAAAAAAAAAAAAAAAAAAAAAAAATATATATATATATATATATATATATATATATATATATATAAAATATATATATATAAATATATATTAATAATTAGGCAGCGTATAACAGAGGCTATTGAGGATTTGCTAGTGTTCAGCTTTGACCCCAAAACTCAAAAGAATTTATTTCAAATTAAATTATTATTTTAAAATAGAAAAAAATGTATGTAAAAATATTATAGAAAATATATTTTGTATCATATAATATTTGTTAAGCACTTCTCAAAAATTGAAGCCCTGATCCACTCCAAAATGATTCTAAAACAAAGCAACCTTTTAGCATCTTGGGCAGCGCATCTTTATTTTGGTTTTACTACAGTGAATCGGGGGGAGCAGGACCGGGGCCAGGTCGGGGTCTGGATCAGGGGCAGGCAAAATCAGGCAAAAGCTCATCAAAAATGATGCCCCGCAGGCAAATGATGGCATGGAAAATAAAACAAGAGCCAAACCAAAGCAAAGCGGAGCAGAAATGAAGCCACAGCCACAACTGAAATTATACGCAATCGTAGCCAGCGAGCAGCTTCTGTGCAGCAGCCGAAAAAAGAAGATGAGGAAAAAAATGAAAGCTACATTGAGAGGAGGCGGACAGGCGAGCACATCCTCCACAGATACAAGGCTGCGGCCGGTCCTGATCGAGCTGACTAACAAATTATGCCTGGCCTGGCCATAAAACATTTGGCGAAGCCTGCGTATCACGATCGCCTGGGTAGGCGTGGCAGAGGCGAGACTCGAGCACACGCATTTAGTGGAGGCCAGTCAGGCAGGCAGGCAGCAAGGACCATCCGTTGATACCTTGTCCAGCTAGTTCGCTCGATCAACGCCTCAAACTGCGGGTTGCTGCTGCTGCAAAAGTTTTAATCATGCGTTCGTGTTGGCCAAGTTTTAGGTTTGGCTTTTACCACACTCTTTGTCGTTGTTGTTGTTTCTTTTGGCCAACTCTTGTTGTTCGTGCCTTTTATAATGATTGCATTTATCATTTATTCTGCGCGTCAACCAAATTATATGCCTGAGTTTCGCCCAGAAAGGGGAACTATAGCCATGGTCATGTCAATATTCAAGTGGTTCGATCGATCTGAGCTTGCACATATAGAAGCTTGACTGTATTTGTTAAGTTTTTGTTATTAATTTCATAAATTTTTAATTGGTCTATTATATATTTTAAAAGTGCAAACAATCAACAAAAACATTTATAATGTTACCAAAATACCAAAATATTTAAAAATGTATTTTCCACAATATCCCTGATGAATATAGACAATAGAATATTTTCGAAAATTTGAAAAATTACTAAAACCTAACCTTATGTCTTTTTAAAAAGTAGAAGCTATAAAAAATAATTTTTTTCGCTTATATTTTGTAGATGTGATATTATTTAAAAATATATATATAAATGAAAAATAAAAATAAAACGAATAAGAAGGCTCTAGTCGAGTGTGCCCCACTAGGAGATCCCCTGAACCCATCGAAAAGTTGATATTCCAAAACAAGCCTATTTTACATACATATTGCAACCGAGTTCTTTGTATAATAAAATTATTATTAAGACATACTCGTAAAAAGAAACATTAACAACTATTACAATTTTACTTAAGATACCTACTATATTACTAACATATTACTCTGGCAACCGTAGAGAGTCGGGCAGCGGTAGAGACTCGGGCAGCAGTAAAGAGTCGGTTAACGGTAGAGTGTTTAAGAGTCGGTTAACGGTAGAGCGTTTGAGAGTCGGGCAGCAGTAGAAAGTCGGGCAACGGTAGAGAGTCGGACAACGGTAGAGTGTTTGAGAGGCGGGCAGCAGCAGAGAGTCGGGCAACGGTAGAGTGTTTGAGAGTCGGACAACGGTAGAGTGTTTGAGAGGCGGGCAGCAGCAGAGAGTCGGGCAACGGTAGAGTGTTTGAGAGTCGGACAACGGTAGAGTGTTTGAGAGTCAGTTAAGGGAAGAGTGTTTGAGAGTCGGGCAGCAGTAGAGAGTCGGGCATCAGTAAAGAGTCGGTTAACGGTATAGTGTTTGAGAGTCGGACAACGGTAGAGTGTTTGAGAGGCGGGTATCAGTAGAGAGTCGGACAACGGTAGAGTGTTTGAGAGTCGGACAATGGTAAAGAGTCGGACAACGGTAGAGTGTTTGAGAGTCGGACAACGGTAGAGTGTTTGAGAGGTGGGTAGCAGTAGAGAGTCGGACAACGGTAGAGTGTTTGAGAGGCGGACAACGGTAGAGTGTTTGAGAGGTGGGTAGCAGTAGAGAGGCGGGCAGCATTAGCGAGTCGGATAACGGTAGATTGGCAGAGAGTCGGCAGCAGTAGAGAGGCGGGCAGATAGAGAGTCCAATCCAGATAGAGAGTCAAATCCAAATAGAGGTTCCAGTAGCAGGAGAGAGTCCAGCAGAGGTAGAGAGTCCAGCATACGTAGAGAGTCCAGCAGCAATAGAGAGGACAGCAGAAGAGAATCGGGCAAAAAAAAAAAAAGAGAATTATTAGTAAAACATTTGCTTAAAAAAACAGTTATAACTAATACAATTTTGCTCAATATACTTAATACTAAAATTATTAACTAAATACTTACCAAATCCAGAAGAAGAGGAGGAGAGGCAGGAGGAGGACGAGGAGAAGACACTACACTACACTACACTACACTGGACTGCACTGCACAGCACGACTGACCATCAGGGGGTCAGGAAACCAACTGAAGAACTGGGCAGACGGCTTGCCCTTATATAGGGCAAAACTCCCGCCAAAAATTGTGCTCAACTCTTTCGAGGCAGAAGGAGACGTCGTAGATCCCATAAAGTATATATATTCTTGATCAGCTCGACGAGCTGAGTCGAACTAGCCATGTCCGTCTGTCCGTCGGTCCGTCCGTTATTATAATTAATTTTTTCATTAAGCTCCGACGCGTGTTTATATTATATTTTATATTTATAATATAATATAATATAATATAATATAATATTTATTATATTTTTAGATATTTTTTCTAAATAGGCTGTTTATTACTATATATTATAAATATATCTACATATGAGTATATATGTTCTATATACTGATATATCAGTTTAGCTTCCTCATTTGACCCAGAGCTTCTGTTGCAGTTAGCCAAGCGCAGCATTTGCTCCAGACTCAGCCGCTTTGATCCCCGTTTGTCAGCTGTGTTTGAGGTCAAGCATTATTGGAGCATATCAAATGCTGGATGCAGGCTTCAAGTTTCGCTTTCGTTTCGCTGGAAGGCGAAGAGTCGCTGGCGATACTTGAAGTCAGAGCTGATAAGATGTTAGCGTGTAGCAGTCGCTGCCGCCTACCCATTGACAGGGGCTGCCCAGCTGGAGTTCTCTCTGGTTGTGGCTGCAACTGACCGACTCACACCTCGGCCAGTTTGTCAGCAATTACAGTAATTCCAATTAATACGCAGCAGCAGTTGCTGTTGTTGTTGTCTCTGCTGCAGCCCTGTTAGGCACTTATTTCTTTTCTAATTTGTGGCGCGTGTTGCATGCCACAAATCCCAAACTCAACGAGCCACTGTTGTGCCACTGACTACACACACACACATACACACACAAATTAGCATGAAAGCGTAAAAAGTATCTGTGAGATACGAGCAGCAGCAGCAGCGCACGCCACTGACACGGCAGAAAACGCAAAATTATTATATCTAGATGCTTTGCCAGCTGAAATGATAAATCTAAAGCAACTGAAAGAGGGGCGAGGGGAGGGGCAGCTTGCTGGCAACCAGTAGCAGGTTGGGTGTAGGCTGCATCAAGTTGAGTTTCGGGGCTACAATTATAAATTGCAAAGAGTAGCGGACGATGGACGTACCTCTAGTTGCTGGAGCCAGCGAGTGGTAATTGCCCTCGAGGGGAAATCAGCAGCAGCAGCAGCAGCAGCAGCAGCAAGTTGCAAGTTGCCAGTTGCCAGTTGCCACAGCGGAAGCTGCATCAGGCAACAGGCAACAGGCAACAGGCAACAGGCAGTTCTATCTACCATTTTTAACATACAATTCTAATAGCTGCAGGCTGCAAAGCCAGACTACGCAGATACATTTCGATTAAGGCTGCTGCTGCAGCAGTTACAATAACAAACTCTCAGCTCTCACTCTTTTTACTTTTCTGTATTTTTTTTTTGTGTTTTGTGTTTTGAGTGATAAATGCAATTGCAGCCGTCGCCCAGCACCATTTGTATCTGTATCTATATCCAGGCATCTGCTGCTGCTGCTGCTGCTGCTGCTGCTGGAGAAACCCCTATAATTAGTGTTTAAAAATTGTTTTTCCGGGTTTTATTTCTTATTAATTGATGTTGTTGCTGCTGCTGCTGCTGCTGCTGGAGGATGCAAAGTTTACGTGCTGCGCTCTTTGGGTATATTTCATCGAATTCGATAAACAACTTGAGGCTGATAAGGAATATATGAAAAACTCTCAAACATTAATTCATATTTCATTTGAAAAAGTTCTGAGAGATTTCTAGTCTCGGAGTTACGATTCTGCGGACGTTCTATTCTTAGCTCCATTATATCATAATTTTTTTGAAATATATTCTTTATTTGCAAATATATATATTCTTTATCTGCAAATATATATACTACAAGCAAAGAGACAAATTCAAAGTGCTAAAATGGTTGAAGCATTAGTCAGCTTAGTGATAAGGCTCTTCAAGCTAGGCAAAGCTAACGTAATGAAGGCAAGAAAACAGACAAGAAAAATAAATTTAAAATATATAATAATATTTAAATAATAATAATAATAATTATATAATATTCAAATAAATATTAACTAAAATATATAAATAAAAAATAATTATTTTATAATATATAAAATATAAAAATAAAATATATAATAATAATAATTATATAATATTCAAATAAATATTAACTAAAATATATAAATAAAAAATAATTATTTTATAATATATAAAATATAAAAATAAAGTTTTAAATTAACTTAGAACTTTTTTATACCACATATTTTTATTTAAAATATTAAATATTAATAATCATTAAATTTGTGTGTATTCTATTTTAACTTATTTAAAGTAAATGTAATCAAATAAATAAATCAAATATTTTTTTATATTTATTATTATTATTTATATTTATTATTATTATTTATATTTATTATTATTATTAACTATAAATCGAAAATATACAAAAGTCGTAGTCGCCCCCACTCCGCTTAGAGTATGTATGTGTGCAGTAAATGTATTCTCTTGTACATGTTCAAGAGTCGACGATAAGCATTATTTAAATGATGAACAATATAAAAATTAAGTCGCAATCAGTATGACAGCGGAACGTGAATAATTATGCAGCTAATTTGCATGGCCAACTCAGTTTATTACAAGCAGCGACAAGGTTCTAACTGAAATGCACTTGCCTAGAACTTAGTCGGTATTTATGAGCCTGGATTGAGTGCGCGACGTGTCTTTAGTGTTTTTCATAAAGTGGCAAAAGTAGTTGTCAGAGCAGAGGCAAGCTCACACTGAGTTCGCGTGAGCTCTCTAGCGATTGTATCTCTCTGCGATACATTCGCGCGATAAGGCGAGCGAGCGAGCGAGCGGAACGCGCGCTGCCTGCTGCCTGCTGCCTGCCGCCTGCCACCGCATTGTTGATTAAAAATAAATTGTCAACTTTGACAGTGAAGCGGCAGTTTTATTTATAAACTAAATGGGTGCGCAATGGAATTTTGCTCAACTGGCAAAAGGGATCGGAGCTGCTGCTGCAAATTGGCATTTTTATTTTTGGCTCTCTCGCGCGCCCGCTCGATCTCTCTCAGCGGCGGCAGACATTGGGGAGACTTGGTTGGCACGCGCTGCTTGTTTATTCTTGGCTGCTGACATCAGCCAGCAGCAGCAGCTGGAGCAGCTAACGGAATGTCTAATGCATGTTGGGACCGCCCAAGCGCCGCACCTGCACTGCCTTTCATTAAAATGCAGCCATTAACACTTTTTCCACTGCTTTCTGCGGCACTAATGGCCTGGCCCTAGGCGAGAGCGGACCTCACTTCCGCTGCGACACGCGTTGTTTGTAGACTTGACAATTGCATTGATTGCGCTCAACTCATTAGAATATCACATAAGAAACGAGCTAATGTACGAGGCCTCAACTGCGATCATTTATCAATGCCTGCTTGGGTTTGCCATAAGCCGCGCCATGACGCAGCCAAAATGCAGAAGATGCAATGAAATTTGTCAATCAGACAACCTCAAACAGCAAATGAAAAAAAAAAAATCCAAAAAATGACACAACACAAAATATGAAATGCGCTTTTCACACTGAGAACTTTCGTTGAGGCTAAGATCCATCAGCGCAGCCACAAAAGTAGCCAGAGCTCTGAGGAGCTGAGGAGCTGAGGAGCTGCTGAACGGCTCTTAATCCTCGGGATGATTTGACGCTTTCAACATTTTATTTGTATAACAAGATTTAGCTGGGAAATTATGAAGAAGAAGAAATGATGAAGAAGAACTTGATATTTCTAATATATATATATAATATATATAATGTAGTAGCTATAAATATCAAAAAAAAATTGTTTGTAATACTTCTTTAAATAATACAGAAGCCAAACTTATTTTATTTAAAAAAAAAAAAATCGTATAAGAAAACAATTATAGGTTTCTAGCTCGAATACTATTGTTTTCTATTAGACTCGGGCTTACTTAAAAAAAAAAAACAAGATTGACTTCAAGAAGTATTTAAATTTTCATCAGCATAGCATAGGCAAGTCTTATAGTTAATACCTCGCTCACTACACTTTATTCCTAAAAGGCCGTAGTCTAGAAAAAAACTCTTCATATCCAGTCAAAATTAATGGATTCAGAATATTTGAGCATTTTGAGCATTTACAGATTTTAAAATTAATAAAAAATCAATTTTCAAGCCAAGTTTATAGACTATTGAATAGGTTACATTTCGAGTGCCATTATTAACTCAGGAATATATATATTTATATATACTCTACAGCTCCTTATTTTACATTCTCCCCACTCAAAATTCTTCTTGTACTCTACACTCTATAAATTCGTCTCAAATATTGATTTTCCCATATGAAGGTAAATTTCAAACAAACTCATCATTAATTTATTGGTCTTAAATGCAATTGAGAATCGCTCCCAGACCAATCGAACAAAGTAGTATTTGGTGTAATATCAATTTTCTCAACACCTATACATGGGTAAGATCAATAAACCCATTGCGCAGGCTGATTGAAGAGTCATCAAATGGAAATTATGCACGACAAATTGTGTATACGTAATGCGCTCGGATAGAGTCCGTTATTTGACTTTCCCAAGTATAATAATCATAACTCGAATTGGAAATAATGTAGCATAGTTGACAGACAGACGAAAAGCCCTCGAAAGCCGCCCAATAAGGGCAATCAAACAAAACAGAGCCCGCGTGGCGTACGCACCGCATAATAAACTAAATGGTAAACAAATATTGAAGAAAGACGGAACGTTAAGAGTTCTCCTGCTTCTTGGTTTAAGCTTTTGATTCTTTGTTAGGTGACAGAGGGCAAACAGCGTTAACCGAGGTGGCATGCAAGTGCAAGGCAGGGCGAATTGGGTCGCGCTACCTGTCCAGAAATCACATTTTGGCTCTGTCTTCCCGTATTATATTTCAATAATTCTTCACTTTAATTTTGTTTAATGGCAGCGCGTGGGCGTCAGCCCTGAGTGACGTTCCGTAACGATAGATAGCCAGATAGTCATCGGCGCTGCATAATTGTCGTGACAAGTTGACAGTTCGCATGAAAGCCCATCCATTGTTCCCAGCCCCCCGACCCCAAACACTCTGTATTAAATTTCGAAAACAAAAAGTTTTTCTTTCTTTGTTGAATTATTCGTGCTTTTCTTTTTACTTCTGTTTTTTTTTTATTTATTTTTTTTTATTATATTGCTGTTCATATGCATTTATCTCACTCGACCCAATTTTGTGTTCTGCGCTGTCGCAATGGCTTATTAAAGACTCGGGCCAAGCCACTGCCTGCAGCTGCCTGGGTGGCGAGTTGCCGCATCTAAATACTGACAATCGCATCGATGATTCATTTGGTTACATTTCGCCAATGGCTGTCGGTCGCTTAAGGTAAATGCAACCAACGTTCGACTGCCGGCTGCCCTGGCCTTTGGGCCTATGCGTCAGACCTTAACCATTTCAAGAACGCGAAACTCTGACTCTGGCTTGTCCGAGCATCACTGGCACATGAGTAACTACTGGGCACTGGCAAAGCAAATATCTTAGTTGAATTTCAGTTACTGCATTGAGGGATTTTTGAAATATTGAAAGCCCTGAGTCGGATAGAAACCAAAGTATTCTCTATTTTAAATTGAAAAATTGTAAATACAATTTTCTATACCAAGTCTATATATAATTCCGTAAACTATAGAAGAAACTGTGCAATTCCATGTTTTGCAAATTATGTTGACTATTTGTTAATTAATTAATTAAAAGTAAAATTAATTTAATAGTTAATAGTTAAAAAAAAAAAATTAAATTTAAATGCAATATCCAATATTCAAATTTATACTAATTTAAATTTCATTAAATGTTTTGTAAAATTAAATCCATTTTAGTTCTAATTTTAAACAACTAAAAATATATAAAATATTATATATTTACAATATTTGAAATTGTCTAAAATAAAACTAACTTTTTGTATGTTTTAAATAATATTAAAAAAAATATTTGAATGCATTTTTATACCCTGAACCCATTAAAAATGGGTAATCAGGGTATAATGGTTTTGTTGCAGCCCAACTGTATGTAACAGGCAGAAGGAGGCGTGGCAGACCCCAAAAGGTATATATATTCTTGATCAGGACGACAAGGCGAGTCGATTGAGCCCTTTCCGTCCGTCCGTCTGTCCGTATGTTTGAACGCGTGGATCTCAGAACCTATAATAGCTAGAGTCATGACCTCGACCGAACTGAGCTCGAAAGAGTTGCGCACAATTTTTGGCGGGAGTTTTGCCCTATATAAGGGCAAGCCGTCTGCCCAGTTCTTCAGTTGGTTTCCTGACCCCCTGATGGTCAGTCGTGCTGTGCAGTGCAGTCCAGTGTAGTGTAGTGTAGTGTCTTCTCCTCGTCCTCCTCCTGCCTCTCCTCCTCTTCTTCTGGATTTGGTAAGTATTTAGTTAATAATTTTAGTATTAAGTATATTAAGCAAAATTGTATTAGTTATAACTGTTTTTTTAAGCAAATGTTTTACTAATAATTCTCTTTTTTTTTTTTTTGCCCGATTCTCTTCTGCTGCACTCTCTATCTCTGCTGGACTCTCTACGTCTGCTGGACTCTCTACTTCTGCTGGACTCTCTACCTCTGCTGGACTCTCTCCTGCTACTGGAACCTCTATTTGGATTTGACTGTCTATCTGGATTGGACTCTCTATCTGCCCGCCTCTCTACTGCTGCCGACTCTCTGCCAATCTACCGTTAACCGACTCGTTAATGCTGCCCGCCTCTCTACTGCTGCCCGCCTCTCAAATACTCTACCGTTAACCGACTCTCAAACACTCTACCGTTAACCGACTCTCAAACACTCTACCGTTAACCGACTCTCAAACACTCTACCGTTAACCGACTCTCAAACACTCAACCGTTGTCCGACTCTCAAACACTCCACTGCTGCCCGCCTCTTTATTGCTGCCCGCCACTCTACTGCTGCCGGCTCTCTGCCAATCTACCGTTAACCGACTCTCAAACACTCTACCGTTAACCGACTCTTTACTGCTGCCCGACTCTCTACTGCTGCCTCCTCTCAAACACTATACCGTTAACCGACTCTCAAACACTCTACCGTTAACCGACTCTTTACTGCTGCCCGACTCTCAAACACTCTATCGTTAACCGACTCTCAAACACTCTACCGTTAACCGACTCTTTTCTGCTGCCCGACTCTCTACTGCTGCCCGCCTCTCAAACACTCTACCGTTAACCGACTCTCAAACACTCTACCGTTAACCGACTCTTTACTGCTGCCCGACTCTCTTCTGCTGCCCGCCTCTCAAACACTATACCGTTAACCGACTCTCAAACACTTTACCCTTGTCCGACTCCCTGCTGCTGCCCGACTCTCAAATACTCTACCGTTAACCAACTCTCAAACACTCTACCGTTGTCCGACTCTCTGCTGCTGCCCGACTCTCAAACACTCTATCGTTAACCGACTCTCAAACACTCTACCGTTAACCGACTCTTTACTGCTGCCCGACTCTCTACTGCTGCCCGACTCTCTACTGCTGCCCGCCTCTCTACTGCTGCCCGCCTCTCAAACACTCTACCGTTGTCCGACTCTCTACTGCTGCCCGACTCTCAAACACTCTACCGTTAACCGACTCTCAAACACTCTACCGTTAACCGACTCTTTACTGCTGCCCGACTCTCTACTGCTACCCGCCTCTCTACTGCTGCCCGAGTCTCTACTGCTGCCCAAGTCTCTACCGTTGCCAGAGTAATATATTAGTAATATAATAGGTATATTAAGTAAAATTGTATTAGTTGTTAATGTTTCATTTTACGAAAATGTCTTCATAATCAAATTAGTATACAAAGAACCCATTAAAAACGGGGAAATCACCTGAATGTTCTTCGGTTGCAATATGTATGTAAAATAGGTTTGCTTTGGAATATCAACTTTTCGATGGATTCAGGGGATCTCCTAGTCGGGCACACTCAACTAGAGCCTTCTTACTTATTTAAAATGATTTATCTATTAACAGTTTAATAATAATATTAAAACAATATGTTTAATTAAATTCAAACTTTAAAATTCCAACAGTTAATCATATGCTATTAAAGTAATAAGACAATAATTGGTCTACCAACAGCAGGTAACCGCTTTTCAACAAACTTTATAAACAGCTCTCATTCTAATATATGCTCAGAGTGAGCAGACAAGTTATTATTAAAAACAAATTGTTTAGTTCTTTATATAATTAACTATTTATAATAACTGAAATTATGTCTAATGAGAAAATTCATAGGAACTCTAAGCTCTAACACCTTTGACGTCGACAAAATGCATTTTGAACTAAATGTCTTTCACTTTGGAAAATAAAATAATATTAAATATATAATATAATATATTAATAAAAATATAATATGATTTAATCTACATAAACAATCATTTTAACAAAAAGGAAAAAAAATATATATATATATAAATATAAATATAAAATATAAATAAATATAAAAATTTACATTTGTTTACCTTAATATATTAAAAACTCTAATCAAAATTCTATTAAATATAATTAAATTCATTACATATTTATTTTAATTATAAAAATTAATATATTGATATTAAAAATTCAACTTCAGACTATAAGAAACAAATCTATATTCTATATTATTTAATGTGCTTCAAAAGACCGAGGGTTAGGGTATTTTATAGTTGGACAATTTCAATAAGATCACTCTTACTAGTTTAATATTAATTTATAAAATTATTTTAATTTATTATTATTACAATTTTCTTTCCGCATTCACCTTGAACTATTCGAAATAAATTTTCTCCATTCACTTTCGCATAAAATTTCATACTCAATTGTTCGCCCTTTAATGAAATAAACACAGTATAAACACTTGATTTGTTCTGTTATGCTTTTGTATAAACAAAAAGCTTTATTCATATATATGTTTATATGTACAATAAATAAATAATACAAAAAAGCTGACAAAGGCGATTTGATTAATGTGCCACACACACACACACACTCAGACACACTCGCCAAGGGGACTGATAATGACTTTTTAAATACACTTCTAATGCGCTAAAAGGGGGCAATTGAGCGCTGACAAAGGCAGGCGCGACCAGGTGAGAAAAACTCACCGATCAAGGGGTATGAACAACAAAAATGGCCTATTGAATAGTAATTTGCATTTTATAAGCCACTGCGACAGGAACAGCAAAAAAATGATGACATTAGAGGACACCGAGGCGAGGCACGCCCCGAGGGCTTGAGACAAAAAAAAAAAAATATCAACGATTTATGCGTTTTTGATGATTGCAAAACTATGGAAATTATGTGATAAGATTGTCATAGAATTACCCTACCGCCATAGCCCTCCCTCTCTCTCAATGCCTAGTCATACAGCTTATGCAAAGTACTTTTGTGATCGAAGACAAAAGTCGCCTCTAGAGATCCAGTTGCCAGCGAAAAAAAAAAACAACTGAAAAGAAAAATGCAAAATCATTTGCCTGGCCCTTTGCACGTGCGGCGCTCGATAAATGCAAGCTCTTTGTATAAAGATCGTTCCTTGCTGTCGCATTTGCAATCATTGTGCGATCATTTATGGGCTGAACAGAGCGCGTTTTGTCTCTTGTCATCAGCATCGGCACAACTGCTTAATATTCATGCTGCGCATAAGGCCCTAGCGATGATTAGACAACATTTAACACTTGGCCCGACGCTGGGGAGAGGGTTTTCAGCTCCTTAACTTTGTCGTAATCAGTTTTCATGAGGCTGCAGTTGGTCTCAGCCGGTAACGGTCTTTTGAGTTAACAAGCTTATGCCAGGGTATGTTTGAGTCATGAATCAAGGTGAAAATTGTTTTTTAACAAATGGGAAGACGCTGCAATCGGGTGTGACTGACTGCCAAACACTTGTTCAGGTCAATTTCATAGGAAGTCTATTGAATGATAAGGCGATTAAGATTTATAGAAGAAAACTTGGGTAAGGTTGCGTATAGGACTGAAAATTTATTAAAGTTTTCTTTTTTATTTTTTTAGTTAGTTAATTTTTTTTTTAAATCAAAATTTTAACGTGAACTTCATACAAAATATTTTATAGTATATTATATAATATTATTTTGTGGTATATTTTAATATATTCATCATTTTATAGTATATATTATATTTTTTATTCTTTAAAAATATTATTTAATATTTTTATATATTTGAATATGTTTATTATTTTTCATATATTATATTTTACACATATACAAATATTTCTTTGTCTATTTATTTATATGAATTGTATTTATATATTACGTAATTATTTATGTATATTTATTTATATTTATATTTTATATAATTTATTTATAAGACGACTCTCAGCACCAGCATTTATTGGCTCAACAAGCTTTCCCACAGCCAACTAAATAGAAAACCTATATACTCTTTACACTTCCTGCACGAGCAGATAAACACAGTCGAATATCAATAAAGAGTTTTTCATTGTGCAGCCTATTAGGCGACGCGTTTCGAATCATTAACTTTCAGCAAGCAAAGCGCTTGTCATGCTCCGTACTATGCCACCTAGCTGGCAGCAGAAGACAAACAAAGAGACATCGCATGTGCAATACCTACAGATATATATAAATACATATAGTGTAAGTGACCGTTAATTTACTCAGCTCCTATTATCCGTTACGCCTGGGCGACGCTTTACATTAATACGCCAATTTTTCGTTACAAAAGGCACCAGACACAATGCCCATATCTGGCTGGGCTGAGTCGAGCCGGCCAAGCCAAGTGACTGTAATTAACATTTTTGCATTATAATTTGCCCCGTTTTTCCGCCATCCACTGAGGCTCGGCAGACGTTGAGCTGGCCTTTAATGTGCGCACATTTAAGAGGCAGCCACTTGCAGCCGAGACAAACAGGGAATATGACTGATCCGCTGCAGAGGCGGGCGGATGTGGAGACAGTTCGAGGCAGTTAACAACAGCGAAAATAATAAAAATAAAAATCATAACAATGTTTTTTTTTTTTCTTCTTTTTACATTTCATTTCCACTTTGGATGACTAATAAACAATGTCTGTTGCACCACAGTGACTGCATAAGTATGCCCACAGCTGAGCACAAAGCGTGAGAATTGTTGTAAAAATACTATAATTGGCTGTCTACGACTGAGCAGACTGACAGAGTAAGCTTATCACAATCTTATCTTTGGCTTTAGCTTATCTTTGCGTATGACATCTAAATAATAAATAAATTATAATAATAGGCAATAGATTAAAATAATATTAGTTTTTTTAAAAATTGTTTTATTTTATTATTGTTTCTCTAATTTATTATAAGGTCTACATACTATCTGCCAAATATTCCCTGTAATATTCGAAAAATTCAAGCTCAATAGCTATAGCTATAGCTCTGCCAATCTCCGGGAGAGATTCTATAGCCAGCCAAAGATCACAAGTTGAATGCGATTAGAACGCTGCAGTCTTAAATCTTCCAAATTTAAGCTTCGCTCAGTTTATTTTGAAGCAAGCAAGTGCCAAGATGGGATTTGTTTTGCTCTTATCGCCTATCATTCTGCTGCTGCAGCTAAGTCACAATGTGGCCATCTTTCCAGGCAATATAGGTATAACATATGTATTTATAGATTTATATAAGTATACATATTTATTATCCACTTCAATCTACTCGCAGCAAATCAATATTACTTGAACAAGCAGCGCTTCCTATTGGAAATCCTACATCATCTGCAGGAGCCGCTGCAGCACGAACAGTGGCTTGCACTGGGTCAGCGAATTGTGAGCGATAAGACGCAGTATGTCGTAAGTGAATTTCGTGCACAAACAATAAACACATTCATAAGCGACAAAATCTCAACTCTCAGCATTATACAGATCAAATGCAGGAATATTATCAGCTGCTGAGCACTGATCGGCTGCTGCCAAAGGATGTCTATTACAATGGTCTAGTGCCGGAGCACTCTAAGGAGACTCTGGGTCTCTTTCACTTCTTCTACAACACACGCGAGTGGAGCACGCTGAGGCAGAATATATGCTGGGCCCGCGTCCACGTGAATCCAGCTCTGTTTCTGCACGCGCTGATGCAGACGATGCTCAAGCGCGACGATTACCGCGCCCTGATCATGCCCAAGATCTATGAGCTGCTGCCGGCGCCTTATCACAGCGAAACTGTTGTGCGTACAGCCGGAAACTTTAACTACATCAATTGGATACGACAGGAGCTGACGATGGGCAATCGGAGTCACATTCATCTGGTGTTGCCTCAGAAGCTGTTGCCTCAGAATCTCACAGGAGATTTGCGTACTTCGAGCAAATGGAACGAGGCAATGGCTGAGGTGCAGATCTTGAGCTTGACTGATACAAACAAGCTCCAAGCCAAGCTAGGCCATTTAACAGAAGACTTTGGCTGGTTGAGCTACTGGTACTATGTCAGCATGGGCGTGGCTCTGCAGGATAATCAATTGGAAGCTGAGCGAATTCGCGATTGGTGCTACTGGCAGCTGAGTCAGATTCTGGCGCGCTACAAGCTGGAGCGTTACGGACAGCAAATGGAATACAAACGTTTGTCTATACTGGAACAGGCGAGCACTCAGCCGTTGCTCACCTGGCAGAGCCAACGATATCGGCCAGAGACTTCCGCCACTCGGCAGCAACTCTCCGAGCTGCTGCGCCAACTGGAGCTAAGAGTGGACCTGGCGATATCCACTCAAAGCTTAAGTCTCTCCAATGGCACGCTGATCGATCTAAGAAAGGCTGAGCACTGGCTGCTCGGCCTGGAGCAGCTGTTTCCCTACGACTTGAGTGAACTGCAGTTGCCTTCGGCCAGCCAGCCCCAGCAGCTGCTGGAACTTCATACGATGCTGCGGCAGCCGAGTTTCTATGCATTTGCCGATCGCCTGTTGCGCGCCTATCGAGCCTATCGCAGTGAGTTCCAGCCGAGCTACGCACAGGCCGTAAGACCGACCGATATGAGCATCGAGGCTGTTCAGGTTGATCCGCTGATCACCTTCGACGAGCCTGTCGATGTGGATCTCAGCAATATTTTGCACGCCCGAAACTTTCACTTCGAGAAGCATTTCAAGTGGCCGCACAGTCTGCAGGCGCGCAGACACCGGCTGCAGCATCAGCCTTTTGCCATCACCTTCCAGGTGAGCAGCAATCGGACACAATCAATTATACTGCGCAGCTACCTAACCACAGCGCGTGGGGATGTCAGCGAGGAGCCCTTCTATCAATTGGACTCATTTCTGACGATCCTTTACAAAGGCAACAATACGATACGACGGGAATCCAGCGATTTTCTTGGAGCGATCGGCGATCACCTAAGCTTCACGGAACTCTATAACTACATGAGCCTGGCGGAGCGGGAGGAATTTGATTTTCCCTTGAATATAACCACTCCGAGCTGTGGCTTTCCTAGGCGCCTGCTGTTGCCTCGGGGCGGCACAGCCGAGCCGCTGGCCATGCGACTTCTGGTCATTGCTACGCCGTACAACTACAAGGCCAGGCAGGGCAACGAGCTCTACTGCGACTTCAGCAACGGCGTCAGCAGTTGGAATGAGCTGCCGCTTGGCTATCCCTTCGAGCGTTTTGTGGAGCAGGCAGAGCTGCAAGGATCACACGCATATTGGCAGACCGTTGGCATAGAGCACAGGGATTATAAATGGGCTTAGAGCTTAGAGTACGCTCAACAAACGATCGTTGCTTCGACACGTCTAATGCCTTTTTTGTAACGTAACCCAAGTCCATAAATAAAATTTAAGTCCACTATACCGTTGTGTGTAATTCTCCAAGCCCAAAAACCTTTAACGGCAAGTGACGCCAAATTTGGATAATTACATGGGACAGCCAGACAGACGGACAGTCGGATAGCCGGACAGCGGCAACGGCACCGCATGGGACCAAACAGCCCAACCACATGTATAAAATATTAATCAAAATCACAAAAGAACAAGCACAAAAACGTAGAATCAAAACAAAAATTAAAAAACAAAAAAAAAAAAGCCCCAAGAGCAGCAACAAGAAAGCGCATTAGGAAGGTGTGCCAGCAGCGAGGGGCGGCAGGGGGGCGTTACAGACGTTGCATGGATGCAAAGCACTTTATAAAGTTAAACAACGAATCGAGGAGGGGAGCGCAAGCCAGCCAGCAGAGGCAGCTAAACTTGTTATACGCAATCGAATCGAAAATATGGGCGAAATAAAGCGACGCTCACAGTCGACCAACGGAGGGAGGGACTTCGATGTCGACGTCGACGAAGTAGTCGACGGGTTGCGGCTGTAAATCTAGAACTAGTTTTGTTTTTTTTTTTTTTTACTTCTCTCTTTATTCCACTTGTATACATATACATATATATACATATGGGCATATGTGTGCATGTGTGTGTGTGTGTGTTTGTCTTCAACCCAATGACGCGGTATAAAAGAAAATATTGGACACCTGCACGGTTTCGTATCGCAGCAACTACAACAACGAGGCGTATGAGGGACAAGTGAAGCCCAAAAACCCGACAGATGAGCGGGGCGCAGTGACGGTTACTGGGGCTAAGCGAGCGCGATAACTGCGCGCAGAGAGCGCACCAAAAAAAAAGTTCGAGTCGAAACGTAAATACGCTCAAGGGAAAAAAGAGAATAGAAATTGCTAGGGAAAAACAAACAGGCGTTGATCAGGCAGTTGGCTACACCTAGGGTGCACTCCCGTCTCTTTCGTCTCCCTCGCCTCCTATTCTTATCAGTCGCTCAGCATCTGAACTCAAAGTGCATAGGCAAATCAATGGGCTCTGATCGTTTTCAGGGTAGCTGGCGGGCGTGACGCGTCTTAGATTTTCCTCTAGGTACTCCACATGTAGCTGCAAAATTTTGCCTGTCCTGTTGTGTGTCGAGAAAGAGAAGAATAAAAAGGCAGCCGAGCGTATGCGATGGCAAAGAAGAAGGACGAAAACTAATGGCCAGGCTTTTATTTCCAAGAAATTTAAAACTTTACGAAAAATGGTGTTAGGGTGTAGAGCCAGAGCCCGAGCCCGAGCCCGAGCCCGAGTCGGAGCCACTTAAGAACACATGGCACCACTGCTTGAGGATCGTTGGGCAGTTTAGATAAATGTAGACAGCCAGCAGGTAGCTGGTAAATGGTAACTGGTACCGGGTAGCTCTGACCCTGTCTCTGGACAGCCCAAGGAATGGAACTCGGCATTAGGTTTAGGTTTATTGTTTGACGCTCAAAGGTTTCACTAGATTGTTTTTTTTTTGGCAGCGGCTTTTGCAGACAGAGGATGCGGACTAGACATTTTCGTATAATTTATGGGGCAGCATCTATAAAATCGAAAGGCTGAAACCTATTATAGACCTTTAACGAGGCGTGCAAATTGTTTCGCCTGAAAATTCAGCAACAACAACTTTGAGTGCTGTCTAGAAGATGCCGGGAACCCAGCAAATAGCCGATAGTCCAAACCAAAAATACCAAAATTGTATAAATTATCTATAAAGCTAAGTGCAAAATTTCGAGACTCTAGCTCTTATAACTGAATTTGCCGTTTTAATTGACAACTTTAAAATGGAAAGTTACCGATTTTGTAAAGCAAACTTAATCGGCGCGTGTTAAATAGGCACATACATAAAACTTGTCTCTAGCTCTTATAGGTTCTTAGATCGATGCCTTCCTACAGATGGGTGGACGGATGAACCGGGTCAAATCGGTTCAGTTTATTCCCCTGATCATGAATAGGGTATAAAAATTGCATAAAAAATTTGACAAAAGCTGCGACTTCCATTTTAGGTAAATCAATTTGACGCAGTCAGCTTAGCTGCTCAGGCGAGCCACTCAGCACCCGCTCATTCAAATCTGTTTGCGCTTAAATATGTATATAGCAGATATATATACAGATAACTGTACAGTCCAGCCCGATACCGAACTGCGAAATGAGAACTGTTGGCTGTCGGCACTCGAGACGCTGCCAGCTTGATTGCTTTTTGAACTTTCCGACTCAGCGCAGTCTCCTGCCCCCAACGAAACTCCCTCCCTTGCTCCCTTCAACGCTAACCGAGTGGCATTTATGCATAATTAATAAATTGCCTCGCATGCAAACGAAGACGTGGCCCCAGATTGCAGCGATAAAAGTGCCTTCCAGCTCCAGTCTTATGACTAAAATTAAAATTATCCTTTACACATTATTGACAGCCACTGCAACGGCAACAGTTGCGAATCGTAAAACAATCGAAACGACAGAGAGAGAGAGGGAGAGGGTGAGGTAGAGGGAGATCGAGAGCTGATAGACATCCCCAGCCAGAGACTCTGACAGGGGCCAAGAGCCAAGATCTTCAGAGGCGATAACGTATTGCCGCTTGAGGAAGTCACTCAGAGCCGTTGCAATGCGCCGCTGAGTGGTCTTCAAGACGAGATGAGTGGAGTGGCTGAGGTTCAATAACTGCAAATCAAATTGAATATATATTCCACAGATTGAAATGAACTGCGTTGTAGATTTAAATATATATACGAAATGATAAAGTGGAATATTTTGAGTAGGAAATATGAATTTGTAGAGCAAAATATGAGAGGGAATCCAGGGACTCACTGAGACGCAGAATTTGAATTATTGCAAACATTTGATCAACAATTCGACTTTACTCAATATTGGCGAGACTCTCACAACGAGTGGCTGGTAATGTAATCGGAGTCACATTCAGCTGCCGTTGCCTTTAAGTCGATCTTGAGCTTGACTGTTACAAACAAGCCCCAAGTTAAGCTAGGCCATTTAATAGAAGATTATTTTTTGTTATCTTAGAATATGTTTTAAAATATTAAAAATATTTTTTTTTAAATAAAATTTTATTAAAACTATAATTTCATATTAATTATTAATAATACAAAATATAGATATTTTTATGATAACTATATTATGTTTATTATATATATTATTATATTTTAATATATAATTATACATATATGATTAGAATATTAAGAGCATAATAATATATGTAAATTCATAATAATAAATATAATAAATAATATAGTAGTGTATATATTTTTTTTAGCATTGCAATAAACATATATGTATAGGAAGTGCGAGGCGAATATACGGATTTATTATAGCTTTAATTGAAATATTGCTTGGCATCAGACATAAAGAAATAAATATATTTTGTAGAGATAAGTTTTATAACCATAAACTAGAAACTCTCACGCCTGATGCAATAACAATTCGTAATCTCATGCGAGAGTGGGCGCCCCAGAAACTTCTAGAACTACCCCAACAAAGCCATTAAAAGCGCCTAAGCCGCGTTGACCCACTTTCACTGATCACCAAGCACGAACAGCTGCCTCCCGGGCCTACTTTCGATGACACATTGTGAAATATTTTGAACAAAGTGGACAACCCTTGAGAGCGAGAGCGAATGGGCACAGGAGAGGGGCGAGCAGTTCGACGAGTCGAACGCGTCACAGACGTCACATACATCACTCATACGACGCTTGGGACAGTGAAAACACAAGGAATGCTTCCGCTTGGCGACCTGAGGCATGAGGAACGCCCACACGCAACGGCACTCACACGTAGCCTCAGCTTTGTTGCCAACAAACGGCTGATTAACGAGACAAGGCCACATTTGGAAGCATGTTTCAAAATTCGAAGAACTCCGCCGAGGCATCGTCATTTTGTCAGCGATAAAATGCTTCAGTTTCAGCAGCCACCGAACAATTAACAAACTTCAACCTCCCCCACAAAGAGCTTCTTATGCATAATGGATCGTTATGATGCCTGTTGCTCAAAACACAGCCGAAAGTGTGTCAAATTTCGTTAATCTCTCGTCGCAATTTGTATGTCACAAGAGACTGAGGCATAACCATTTTTCGTTTTTCATTAGGTTTTAATTAAAATTCAATTTTCCGAGTTTTTTTTTTTTCTTTTGGGCAGCCAGTCAACTACTAAACTAATTAAGGAGTCGATTAATATGCCTGCGGCAACTACCAGCTATAAATACCCGTTTCATGAATTGGCCATTTGGCTATTTGGCCATATGCCAGATATCAGAGCGTGGTGTCAACGCAATGCGCGAATACAGGGCTTGCGAGGGGGCCTATAAATATATGCGACAGCTATTACTTTGTGCTTCGCATACGACTTTTTGTTGCTCGAATACATATAATATATACGTATGTTTGTGTTTATGCTAGGTTAGTATGTTTATCTATGTATGTATGTGCTCACCTAAAAGTTCACACAGAAGCACAATAAATTTATTGCCATCTATCAGAGGAGAATGAACTAAAATTAATCACTGAGAGAAAAAATTGGCCAGAAATAGATATAGAAAAATTGTTATGAAGTTAATGAGAAGCGAGAAAGGCAGAAAAGTATGTAATGGTAGAGCAAAAAAATAACTGATAGTATGAGAGAAAGAGAGAGAGAGAGAGAGAGAGGGAGAGAGAGGGAGCGAGAAGCGAGAGAGAGGTTCACTAAGAGAGAGGCAAAAATAAAAAGTTTGAGCTATGGAGAGTTTTGGGAAAAATAAAAAGAGAGAGTTAGAGATAGAGGTAGAGAGACAGAATGAGTTCAAGAGATCGACAGAGGAAGATAAATGAGAGTAAAAAAAAAGTTAAACTAAAAATAGAACAAGAAAGAAAAAGACTTAGATTTTAACACTTTAAAATGAATTAACGAATTAATAAAAATATTTCACTTAATGAGAATCGCATATAAGAGCGACAACAGTATTTGCGTGTCTCATTCCATCATAAAAAATAAGTAAACAAAGCCAAAATGAAAATACCTAGACTTTCTAATATTTTCCAGTGTATGATGATGCTCGACCTCTTCACAAATGATTACGTTTCAGGTTTTACATTTCACGTTTTTAGGCGCATGACATATAGAACTCTCGTTATTTTTAGAATTTATAGCATTGCTGTTGATAGATTCATAGAGCAATTGCAATTTCTGCACTTTGCCATCTGCCAAATTAAATTTTCAGCATTAGTTTTCCGCACGCGTTGCGGCGTTATTTTTAAAGAACATTTTTTTTTTTCTTCCAGCTCGTTTGTGTCGCTCACATGAATGACCGGAGCCGGGCGAAATTTGCAGCCAACGCAACGCTCAAAAATATATATTGCAATATATTTTTCAATGAATTTGAGGTGTGAAATGTTTGCACTGCAGCCCCAACAGAGACATAGAAAAATGCAAATATTGAAACTAGGGAGATGTCAGAGAGAAAGTGCCCAGGCGAAATATACCCCGTAGGAAAAAATTAAAAAACTGTGCGATAAAATAAAAGCTGATTTATATATAAAGTTTTCTTTTTGTTTCTATGTTATAAAAATTTCTAATAATATTTTCATCATAATAATTCTACAGTTGTTATGCCCCTTTGTCGCTCTACTCTTTACATAGGGTATTCGGGTAAACAAAACAGAATTTAAAAGCGCCAAATAGGCGGGCGCACGGGGCGGACTCTTTTGAAAAATATTGCCAAACACTTTGAATCAGGGGCGTTGTTTTACGGTAACTTGTCCACTATGCCATGTGTCTGTGCGCGCATTTTGCTTTTGATTAAATTTTTGCAGCAACAAATTGTAAACATATCTGACGTGCAGAGCACTGCCGCTTTATACTCTGAATATAGCTGTTTTAATACAGTTTATTGCACTGAGTATGCCGGAAGCATAAGCTAAAGAATAATATCATTTATAATGCTCGTTATTTTAATAAATATTTTTATGGCCAGTGCGAAACTTATAATTAGGCGTGCAACCTTCGAGTCCGCCACATCATACATAATTCACAATGCTCAAGAATCAATTTCACAAAAAAAAAATAAATAAATAAATAAAATAAACAACTGAAACACTTGATCGACTGCACGATCGCGACATATTTGTCAATATATAATTTTCGACCGAGTGGGGACCAGCTGAACCAGCTGTAAGCGATACTCGTGCCAAGGATGTCAACTTCTTGGACATCGATATCAGCTCTGTGTGTGGAGGGAAACAGTATGTCAATTGCCTCAGCTTTTTCGCTTGTTTTTCATTATTATTTTTGTATTTCGGCAAAGTGTAAACAAGTTGACCAATTGCCAGCTCCTCGACTTGGTCAGCCCGACGCTAACTGCGTTGGCTTTTAACAATTCTCTTAATGTTTTTGTTGTGCATTTTGGTTTATTATTATTAGTTTTTTACAGCTACCATTAAATGCTAAAAACATTAAAGAATAAATTAAATTAATTAGCGCAAATCAATTGGGAGATCCAAAAAGTAGACAAAAAATATACCCAATTTATATGGGACATGATTAATAGATTAGAGATAAGTCTATCAAAGTATATAGCTTGCGAAGGCTTTAACTGAACTGAATTAAATTATTTGTAACTTTTAGAAAGCGAAAGCAATTCGAGCTATTAAAACCCGAAAAAACTGAAATATATGTAAATATTAATAATTAATAATATATTTAATATTTAAAATCGGTTACAATATTTCCAGAAAAGTAATAAAAATAATAAGTATATATATAATAAATAAAAATTACTACTGTCGAACAAAATTAAATTAAATAAATTAAAGAAATAAAAAAAAGGAAATAAATACTTAATAAATACAATCTATATACAAAAATAAATAATAATAAAATACTTATACTGAATTAAAAATAAATAATTAAAATAAAACAGCAAAAAAAAAAGAATTTAGCCTTAGATACAAAAAATTTCAAATTTAAAATTGTAGTAAATTCTACAAAAACTAAAATAAATTGAAAAAAAGAAATATTACTCAAAATAAATATTTCCAATTTATTGCATCCATAATTAAAAGCTCTCAACAATTATAGCATTACGAACAGCTACTTGGAACTTTAACTGATTTTAATAAAGAAATTCAGATTGGCTAGCCGCGACACGCCATTTAAATGGATTATTATATTAATTCCTTGACCACAAAGCAATCGAGCTCATAATTTGTCGATTTCCGACTAAAGACGGTCAAGCAAAATGCTCGATCGCAGCAAAAGACAAAATACAAAAAAAAAAGGAATACAACACAAGTTTCGCATTAAAAAACAAGCGCAGAAGAAGCCGCAAATGTTCGCAAATAAAAACAAGTAAAAAAAAATAAGTAAAATAAAAAAAAAACAAAATTGGGTCCCTCGCTGTAATCCAATGCTGAGACAACGTCGCGCTGCACTGGATGAGTCATACGCGCGCCAAGTAGAGCCCAAGACCTCGGGATAGGCACGACCGTTGGAGCAGCTCTGTGAAATGTGTGAAGCTTGCAGTCCAAGACATTGGCACAACGAAAAAAGGGCTCAGGGTCGCCGCATTGTTTTGACTGCAAAGCTACCTGAAGGCGGAGAGCACGGTTTGAACTGGGGCTGGGTCTGGGACTGGAGCTGGGGCAGCAAGTTGCTAATCATATCAAGCTTCAAATTGTTGATTATTTAACTTTAAGCGAAAGATCGCAGCGAGATTTGTGCTGCCGTTGTTGACTTTGCGATGATGAGTCACAGGCTGCACAGGTAGAGGTTGCTGCGCTCTGGATCTAGACAGAGCGCGTCTGCCGTCTGCCGTCTTGCTGTTTGGCTTCACTTTATTAGATGTTGGAGCCCAGGTAGATTTATTGTATAAACAGCAAATGGGCAAATGGGCAAATAAGCAGCGGACAGGAAGACAAAAGCAAAAAAAAATTATTTATATATATCGCTTTATTTATGGGTCTGGGCTGGGGTTCGGTTTTGACCACTTGCTGCCCCGAAAACCAACAACAACAAAAATCGCATGAGTCATATTCGATCAGTCGATACCTCTAGATATATATTTATATATATACATATACTTGAGTGTGCGGAAACTGAACTCCTTTTCCAGCAGCACTTTATTATTATTATTATTATTTTTTTTTTTAAAGAGAACAAGAAAAAGTTGATTGATTTTATAGGCGCGATAAGTTTATTGTAGTCGTGGCTTTGGGGTCGGCCGTTTGCCCGGGTCGCATGTCTGCGGGATGACTAATGTTTGAATTTGTGATCTCTTTGTTATAGCTCTACGCCTATGTAGAATACCTACTGAAGTGACGCTAGTTATTAGCACTTATAATGCGCTGGAGTGGCTTTTCAGTCGAGTGTCATTGACACCTGAGCCACGCTGCGGTACGTAAGCAGCTAATTGGTGATTAAACATTCAACTTAGGCATAGGCACAATGCGATTGCTTGGTTCAATATTTGTCAAAGTCTCGCTCAAGAGTTTTTTGTTGTTTTCGTTTTTTGAAACGATTAAACAATTAAATGAAACATTGTCTGTACGAGCAACGAGCAAAGAGCAACGAAAAACTGAATTAATTAAACAAACAAATGGCAAATAGAAGCCATAAATAAAGACCATAACTAATTGCTGACACAGTTAGCCAGACAAAGACATTAAAAGCTTTTGGCGTGGGCGCCGGCGCACCGCACAGCATACGGCTGTCAGCAGAGCTTCAGAACGTGGCTCACACAGCAAGCCAGACAGACAGCAAAACAAAATCAAATTGGACAACACCTGCAATGCAAATGTGGAGCGCGTGCTCAGCCAAATGGGCTGACCAAGCACAAAGCGAAAATCCAAATCAAATTTGCACCAAATTCATGGAAATCAAATTAACGAGAAATAATAGTTGTAAGTTAGGGCGAATTATGAATACGCTGGATTTACTGTTTGCCAAATAATTATCTATACACAATAATAATAACTTTTCGAAATTATACTATGTAGTGTATAGCTGAGTTTTTGAAGATAATAGTATATTTTGATTGCAGTATTTTGTAAAGAATATTTTATTTATATAAAAACAAATTATATTCTTTCTGCAAAGTAGAAAATTCAATTTATACTAATATATAATATATATTATAAAAATCCTTAAAATATTATAAATTAATAAAAAAAATGTTAAGATTAGTTTCAATATAATTTTGTTTTTTTTTTAATTTGTTGGTTTTAGTGTTAAATTTATCATTAAATTTTTTTTGGTTTTTGTCCAACTCAGTCGCACTTTCATGTATATACATACATATATCATCCAATTAGCAATCCAATTAAAATTTATAATACATAATCAAATATAAAGCTCTCCTATGCATATGTTGTCTGTTTATCTATTATCTGTCCACGACCAGTATTTAAATGCATATAAAAATAATTTAAATTAATCAATTTATTAATTTTTATGATAATTTTCTAGTTTCAACAACACTCATAGAGTGACAGAGCAAGATGAGGGAGAGAAAAACTTTTAACGTGGGCGCTTCCAGCTTGTATCGATATTTGGAATAGAATTGGAAATGGAAATGTAAAAGCTGGGCAGCTGTTATTGAGGTGGAGTTTGAGCTGGAGTTGGGGACGCGGTCGAACATAAAAATCAGTTTAAGTGCAAACAAACAAATTTCCAGTAGCACTTCTCAGAGATAATTTCATAAATTTTCAAAAATGACGCGACTTTATTTTACGGGCAATGTGCGCAGGCGCAGTCGCAGTCGGAGTCGTAGTCGGAGTCGGAGTTGCTGTTGCAGTTGTAGAGAGCCGCGAGTCTAGACAGTGAGACTTGAAGTTGAGTTGTTCGAGATGCTTTGATAAATTACAGACAGCTTTTTTTCTTCTTATTATTTTTTTTTTCGTTTTGTGTATCCATAAGAGCGATTTATGTGTGTGCAGGTAACAAGAGACGACAGTTGGCACGAGCCATAAATATTCCATGCAGACGACGACGCCAAATCAGCTGCATCATCCACAGCAACAATTACAACTTTTGAGGCAACAACAACGCCCACTTTAAGCACCTATGTAGCCCTCGTCACCTCTTGGCCGAACAATTCAAAAGTAGGCAGTGCCTGGACAAATAAGCCCAGGGCATACTCACAAAAAGTAGCTAAGATGCTGCTGCTGTTGTTGTTTTCCTTTTTTTTCTTCTCATTCCCTTTATTTGATTTTTATGTTTTCTCTTCTTTTAATTAAAAGGGTTACCAACTGTCTGCCAAATCAGAAAACAAATCTAAACAAAATAAATGACTTTTACTCCAACACACTCAAGCTTTTTAGGCTTTTAGGGCTAAAGCGGCTCAGCGATTAAACAAGTCATGGCCGAAGTTTTCTGTCTGGCTTTGGGCTTCGGCTTTGGGTTCTTAGCCAGCCTACGAAAGAGGAGCGTGTAGAGCAGAACCTAATGGCACACGCTGCTGGCAAATGGTCTTTTTTGGATATATGTTGAACAGAGAAATCATTTTTTTTTAATATGTAGACAAAAAATAAAATCTAGATAAATTTTTCAATTTAATATTTTTATTGAAATTTCCTAGAAACTGCAATAAACATATTTTAAACTTGAATTAATTTTTTAGTAAAAATTGTGCATACATATTTTTTTACCGATTCCAAAAATAAATATTAAGTTTAAAATTTTAATATGTAAAAATACTTGATATAAAATTATTTAGTATTAAATTTATTTATTATTTTATTTATATGTAAGTCTCTACATATAAAAAATTTTTTTTCTTAAATATTAAAAAAATTAAATCGTGAAAATATAATATATTTCTGTTACATGTGGTAATATTTTTTCATATCTCATATTTAAAGAAATCTTACAAAATAACTATACTTGCAAATATAAAACTTTGCTGAGGGATGCCTAAGCTTAAAGTTATGGAAATAATTATTAAAGTTAAAAAAATTATATTTTATTACAGATACAGCAAAAAGTTAATAAATTATGAAAAACCTTATAAACTCTTTTAATTTTGTCCACATTTAAATTTAAGCAAGTGTTTTATATATGACTATGCAGAGGTATACATAATCAATTTCCATATATACACAAATGCAAAATATTACAAATAGATTAAATGAAGCCAAGAGAATAAGTAAATATAGCCCAGTTCATAGAGTATTCACAGACAAAAAGCCAAGACTCATTTGGTGCCGTCTCTTTTAGGGCTGCTGCTGCTGCCGTTGCTGTCTGGGCGTACATTTACAACAGCAACAACTACAATTATAACAACAACAACAAATATGAAAAAAAATGAAAAAATAAAAGCTGCGCGGCTTTGGCACGTGCGCAGCCCGAAGTTGGTATAAGAGCCGCCCCCGAGACCCGCCCGTCGGTCGCAACTGGACTGCAGCTCCAGCCTCCGCTTTGGGGCCCGGCCAGCCGCCAACAGCTTGAGGTCCAACTGGCCCCAAACGACCAGCAGCAGCAGCAGCAGCAGCAGCAGCAAATTGAGTTCCATTTCAGGTTTCGGCTCTTGAAAAATGACGTACAATAGCGCGCTCTTTTTTTCTTCTTGTATTTTTTTTTTTTTTTTTTTTCCTTTTTTATGTTTTGTTTCTTTGGTCGCATAGCCTGGTAAATCAACTTGTCTGTTTTGTCCGCAAAGCGTGGCTCAGGTGTTGCCAGCTGGCTCTGGGATAGTTAGGTAGCCAGCGTTTGATGACTCTGTTTCAAAGGTATCTCAGTATCTGTTGTAATCGCAGTGGCTTGATTAATTTACGACATAAGGTCAAAGTTGCTTAGCTTTGGCTAATGGGTCAAGGCTCGCACGGTAATTAAATGTCCCAAGTGTGTTGTTTTGCGACTTGGCTTAGAATGCCCATGGGGCCATTGTCTTAGCCATAAAAATGCCGCAGATAATCCACAAAGCCAATCTCTGTGTTTGGCTGACTCTGGCCAAAACAATTTTGTCTCATTAGCCTACAGATTTTTGCCGCCACGCATGCGCCGCATGGAAAGTACAGTTAAATGGCCAGCTCGACCAGCTGCAGCCAAGGCATCTATGTATCTGCCTTGGCCAGATAGCACGATAAGGCCCAGAGACCTGGCGTCGCGTCGGCGTTGCCAAAAGGCCAGCTGGCCGAGCCGCCGAGCCGCCGAGCTGCCGAGCTGCCGAGCTGCCAGTCGTTGTCCAGCTTCTGTTTAGCTGCATCCAATAAAAATGAAACCACATCTCATACTTCATATCTCATACCTGTTGCGCTCAGTCAGTGCCAAAAGCATAGCAAATCTTAAATGTACAAGCACGAAACCCCAAGTCCACCTGGCCTCAGCCCGCCTGTCAGAAGTGTGACGAGTTAGAAGTTTGCTGTGTGTTGGCCAAGCCAATTGACTCTCCGTGGCTGTGGTACCTCAATCAAAACATTAAACCTTTGCGGCAAATTTGGCATGGCTTTATTAACGATCTCGTAGCGCTCTGGCACTGGCTCTGGTTCTGGCTCTGGCTCTGGCCCTGGCTAATAGGCACCTGGTAATGGACTTGGACCAAGTGAGCCCAGAGCAGGATTAGCTCATTAGCCGAGCCTCAGACATGATTGGGGCGACTAATTTATTGTAATGAAGCAGAGAATTCAAAGCTCTCGCTCGACTAGCTAAGTTCTGTTATTAGCATAGGCTGATCAGGTGCGAAACATCTTGAACATATATACATATATATAGCTGCGTTACAATGTAACCAATGCCACCTCGTGTTTGGTGTGGCATTTAAGGCTTTTTGGGGATTAGGCTAAGAGGATCAGGCCGCATTAACAACGGCTGCTCACCGAGACCATTATTATGTGTGCCAGGCGAAGCGTTTCATAAATTAACTTTTTTACGTCAAACAGTAAATTAAAAGTGCTAAAGATAGGCGAAGAGTAAAGTAGGAAGTACTAAACTGAAAGATACCCCGTATGCAATTGAAGTGAAGGAGTCGCATAGAAATTATAGAGAAGATATTTAAATATTAATATTGCATTAAAACTTAGAGGGTATACGAGTTCAAGCTACAAATGAATAAGTTTAGATATGTACTTCAAGACTTGCAACTATAGGATTTACTATATTTATAAAGAATTCTATCAAATATACTTATCTTAAACATGGTTAAGGTATAAAGGTTTTATAGGTAAAGGTATAATAGGTACAAAATAAAGTTATAAACACATAATATATATATTTATTTATATATTAGTTTATATAAAAAAAGAGTTCCATAAAAATCCTTCCCTACTCTGAGAAGATCATTCATTGCATTATATATAGACTCAGTCTTTCAGTCTATGGGGTACTACTACCTCTCTCAAGGTATTAATCAAGTAAGCAGCAGTAAGAGAATAGCTTAAGACTTGAATAGATTATATTATCTACCTAATTATCTACTATTTATCTACTTAATGTCAAACATCATATACTCCTTCCTCCAAACTTTTCATACCCCGCTTGCTACTACAGGGTATATATAGCACGAAATAAAATAAAATAGGCAACGATTCAGATAGATATAATTTTATTTTATAATATATACTATATTATATAGTTTTTAATTTTACCCATTTATATTTTTCTTTTTTTTTTTTATATTAATACATTTTTATATTTATATATATTTAATAATTTTTTTTAATATAATATCATCTTCTCTCCCTACATACCCTTTTACCAACTTTACTACTACAGGGCACAGGGCAACAGGCCAAGACTCAGCTGAATAAATTTTTGACTACCTTATATTTGTCTATCTAACGCCATCTTCTCGCACCATCTATATATACCCCTTTGCACAGCTTTACGACTACAGAGTATTTAAGATGCAGCAACAAAAGAGTGCTGGCAGACACTTGAAGCGCTGCTAAGCCCAAATATTAAACAAGATTTTTGACTACCAGTGTTAACACATTATTGTGCTGCATGTCGTGGCTGGCCTGAACTACCAACGAGCAGCAGCGGCTCAGGCGGCTCTACAATTTATGGCCCTTAGAACAGATTTTAGGCACGACGACAGGCCCAAGCCACGAACTGAGCCGAAGTCACGGCCAGAGGGGCTCGGGTCGCTAGCTGCAGACGCAGTGCACACACGCAAACGTCAGAGGCAGGACAGGAACAGGTTACAGACAGCTAGGGAAGTGCTACCGTCTTACACGCGTTAGTTTGCCCGAGTCCACCCTGCACCCGTCCGACCCTCTCCCCCCTGTCCCAACCAACTGCCCTGCGCATTGCGTTTTGTGTCGCGCTCTTGTCAACGTTGCCCGAGCCCAAGAGCACGTCTCCGACTCAGCCGGCTACGTCGGTCGCTGCACGTCTCGTCTCGCAGTCCCAGTTGCAGCGTAACCCATAATTTTAACACCAATAATAAAAGAAAAGCAACAACAATAACAACAACAAGCAACGGCAGCAGCAGCAACGCCAACGTGCAGGTGTGCATCAAGTCGCAGTAGCTGCTCCGTGTGTGCCTGTATCTTGATATCTTACAGATACAGATACAAAACGTAACGCTCTCTCGTCTCAGCATCGGGCTGCAGCGCACTTGGTCATAAATTTACGTTTCAAATTGTCTGCCCGAAAACTGGTTTTGCCCACCAAAAGACCAAAAGGTTTTCATTATCTTCGAGCAGGCTGGGGCAGCTGCTCCCCACTAATTGTTGTTGTTGTTGTTGTTGTTGCAACGCAACTTTGGCAGCTTTTGCTGGCAACTGACACCGCCTAATATTAATTGAGCCGAACAATGACACTAACCCCTTGGCTCAGTCTCGTTCAGGTACCCAATGCAACTCGAGCGTGTGAAATCTTCTTTAATAAATATTTGATTGTTATTAGGCAGATCCTCATTACCAGAGTGCCAGAGGAAGTTGCTTATTACAATGGCTCCGCTGGCATTATCAAGTATCGCTTACATTAACAATTTCTATATAATTATTATTAGGGTATCTCCAGCTCTAAACTCGCTGTTCACATGTTATACGAAATGTGATTGTTTCCAAAGTTATTTCAGCGCGCATTCCTCGTATTTCCGGTTCAACTGATTTTTTTCCTCTCTCATTGACCCAATTTTCGCAATATTTTTGCACAAATCCCTTTATAATTGTATTAACTGTAAAATTCTGACAGGTCAGTTAGCTGATTTAAAAGCAGCTGCATGACAACAAGCCATAAAAGTCAACAACAGCAGCAACAAAAGGCCCATAAAACAGGCAGTCAGAGTCTCAGGCAGCGGCGGGCAGCAAGATTAATTATCGCATTAATTAACTGACCTCAAAAAACGAAAGTTTTGCGAATTTAAATGAGGCTGCGGCTGTGACTGAGCGAAAAAAAAGTAAAAATAAAACCGGGATACAGTCAGAGAATGAAACAAACGAAAGTGTTAACAGTTATACGAAATTGTATGAGGGAATCAAAGTGGGAGTCGGGGAATTCCTGAAAATGAATCTGGATTGGATAACTCGGGAAGCCCATTACAGACATAGAATCCACGTCACAGAGTCTTCCTTCCAGGTAATATTAATGATCTAATATCACGTCATTAAAGATTGTCTCATATACAAATCATCATTAAAGACCCGATCTTATATATGTAATGTCTCCTATATAAATTGATTTGTCAGAATATCTAAAGTCGAGTCTTCAATGAGAGTGTAATTTTAGAATCCTCCGACATTCATAAAGCTATAAGACCCTCTTTGCTTTGCCGATCTTAGATCATATTATAGAGCGCCTCCCGCATCTCTTATTCTTTTATTCCAGATCACCCAAACAGAGCAATGAGATACATAAAGATAATAGACTATATTAAATCCACTTTCTTTGAGCATAACATATAATTCCTGATGGACTACCTCTTCCCACTTCCATCCCCGCACAATCAGAAGTCCAAGTTTCAATATTCGCACAAGTCTCGTAAATCAATTAAACAATTCACAGATTGGCGATAGGCCCAGCTGACACAGTTGTGTTGAGCGTAAATAAATGAAAAAAAATATATATACATATATCCAAAAAATGGGTTAACAAAAAATCCAATAAAAATGTCAAAATGCATACGAAAACGAGAATAAGAAAAAACGCAAGCCGAAAAATCCTTAATTTGCACAACATGCCGATTCGATGGCGATTGTGCAGTCAGTCACATGGAACAACACATGGGTCAGTTTGGATTTTTGGGCTCGACTTCGAGTCGATACAACTGCGCGATTTCACAAAATTGAAGTTTTCGCGGCCCCCGAGCGAGTGACAAAGAAACAGAGCGAGGCGACAATGGGCACCCCCCACCACCACACGTCCAGCACAAAAGTGCATTTTGCGGTTAAAGTTTGCAGCAAATGAATAAATTTTCCAATTGCCAACAGCAACAAAAGCTTCGAGCAGGCACCCAACTTTGACAGCCAACTGCAAGTGTTAAAAATCAAACAATTGTCTACAGAAATCTTAAAACTAGAAACGAACAAAAAAAAAAGCCAAAAACTGACAAACGAAACCAAAAACTGGGCGTGTTTCTTAGCGCGTGCAGGCAAATTATTGCAATTGCAACAAAAGGCTTTTTTACTGCCAGCAAAATGACCAGAAACAAATAAAACAAATAACAAATTACGTTTCAATGAGCCTCTTAAAAGGTAGTCAACGAAAAAGGTTATTTGCAATTTTTTTTTATGGCAAAATATAAACAAAACTCTGAAAAAAACTAAGATTATGTTTGATCATTAGACGTGGATATTTATACCTGATGCAATTCTTGGCGATGAGGTGCTTAGGAACTATTCAAGCTTAAAGGCAAAAATAATAATTTGATGTATATAAATTTATAAATGCTCACTAAAAAATTCTTATCGAATTATAGTAAAAGCAAAAAATATAAAATATTTAAATGATAAAATTGTAAAAAATAATCTTATATATAAACTAATTTCAATATTGCAAGGAAACTAAACATATATATTATATATAATATATTTTTTATATTATATATAATACATCTTCTATATTTTATATTTAAAATTTTTCAAAAATTTATTATATTTTTGGCATAATAAATTTATTTAAGAATAATTGTTATACTTTTAACTTAATAAATTAAAAAGTATATAATAAAATTTTTATATTTTTTATTTTATTTAAAATTTGAAAATTTTTTTATTATTTTTTGAGCAATATGCTTAGTTAAAATTTAAAAAAATATTTGTTGAATAATAATTTAATTTTTTAGAATATTTTGTTATATTTTTAATTGTTAGCATAATAAATATATTTTAAATATTAAAATAATTTATGTTTTGAGTATAATAATTTGATTTGAAATTAAAACTTTTTTTTTATTTTGTAAATAATAATAAATTTATTAAAATTTCATATTTACATATTTTAAACTTAGAAATATATTTTTTGAATGATAATTTATTAAAAATAATAATAAATTTATTCTGATGCAGTTGAAAGTGATTAAAAGACATGGCTAAAGGTACTCGACTATTGTTACAATATAACTTGATATAAAATGAATAAGCAATAATTAAATTCTCCTTTTATACTTAATAGACTGGCCAGCAAAAATAATTGACATTCAGATAGTTATTTTCTGACCTAAGATAGCTTGAAGCTGCCTTAATAGAAATTTCTTAATAACTTCATCTAAGATCACTTAAAGAAATGTAACTTATTTATTGATGGCTGGTAAGTCAGTTCGTAGATCTTGGCATATTATTGTTATATAGCTTAATCCACTTCAGTTTCAAGTTTTAGAAATAATAAATTGCCTGCAGCTAGCTCGGCCCTGCGCGCCCTGCTCCACCCCAGACCAATGCCGAGGACCGAAAGGCATTTCAACGCTCAACTTGATGACTGCCAGGGCACCGACTAATGACACATAAATATTTATCTGCCCCCAACCCCACGACCAGCCCCGTTTGCTAGGCCCCGATCCTAACTAAAAGGGTTTCATGCCTGCACAAAGCTTCGATCGTTGTTTTTTTTTTTTTTAAATTGTATTTTTTTATTTGCCCCTTCGTCGAGCTGTGTTATCTGCCAGCTACTTGACTTACACACGCAGAACACAGTAGAGAACCAGTTCGGCCGTTGAGTAATTACACAGCTCGAGCGGAGCTGGGATTGGGCTGGGGCTGGGGCTGGGCTGAGACTGAGACTGAGACTGAGGGACTCAGCATGGAATGGGAGCTGGAGCTGGGGGTTTATGTGCTGGCTTTTTGGAACGAACCTTTTGTCGTGCGTTTGCGTCCGGCCCGTCGCACTGTCGCCGCTCAGACGCTTAATTGCGTAAGGCAGGTGGCTGACAGAGAATAAAGCACCCAGAGTGAGGGAGAGGGAGCGGGAGTGAGAGGCAGATAGGCGCTGGCATAGGCGCAGACAAACCACTTTAAAGCTGTTCCCGTAGGTGATTAGTGCCGGCTTTGAGCCGCCCGTTGCCTGTTAGCCTGGTACAGTACACAAGTCCCGCTCTTTTCCAATATTGCCAAGTGTCAAATTAAGTGCTCACATGATTAATATTTGTGCCCTGGGCATTGTGCCCAAATGGCTACTCCGGCTACTGTTCACTTGGCCATGCAATTTTAGCGCTGATTAACCGTGTCGCTTTGTTATTAACTTTTAATTAGAAACCCCTGAAATATTGTCTAGCTCTGAGCCCCCATTGATGCAACTTGACTGACTTCGCAGCCTCATCTTCTGTTTTATGTCCTGGGCGATTCGTCAGGCTGCAGGTCAAAAGGAAATTGCATTGCATAGCTGTCCAATGAGTCAGCCACTTCAGAGACGTTCAATAAATTCTAGCATTAGCCCGAGTCCTTTTCGGCCGCCAGAGACCAACGCGTCGTGTTTTGTGTGCACTACAAAACATGTGCCAAATTATTTAGATCGACCTTAGCGTTTTCTCTTTTCTGTATCTCAAGTGGGTCCAGTTGCATTCCTCAATTGTGTCACGGACTAAATCTTTGTCGCCGTCTCACGTGTCACATGCCAGAGGCACTGCAGCCTGGCCTCGCCTCGAGTGGATGACACATGCCTGTGGACTCTGGCGGGGAACAGCGGCAGTTGGTGTCGGTGTCGGAGGTCTCGGGGCCAGAGCTGTTAAGTACGCTTAGAGCAGATTAACTTAACTGTGCATAAAATGCTAAAAACAAAAAAAAAACACAAAAAAACCAAAAGGAGGAATTTTTATGCGACAGTAAAAATGTTCAAGTGCGCGAGAGCCCAGAGAGCGGGACCAAAACGAAACTGAAGTGCCTGTCATTTGGTTACATTTTCAGTGAGTGAAAATATTGTTGGAATGTGTTAAAAGTCATGCATAAAATTAGTTTCAACTTGGGTGACGCGCTCGGGAAACGGCTGCTGTGCAGCCGATGCTCGATGCTCCATGCCTTCCTCCTCTCTGATTTATTTTCATAAAGGCCAACACGTGCGTTCCTCGAAATTTTCTCGCCTGTTTAGTTTTGTTGTTGTCGTTGGCGTTTGCAGTTAAAAAACCATAAAAATTTGATGCATATGACACGTTGAAGTGTTTGCTGCAGTAGAGCACATATTTATGAAATTGAATGCCTCAACTATTGAGGCAGGAGTTGAGGCAGTTGAAGGGTTATTCCTTCAGCAACGACTCTATTCAGGCTGTCTCTCTGTCAGTCTAGTCTAATCGAATTTTACGCCGCACTGATCACCCCTGAGCAGTGCTGTAATGGCTTCAACATACCCGATCAGAGCAATGGGCAAAAAAAGCTAGAAAAAGCTAAAAGCGATTTGAAAATTCCAAGAAAGTAGCTTCTACGATTTTAAGGCTTTTTATAGATTTTTTATTTATACTTCTATATTATTTTAAGGAAATATATTCAAGATTTTTCAGATTACGATTTTTTCATTTTTTCTCAATTATTTCCTATGCATTTCCCCTAATAATCATTCATTTTAAACTTTCCAGGTGTTCAAGTATTTAAAATAGCAATAATTCCCGCCAGCCACCTGACGGGAAAAAAGCTAAATTGGCAGCACTGCCCCTAAGCGAGGGTATCGCTTACGCACCTCGCCTTTTGGCAAATGTTGCGTTGCGTTCTCACGTTCTTTAAATCAAATTAGTTTGCTTTCAGCGAAAGGAGAACGCGAATGCGAACGCGAACGATCAGTAAAATCATTTTCACACGCCTCCACACAATATTTGATGCGTTTCGCGCCTACTGCCAATTACAAGCCGTCAGAGGCTGTGACAATGCCAATGACAAGATTGGGGTAAGGGTTAAGCCTGGCCTGGACCCTCGCCAACTATGCTAAATTGATCCGAGAGAACTAATTGAATGTGCAGGTATAGATCGTAGAGATCGTATAGATCGGGTCGATCGTATGTAAACAGCTTGTTTCTGATACATTTCTGTTCACGTTTGAGTGAGGATCTGCATAGGTTAACAAAGGCAGGCAGGCAGGCAGGCGGACGAACAGCAGAGTGAGGGAGCTGTAATGATCCCATGCTCGATCGCTTGTTGTTGCGGCTCACGCAATTTGCTATCGTTTGACTGACCCCTAATAACGAATTCGTGCGCAAACTAATTGCAGACATATTGATGAACGAGGCAGCAGCAGCAGCAGCAGCATCAGCAGCATCAGGGATAATCCGCCAAGCAGCGAGCAGAAAGGAGAAAAAGGTTCCTTTCGCCATTTGCGTGTCATTTTTTGTAAAATTGGCATTTCTTTGGGCTCACAACGAGGATCAGATATCACAAAAGGTCCTGTCTAACATCAATCAAAGAGAGTAAAAGTAAAACTGCCTGGCAAGGTCTGGCATTGTTTATCCTTGAGTTGCGAGATCTCTGTGATCTGTGATCTGTGATCTATGATCCCTGATCCCTGATCCGTGATCCGTGATCACTTGTTTATTTAAGTGCTTAGCAGGTTGAAATATTTCTGCTTCGTTTGCTTAACAAAATATTAAACCTTTTTTTTCTCTCCTTTTCGGTTGCATTGTTTGCATCTGTTTAGCGCTGACTGGAACAGGTGCTGGAGACGGACGCAGTGCTAATTGGATTACGCACTGCTTAATGATCCTTGCCAACCAGAGGCATTCCACTTCGCGTGATGGTTGTTGGTGGAACAAGGGTTAAGCCCCAGAAGATTTGGGCTTGGTGTTAATCTCTTGAACAGTATTTTGTGGTTTTCTGCATAACAAAAAAAAAAAAAAAAAAAAAAGGAAAGTTGCAAGGAAATTGGGTCACAGCTTGGGGTGGATTTGATTTGGTTTGATGATTCAGTTCTGCTGATTTAAATGAATTCCCAATAATATTTGCATTATTAAATGGCCATTATTTCCAGTTGATTAGGCCCGCCAATTAATATACTAGCTAAATTCCCACGCGCGCGCTCAAAGAGCTTCTTTATAAATAAGTCGAGCTGTTTGCGTCTTCTTTTTGCACTTATTTTATGATTAAATATTGTCGTACTCAGTGAAGCCCAACCGAAAGCCAATGGGCCGCAACGAGACGCGGCGCGATGAGCTGCCGAGAAGTTGCGTGAGAACTTGACAAGAAATCAAATTGCACTTAAATGCCACACACAGACAGACGGGCAGAGAGTCGAAGCTGTTGAAGACATTTCATAAATTTGTTAGTCTAAAAAAAAAAAGACGAAAAACTTGTGGTTAGCCCGAGACGTAGTCGTGGAACAAGTTGAAGAGCGCCTACTCATCGGACCATGTCGCTGGGCAAATGAATTTGTTTTATTTTTATTTATTTTTTTTTTTTTTGGGCGGGTTTCGTGTAGTCGTTTGGTTAAATGATCTTGGCTTTAGGGCTTGAACCCCAACTACACGCATACGCTAATTGTCTTGGCCAAATACAAGCGTTTTCACGCCATTCTGCGCGCACTTAGGGTGCCTAAAGAAGCAATCAAAGACTGAAGCGTGGGTCGTTCCCGATGTCTTGTGCCGCACCCTGGGCAAGACCGTGAACCTCTTTGTTGATTTAAGGAAATGCGGGAAAATCAGCAAGTTGGGGTCGGTGTGAGAAACACATTGCCTAACAAATTGTACAAATAGGAACAAAAATATATATCGAACTATGAGAACTCTTTTTTTCTCCTATTTTTTTTTTTTTTTTTTTATGGACAAACTTCCGGCAATTAAGCAGCAGCAGAAGCAATCGAAGGTGGCAGCCAGAGCAAGATAAAGAAAAGTTTAATTTCTATATCGAGCTACGCAATAAAACTCTTCGATAAACAAGCAACTGTAACTCAAGACGAGAAATCAATAAAAATGCTGGGAGTGAGGGAGATAAGATTTTAAGCTGGGGCTACTAATTATGTATACAAATCTGATATATAATAAAAGCAGAGAGAACAACATCATTGAAATCAAGATAAGCGTCAAAGTGTGCACTGTGCAAAATAACCAACAGAAAAACAAAATAACAAAAAAAAAAAAAAAAAATAAAAACAAAATTCAAGCGACCCTAACAAAGGGGAATCCGAAGTAGAGAAAAACTGCCTTCGACTGCTTACAATGGCAAAAGATCAGCGGGCTCAGATCATGGATGAGTTTGCTGCCTCACAATGATGATGATGCTGACGATGCTCATGATCATGATTATTATTATGATGATGAAGGTAAATAAACCCAAAAAATCAGCAGCAGCAGCAAATAACTCAAGCAACATGCAGCGCTTTTGTGTGAGTAAGGGGCAGAGGCTGAGGCAGAGGCAGAGGCTGAGGCAGAGCGTAAAAGAAAGGCAAGATAACCAGCGCATAAATGGCCTGGGCTTGGGTTTGTGCCTGTGCCTGTGCCTGTGCCTGTGCCTGGGTCTGGGTCTCGGTCTGGCACTGGCTCTCGGTCTGGGTCTGTATCGGACGCGGGTCTCAGTCGTTTGCCAGCTCCAGTCGCGCCAGACAAACTGGCGACGCTTGTGAAATTTTCTCGCCGTCTGCTTTAGCCTGCCTCTTTTTCGTACGCAATAATAAAGAAAATAAATAAAAACACTCACAACACCAACACACACACACACACCACACACACACTAACACCATACACACATTAAAAAGAACCATAAATGCATTTTCAACAAAGGCTGCCTGAGGAGCCAATGAACCTAAGGAGCTAAACCAAAGCCCAAACCAGGCCATAAATAAGCCGAGGCCCGTCCATAGCTGCCGCTGCCGCTGCCTCTGCCTCTGCCTAGCGTCGTGTGTGCAGCGCATGCGCAGCCGTTCGCATTCGGTTGCACTTCAACTTGAGGCATGCCACGCCAACGGCTGTCAGTTCTGCCTGCCCCAAGCTGCTGCACTATTCTATATATTTTTTCCTCTTTCTATTTCTTTTTTTCTCTCGTTTTTTTTTCTTGGATAACCCGAAACCATTTGCCCTTTTAGGAGGCAAACACATTTGTATATTTCCATGTTTAATTTGTGGGTATTTTGTTGTACAGTTAATACACTGCCAATGGCTGTTACGATTCAATTGGAAAATATGGATGGCCTAATGAATTATTACACATAAATATACATTTATGAAAATGATGGTGATTTATACACATAATCATTTTATTAATTTATTATTCAATATTCTATAGCCAATATGTAATCATCAACGGACTTAGCAGACTTATCTATTCATTTCAAATTAAAATAAATACATATATTGAATACTGAAAAAATATTTTAAAAATTGTCGAGTTTAACATAAAAGAAATAAATTTAATATAAAAAGTTTTACCAACATGCATAAGATTTATGGAATTTTAATGGAATTTATCATATAAATATTTTTTATTAGGCAACTACATATGTATATATTTTAGAGTATTTAATTTCTTATTATATTGTTTTTATAGCAAATTTGGTTTTTTAGGATATTTTATTTATATATAAATATATATATACATTAAATAATATTTTTTAGTTTTTTTAATATATATTAAATTTTTATTAATTTCTAAATTAAATAATTTACATAAAACATACATATATCTATCTACTCTTGAGTTTTTATTGCTCTTTACTATTTATACTTTCAGTTGCATAAATTATTAATTATCTTGTATTATCATAACTTCTCCATTCCCTTAACATTATAAGTCTACAGAGTATTTCCTTGTCGTGCTCTTACAATATGCCTGTATATATATATATATATATATATATATATATATATATTCGCATCAGTTGATTTTCTCTATTTTTTTTTTCTACATTTTTCTCTTTACTACCTTGTCAGCCTGGTCAACTTGCACACTTATGCTTCAGGAATTTCTACAAGTTCTCAACATTTTTTGTTACTAGCGCAATATTTCACTAATGATGACTAATTCACTTCTGAATTTTTAGACAAGGCAACTGGCATTTTGCGCTCTCTGCCCATTTGCATGATTCACACGTGAGAGGTGAAAAATACGAGAAAAACGCAGGTGAGGCAGGTGAGGCGAAGCTGGCCAAAACTATTTGCCTACAGCTGCTCGCAATGCCAAACGCAAATTGTCAACAGTTTCATTGCGTCACACTTAAGCCGTAACATGAGAAATTCAAGCAATAATTTTGGATTATTAAGAGGGCATCACAGGGCATAGGGAACTGATAAGCGTGGCTGTGGCCTCTCGCATTACAATCAAAATCCAATTAAATGTTATCAGCAAGTTCTAAAGGGCAACTAAATTTCAAATTTCAGCTCGGGGCAAGAAAGTCAACAACTGCGTGCGTGAGTGAGAGTTTGGATTTTTTTTTTTTTTTTTGGATTTTTTGGTTGTCTCAAGTGTGCGCCGCGGGCAGCAGTTGCAGCTGTTAATTTGAAAATTAGATAATTGAGGCAAAGTTCGAGATGAAATGGAAAGTACAAGAAACGCTTGACCTCAATTTGATAAGACGAAATGTAACGCGAGCTCTCCGCTGGTCTCTGTTCTCTGGTCTCTGTTCTTTTAAGCTGTCAAAAGCTCGCGCTTGATTGATATGCTCGGAGAGCAGTTGCCACTATTTATGTGTGCTGTCTATGATACTTTAATTATGTACTTAGCTCAGTGGATATGTGCTGTGCCCATTAGTTGTCGCTTACGGACACAAATTGCCGCTTCGCCAGACAGCAGAATGCTGTTGCCAAAAAATTGTTTTGTCTTTGCGGCTGTCACAATCAGCAGCCAAACTATTAAATTGGTCAACACTTAGTTTGGCTTTAGGCAAATCCACAATCTGCCCATGCGGCTTAAGCCAAGTTGGCGCTGCTCGCTCCACCCCAGAAAAAGCCAAAGCCAAGACAATGCCAATAAAGCGCACTTGCTGCTCTAATAAAGATGAAAATTATATGCCCGAATACACAGCCAACAACAACAACAACAACAACGGCAACGGCAACGGCAACTGCAACGGGCTGCTGTTATTACAACGACAAGTGGAATTTACATAACAATTTAATTAAAGTGCACAAAAACAGCAACAAAAGCTGCAAGCCAACTCCAGGCTGCTGGCCAGGTCCGGGCCGAAGGAGCTGCGAAAATCTAAAGCGCAAACTCGCAGCAAAATCATGGCGGGGCTATGCGGGCTATATAGACATATATCTATATGGCAAAAAGTTGCCTTATTAAATAAATACACTATAATTAACGGTCATGTGTATATACACATACATAGATATATGTATAAACATATATATACATATGTATATATGAAGTGGTCAAAATACAAAATCAGCGTAAGCCATGATTAAAGCTGGGGCTGAGGTTTCTTGTCGAGTGTTGAAATTATAGCTGAGTGTAGTTGGTAAAGTCGGATACGCATTATTATACCCTGCAGCGGGTAGACTAGGGATAGATAGGTTAGAATAGGATATTGCAGAGATAGAGAGGTAAAGAGATACAGAAAGGGGGCAAAACGATAGCAGAAGCTAATGGTAAATAAATAAAGTTGGAGTAAGAGAGAAAGGGAGAGAGGGATATAGAAAGTAAGAGAGAAAGATATAGAAAGAGCGAGATACAGAAAGAGAAAGACAGTGAGACAAATAGAGAGAGAAACAAATATTAGAAATAGTGAGAGAGAAAGAGTTATTGAAAGAGAGAGAGAGAGACATAAAAACAGAAAGCGAAACAACGAGAGAGAAAGCAATAGAGAGAGAAACAGATGGACAGAGAAACAGAGAGAGACAGAAAGAGAGAACAACAGAAGGACAGATAGAGATAGAAATAAAAATAGAGCATATCTCTATCATATAAGTATATACCTATATACATAAGTATATAATAATATATAAATATTAAACTCTGATTCAGAAAGGGTAACTACAAGTTAGTCACTCCCTACAGCGCTTCCCTGCTCTGTACACAGGTGGAAGTCGCTCGCCGCCTTGCTGTCTAAGACACACATTGTAGGCCAACTGGCAAAGGCCCAGACCGCACCGAAAGCAGCCCAATAGCAGTTGACTTTTTGGCGTATGTTGCAAGCAGATCCTCGCCATAATTGGAAGCAGTCGGATGGAACTAGTTGGCCAGCAGCAGCAACAAATTATAACTAACCAGATGCCAAGTATTGTCGTTGTCGTTGTCGTTGGCTGCCGCTGCTGCTGCTGCTGCTGGCTGTTGCCATTGTCGACGGCCAGTCGATCAGTCAGTTAGTAAGTCAAGTGGCCTGAAATGTAAATATGCGCGAGAGGCACGGAGTCGCATCACTTTTACTTTTAAACCCGCTCGGACAGCCGATTGCCCAGTTTGGGCTTTGTGTTAATGTGACAAGTTGGCTGCCAATCGCTCGGACCTGGCCGACAAATTGTCCGCGCCATGTTGGCCTTTTGTTGTTGGCTTATGCAATTGACACCTCGTTGTTAATGGCTTACAGCGAACTGCTTAATGCTTAAATCATGTCTGTGCAATTTTTTTTTTTATTTTTTAAATTTTTTATTACGGTTAAAAAATAAACTTAAGAGTGGACAGCAGCTGCTCTCTTAGCAATTAGCTGCGGGCTCTGGACGGGCTAAGATATTGAGGCTTTTATAACCCAAAATGGCTAATTGTAATTTGTGGAACTTCAGCGTGGCTTAAGTTATGATTCAACTGGAAATCAGAATAAATTTTTAAAAAAATTATTTTTTTTAATTAATACATTTTTTAGAGAGAGAATGAGGGAACAGTGTTCAGAGCTCTGCATTTGCAAGATTTCTCGGAGGTCAGTTCTTGAACCTTTTTGGCTCAATTTGCAATTAGTCATAGTTGACTGAGTGAGTTACCTGTCGCAGTTGGGGGACAGCCATTTGCAGGTGTTTAATTTTATTTTTCCTTTTTTTTTCATCCCCATTATGAATCATGACAAGAGACCGAAAATGTTTATAGCCTGAGACTGCTTTGTTTGGTAGCATGTCGGCAGACAGCTCATAAAATCTACACAAGGCAACTAAAATGGATTTATAAAGATATTAAAACATTTCCATAAAAGCCACAATCCAGATAATCAGCGGCTGAGGGAGCTGCGAAAACTAAATAGGTGACAATCGAGGAGCAGAGGCAGCGACAGCGACTCAGACAGTGACAAAGTCTGTGGACGATCGGTCGTAAAAAGCTGAAGACCGCGTAATAAATGCATAAATGAAGACTGAAATTAACATAAAATTGTAAGACAAGATGATCAGCTAGGGGCAACACCCTGCGCTCCATAATTGCTGCGCGACGAGGGCACATATCCGAGGCCAGGGCAGTCGTACTTGTGCCCAGCACACTCTGCAAGCGTGTCGCGGCTTTAGTTTACGGTATCAGACGCGGGTTCAGCTGGGATTCGGATACGGCAACGAGTTCAGGTTCGGGTTCGGGCTCGGGTTCAGGTTCACTGAGCTAAGCTAGTCGATCCCTTTGCCACGTCTTTGTTTTTATAGTGCGATAAGAGACGAGCCAGAGCCGACGATGCGCCCAGAGACCTAGAGACTGTCGACAATTTTCCTGGCCCTTTTCTTGTTCGCCTGTCGCATCTATCAGGTCTTTCAGTTTGTTTGTTTATTTGTTTGCTGTTGGCGTAGGACGCAGCGACCCTTTTTTTGTGCACTGAGGCTCCACTGGCCGGGCTGGGCCTGGTCTGGTCTGGTCTGGTTGGGTCTGGCCTGCTGCTCTGACTGACAAGTTTCACCTGTCTGTATTTGTCTATGGGGTGATCTATCATGACAGTCTTAGAGAGAGCTGCACTCCTTCTCCCTCTCCCCCCCCCCCTCTTCCTCTCTCTCACAGGGTTGACGTTTCTATTGCCGCCCTGTAGATTTGCCGAAGAGCATTTGTTTGAGTAGATAATGGGGCAAACAGTGCGCTTGTCCGTGGTATGGTAATTTAATAGGGTTTTACATGTGCTAGGTGTGCCAGCATCAAGCCACCTCGACCCTTTGCCCAATAGGGTCAGCATTGAAATTAATATGTCTATGTGGCTAGATGGTAAACTGATATGTACACACACACACAGATACTCCGCCATGCAGCTCCAAAAACCCCAATCCTCCAACCCAGGCATTGAAAGTGAAATCCCAGCAAAGACACATGACAATCCATAGCGGACAGAGCTTAGCGATATCATCCACGTTCGCAGCGAGAACGTGCAAACTGCGTGCAGGCCAACTTGGCCCGACGATAATGATTGACCCAAAAATACAATCTCATAAAAAAAGGCGCCCAGAGCAGCCAAAAGTGAATGTCATTAGACGAAACTTTGTCGAAGCAGTCGCAGATAAAACATAAAAATAAATGGGCAAAGAGCTGCCACAAACCGTGCCCAAGCGCGTTCCCCAAGCTGCAGCAGCTGTCAATCAAAGTGCAGCAGCTAACAGAAAACCAAAGCAATCATGTGAGTTGAGCTACGGTACGTACATACCCTGCAGATGCCCTGCAAAAGATGAAGATGAAGAGAGAAAATTTGAATAAATTTAGTGTATACTGAAATATAAAAAAATTGAAAATCAAATTTCAAAATTTTCTATAATATTTGTAAGAAATAACATTTAATCAGTTAAGATTTTTCGGTTATTTCTAGACTCCATATAGTATTATCTATAAATAACATGATAAATATAGAAAATATATATCTGATTTTCTCTCTCCCTAGAAAATAAATATTTGAAAATAATTAAATTCAAAAATTTTTAAATTAACTCAAGATTTAATAGGACTAGTTTTAACTGGCATAATCTATATAGATAAAATATTATTAAATATATATTTTCTATACAGAAACTAAATTTTAAAAAATTATAAAATTCAAACATTGGTTTATATCATTATTGACAATATTTATTAAAATTATCCAACAATTTAGATAACTCTAGATTTTCGACAGTTGATTTAAATTATGATTTTTTTAGTGTTAAGTGTTACTAAATATTTATTTTCTCTATTAAACAAATTTTTATTTAAATTAATAATGTTCTATATATTATATTCACTTCACTGCATGGAGTAACCTTTAGTCGTTCAACTTGAACTTTCTAATTTTGATTCTTTTCTGTTTGAGATTTTGGTTTTCTGAACGTATTTGTTTTCTATGAAAGTTTTCGGTGCGTAACGCGGCGGCCGATGCTTCTGTGCCCATCCTCGGCCTGCTTATGCAAGCTGGTGAACACTCGGAAAAATGCCCCCAGCTTGGTTGCCCCAGATTCTGTGCCTCAGCCGCAGCTTCAGCCTCTGCCCCTGCCCTTTTATTTTGTTTCGTCGAAGCAAATGCTTTCAATCGCTGCGGCTAAAGAAAACTTTTTTTGTTTACATTTTGTTTTGTAAACAAAGAGAAATAATATGTGTGTGTGTGTGTAGATGTTCTATATGTATATGGCAATATCGGGTTGTTCAACACAATCGACAACAACAAACACGGAGAGGAGACGTCGACGACATGTTGCATTCTAATGGCCTGCCCCAGAAGTTGTAACCGAGTTGGAGCCTCTGTTGATCATGTTCATTAATTAATGATCAGTCGTCTGCCCATTGCTGTTGTTGCATTTGATCTTTATTATTGTATTTTATGATGGCAATGCGTTGTGCTTTATTTTCTTTTATTCTCTGTCTTGCCTCCGAGCGTATAATTTATGACAGTTTATTGTGTGGCAAATGCAAATGTGGCCGAGAGTATCAGACAATTGCTGCTGGCGGGGGTAAACGATCGTTTTGTGGCCATTTTACAGATTGACTCAAATTAAATCATATACCTAATATAAATATTGTGTATTTATTATAAGAGCGAAATATAATGAGTTCGGTTGGAAAAACTCATAGATCTTGGCAACTGTCATAGATTACCACACAGTAGTAGTAGCTGCAGCCGTATTAGACCCAAAATAGAGGATGAAGAGGAAGAGCGTATAAAGAATTGATTGTCCATTTGTTGTTGCTTTTGCACTCAAAAAGATAGATTGCTCATGGAGCGGGAACCAATGGAACCCTAACGCATCAAATCGTGTTACACTGCCAGACAGGCTACAACAATGCCACGATATGGCTAACCAAATGGGCAACGAACAACACAAAATCAAAATCGAAAACAGAATAAAATAAGGAAAAAGAAGAAGAAGAAAAAACTGTTGTAAAACGCATTTTGACTGACAGGTACCCATAGGTCTTAGGACCGACAGACCCGACAGAGCCGACCCTGTGCACAGGGCACAGCTGAAACTGCTCAGTTTGATTGCACGAGTCAGCCGAGACGACGACGTCGAGTGCCGAGACGCTTGCCTCAATTTGAAAATCGACGAAACGTGCAACTCACATGTCATACACGCGACGAAGACACCAACGACCGAGGATCCCAGATCGAAGACGACGAACTTGTCTGCGCTATATGCCAAGTTACATGTCCGGCTGCTGCGTCAACAGCTGCTCGAACTTTGTCGAGTCGAAGAAGCCTCAGTACTCTCGCATGCTGACAACAGCAGCAATTGCTGGCCCTAAGTAGGGACAGCTCGTTGCCAGCCAGCGAGCTAAGTGTGTGCAGGTGTAGTAAGGGTGCGTGAATTGTTTTCAAAAAAACAGGGTATAAAAAAAATTGTTTGAAGGCAAATGCAGTGAGAGGCAATTGGGGTTGCAGTGAATGAATTATGATATTTATATTTATATATATATATATATATATATATATCTATGTGTCTATATCTTATATATATATACCATTTCATAGGTATACTATGTGAAAAGTAATTCAGGCTACGCTATACAATAGGGCATATATTTTATATATTATTTTATTTTATTTTATTTTTTTTTATTTATTTTTTTTTTTTTTTTTTATTATGAATATCAATATATATTTTTATATTTATATATATCATATAATTGATATACAAATATCTATTATTCAAATATTATTTATATCTATAATTCATATTTATTTTGAGCTTCTATTAAATTAAACAAGTGATGGTATAAATATAAAAAATATATTTATATATATATATAAGGTACATATGATTAATATAAAGTTTTTAATTCAATTAAGATATAAATATATTTAATTTGCTCTGCAATTAAATTTAACAAGCAAGGCATATATATAAATAATTACTATATATATATTGGGCAATAATTAATATTAATTTTTGTATTTAATTAAACTGACTTTCTCGTTAGTCTCTTTAACATTCTTAACTTTAAATTCTTTTCTGAACTTTCAACAATCCCAAAAAAAACTCAAACTCGAGTTGCGCTCATTTAATATTCTTATATAACCCACAAATGGTACGTCAGCTGATGACGACATTAAAATTAAATGCATTAAGCGAAGACACATATATTATATTATATATATATGTATAGAAAACACTTTGCTTGTCTGGAAAAAGGGTAAAACTGAAGTTGATAAACCGAATTATTAAATCACAACAAGGGCTCAAGCCATCAAGCCCCAGACGAAAATGAAGACGAGGACGAAAACGACGCGGGCTTACAAAATTTTATGAGGCGCGTTTCGAGTGGAGGAAGATTTATTCAATTTATGCATTCAGATGTGAGTGAATTTAAATATATATATATACGATATATAATAAGTAGAGGAGAAAAATATATATAAAATAAAAAAAAAACTATGTAATAAAATAAAATATATTGTTTTAAATATATTTTATTACTTATATATATATTTGATTTTATTATATATATATTTTTTTTTATTTTATATATATTTTCTCCACTTCTAGCCAGTAAGTAGAGCTTGTCAGTTAGTCCACTAATGCCAATATTGGCAATAATAATCTCGAGCCTAATTCAGTCAACAGCTCTCTCACTCTCTCCCTCCCAGTCTTTCTGATAGCCAACTCCACGATCGTTAATGCTCAAATGTGCCGTGCGCGCTGCTTGAGTGCTCAATATATAACTCGAGAAATTATCGCTCATTATCTTATTTTGGCTAGTAAATAATTTCGTTACGGTCAGCAGCTATTAAATTCGAAGCAGAGCAGCAGCAGCAGCAGCAGGCGAAAGGAGCCTGGCGGCTGCGCAAGTTGTGCCCACATCACATTAGTCAAAGAACCAGAATGCCAAACAGAGCCAAAGCAGACTCTGCAGACGGCACGAGCGCATCAAATTAAGCAGGAAGAAGACAGCAGCGTCGACAACGGCAAACAGCAAATAAAATACATACTAAAAACCCCTAACCAATGTAATTTGATACCGAAAATCATTATGCACAAGCAAACATACAAGAAGGAAAGATATATAAATATATATATATATAGAAAGAGAGAGGGAGAGAGAGAGGGAGAGGGAGAGGAAGAGTCTTGACAGCAGCCAAAGCCAACAACGACTAATTGCCATCAATTTTTTGCATAAATCTTGGCAATATTATGCATGCAAATGCTAACCAAGCAGGAGCAGTAGGAGGTGGAGCAGGAGTTGGGGCTTAGCTGGAGCCCATAGACAAGAGGCGCAGTAAACATGGCACAGTTTAATGCCGCAGACCGCACCAACTTCAGGATTGCCCATGGAACCAGACCAGCACTCGAGTCGTGTTTAGCTAACCAATCAAAAGGTTCTTCAACTCCAACGGCGACTTCGCTGCCTGCTCTTCGTAGTTAACCATTGCTAAAGTGGCACGATCACCAACATCATTATCATACATAGAACGACGAGTCGCTGCATGGCGAGGCGTGTTGCTAAAATCAAATAAAAGTTCTAAAAACGTTTTTTTTTTTATGTAGCCCCAGACAGAGAGAGAGAATGGGAGAGAGAGAGAGAGAGAGAGAGAGCGAGACTACACGATCATGAGGCAACACGATTTGAAAATTGCGTACGTATCGCCAAAACCGAGTTCATTATGTCCAAGGAGGAGTCGAGGCAGAGTGCGGGCACAAAGCTAGCTCACTGTGCCCAGCGAACGATCATGATGATCATGCAGTTGATATCATGCAACAGCAGGCAGGCCAAGCCAAGCCAGGCCAGGCCAGGCCAGGCCAGACCAAGCCAAGCCAAGCCAGCCCAGGCCAAGCCAGGCCAGCCCAGAGACCAGACCAGGACAAGTTCATTGACTTGCAGCTAGAAGTTCATTGCAGTTGAAGTCGTAGCACAGCCCATGGATCTCGCTGTGTTTGTCTTTTGCTTGGCTTCGGAGCGAGCGTGTGTTGCACACTTTCTGTTTTATACCTATTGCCGAGCCAGAGACACGTCCAGGCCCGAAACAACTGCTTTTTATTTTCCTTCACTGCACTTGTCCTCTGGCAGCTCTTTGTACTATTTGCTAGGATTAAAGGTATTAAAAGACAGAAAGGAGAACGAGCAGGGTAAACAGACGATCGCATGGGTATATATATATATATACATACATTTATATATCTGTCTGTGTGCTGTGGCAAATGAAACATCTGTGCCGTAAAATCAAAACACAGAGGGATTCGTACGTATAGGAAGAGAGCGCGCGCCCGCCCGTTAAGTGTGGATCAGTTGAGTTGCTCTGGCCAAGGAAAAACTTGCAAATTGACGTCGTGGGGCTCGTCGACGGCGACGATCGTGTGGACCCTTCAAGAAACAAGTAACGTTCTGTATCCCTCCATTTCGCTCTTTTTTACTTCGTTTTTTTTTTCTTCTGCGTTTTGCGTTTTGCGTTTTGCCTTTGCTCGGCTCTGAAATTTATTCTGGCGGTTGGTTCGTTGTCTGCTTTTGTTGGTAGAGAGTTGCCTGGTTGGTAGGTTGGTTGGTTGGTTGGTTGGGGTGACCGCATCTGTGGGTCTGTTTGAGGTTATTACACTCTCTCTCTCTCTCTCTCTCTCGCGATGTCCCTCTCTGGTTGTGATTACAGGCTCTGAGGCCAACAAGGACCATATGTGTAGCTAACTTTGGCGGGCTTCTAGCTTTACTTTGCTTAAGAGTGAGGCTGACTTTCGAAAGAGAATGAATATAGAATGATAATAATCAAAATAAATAAATACTAAATATAAGTTATAAAATATAAAATAATAAAAAAATTAAATATTAAATAATAAAGTACAAAATACAAAATACTAATTACTAAATATTACATACTAAATATGAAATAATATAATAATAATAATAATAATAATAATAATAATAATAATAATAATAATAATAATAATAATAATAATAATATTTATTTGTTTGACTATTATATATATATAATAATTAAATAATATGTAACTGATCAAAACTAAATAATAAATACTTAATTTTAAAAATTAAATTCTAAATACAAATAAAAAATAAAAAAAAAATAATAAGAGTACATACTAAATAATAAATGCAAAACAAATAAAATAATAAACAATAAATAAGAACAAATAATTACTATATAACAAATAATAAATACTAAAAAAATAAATTACAAACAATAAATTATACAAAATAAATAATAAACAATAAAGAATAAAGAACAAACATTAAATAATATATATTCTATAGATATCAGATAAGTTTTCGATTAAGCCGTTTCTTCTTCTATCCTTTATATCCTATCTCCTATCTCTTCAGTTTATTCCATATACAAGTAAGATTAGCTAAATCAGCAACCATCAGCTCCTTTTGTTATATTCTATACAACTCAGATCAGCTAGAATAGCCTGATCAGCTTGTTCCTTGCATTTCCATTTCATGCTGCAACGAAATCTCTGCCCAGCTGCAGCACGGCAACACTGTCCGTTGCACTCACTCTCTCGCTCTCATTCTTCAAGTCATGATCTCCCTCGCTCTCTCTGAGTCTTCCTCGCCGGCCACTCATGCTCTTCCATAGATCACTCGCTCTTAAGTTCGTTGTTTCTCTTGGAGTCTCAGTTTATTTTGATATTGCTTTTGCTCTCGATTTTCTATACACACAGACACACACACACATACACACTTGCACTCTTAGTGATCGTGAGTCCGCTGCAGTCCGGTTGTAGTTTGTTTTGTTCGTCTTATTCCGCTGGCCGTTGTCGCTCGCTCGCTCGCTCGCTCGATCGTTGTGGGGGTACAGTAGTCTCCCGCCAAAATTTAGCGGCGCTCGACGTTTGCCTCTTTGTACGTTTTTGTTTTGATTTCAACATTCTCGTCGTTTGCCGTAGTAGTAGAGCTGGCCTGTTCGCTGGCAACTTGCCGGACCGGACTACACACACACACACACACACGCACACAGAGACAACTTGGACAAGTGATCATGACAGCGAGTTGTATGCTGTTCGATCCCTCTCTGTGTGTATGTGTGTGTGTGTGTGTGTGTGTGTATTGGGCATTTTCGTTTTCAATTAGGTTTAATCAAGCAAACGATCGATCATATTGACTTGTTTTTTGAGTTGGCTTGAGGTGTGCGTTTTGTGTACTGCCTGCTGCCTGCTGCCTACTGCCAACTGCCAACTGCCTGGGTTATTGCTCGCTTTTCATTTTCCTGTTCTGGTTTTTAAGTTTTGCATAAACTTGTTGATTAACTGCGGCCCGAGGGGTTCAGCTGCTGCTGGTTTTTGGTTCGCGCTTGTTTGAACTCATTACTCTGTGTGTGTGTGTGCCTGTGTATGTGTGTGTGTGTATACCCAAAGGGTATCAAGGTTATAATCGGTTTTAGGATTAAGCTGAACCAAATTAAGTCACACGAAATAATAATAACTACATATGTATATGCAATTTATGGAAATGTATGGAGTAGAAGATAAATCAAGAAGATATATATGCAGGAAATCTTTAAAAAAAAGAATACATGAATAAAAATATATTGGAATGGCATATATAAGTATATTACAAATGTTACATCCTTAGAATATATTAAATATTTGGAACTATTCATCGGATTTAGTATTAATACAAAATTTATAAATTTATATTATACTGAGAATTTAGAATAGTGTTAAGATGATCGCATTTCATAGACATATTTTTACAAAAATAAAAAAAATAAATAAACATATATATAAATTAATAAAATATATATTTATATATATTTTTTCCTATATAGTATATTCTCCTTTCTGGAACATATATTTTTGGTTTTACTCTAAGCAGCTTATATCAAACTTCATAGCAAAAATACTATATTTTAATAAATATTTTATACTTGAAATATGCAATTTTATTAAATAATATTCCCATCCTAAAGTGCATATATACCTTAGTTTATAATAAAAATCTTAATTAAATTAAAAATTGAAATAAATTTATTTAATTAAATCCAATATTTAATACTCAGTCGCACTACAATTATAATAAGTTAGATTAATGTTTTTTTTTCTTTTAAAATTGAATCAAATTTACCTCAGAAAACAACTCTATATGCATAAACTTTATTAGATCAAGTAACGGCCTTCAAAAGATATCTTAAAAGCCAACTAATGGAACCAGAGCAAGCCTATTAAAGTTTAGTAAGAAGCAACAGAAATTTCTGCTTATAACTTTTTATCATCTTAGAACTTCTGCGCTCAAGATTTCATAATTATTATATTTTTTGACATGGCACTCTGTGTACAACCATATAAACTAACAAATATATATATAAATTAATATCATATCAAAAGACAGAAATATATATAGCCTGCTAAAGTCCAGCAGCAAGTTCTCACCTAACACACAGGCAGATGCAAATTTCTCAAGTCAGGCAATATATGCTCAATGCATTTGGTTGGCTTCTCTATTACTCAAGTGTCAACTGAGTGCGACCGACGCTTGCTCAGAGAAATTATATAAAAATTATATACGCAGACAGTAGCAACGAGAGGCACCAGAGGCGGAGGCTGTGCACAGGCTGCAGCTGAAGCACTTGGACAATCAGGCAGCGTCAGGCATTATCATTATGTTTATTATATGAGTACTTGCAACCAGCATCGGCAGCGGCAGCGGCAGTGGCAGTGGCAGTGGCAGCTCATATAGCTCTCGCTCTGATCATAATCAGACAGGGGCCAGGCTCTTCAGGCCAAGGGTAGAGGGAGGCAAACTTTAACTCCAACTCCAACTCCAACTCCGACTCGAGCCCGAGCTCGAAATCGACAAGTTGTTGCATGCACGATCGACGTGAAGAGCGCTGCTTGGGACTCGTGTCTTTGGGTTTGGCTTAGCCCCTCAGCTGCCTGTGTTTTGAGGTGACTCGTTTGGATGCTGCTGCTGTGGCTGTGGCTGTCGCTGTTGCTGTTGCTGTTGCTGTTACAGCTCGGCCCGCATCATCGTCGTCGTGCGCATTTAAAGGTCTCCAGTTCTGAGCGCGTCCTCCACCATCTGCCCGTCCCCCTTCTCCAGCACCACTGTCAGCTTCGGCTGTCTTCTGCTGGAGCTGTTTAAGTGCCGTTGCCGTCGTCGTCGTTGAATCTTTAAAACTTGATTTTAAGCTTGTTGTTGTTGTTGTTTTTGCTGTTTTTACGTACGCCAGCTGAACACCTGTGTTCTTATGCGCTCCCCTCAGCGACTATAGACAATATTATTATTTTTCTTTTTTTTTTTTTTTTCTTAACCTCATGCAATTTAATGTCATGTTTTTCGTCTTAGTTGCTGTTGGTTTATTTGGTTTTTTTTTCTTTATTTTTTTATTACTTAAGTGCGTGTTTAGGTTTAAAGGTTTATGCTTGTGTGCTGCTGTCGCTGCTGCTGGGGCTGTTGCTGCTGCTCGATCTTTTATGCCTAGTAAATTTAGCGTCTTAACCTATTTATAATGAAATCTGTTTTGGCCATAAACTGCTGAGAGGCGGGGGCCATAATGTTGCACAATTTATGGGACTATTAAAGCACAGTTAAGGCTTAGCCTACGAAAATCATCTGGGTAATTGCGACAACTGAAAAAGAGAATAGCAATCACACTCTAAGCTCAAGTTATGGGAGATAATAAACTAACACCTTCCTGATTATGATATGGACTAGACTATTTGATATTTAAAATGTGAAAATTTATGCAAATATAGACAAAAGAAATTATTTAATAGAAGCTAAAAAAATACAATACAGTTGAAATTTAGAAATCTTAAAATAATCTAAAAAATCTTAAATATTTTAAAAGTTCAAAATTAATATATCAAAATTTAATTCAAAATCCTAATACTTCTTAAAATTAAAAAATTAATTATAAAATTAAGTGATACATAAAAATATATATTTAAATATAGTCAAGTGATCTCACTTTATCTAAGCTAAATTTAAAAAAAAAATGAACGTTAACGTTATATGTTTAAAGATTCAGCCAAGTGATACTAACGTAATCCAAAATTTAACAACTACTTAAATTTTAGATAGAAGAAAAAATTTTAATCTACACAAAATTTTAAATAAAAATTTTTGAAAATATATGAATATTAAAATATTTTAAAATATAGTCAAAGTAAATTTTTTAATTTAAAACATAATTAAATAATTTTTAAAACAAATATAAATTATGTTTGTATAATTATATACAGATTTATGACTAGATAATATTATTTACTTATATAACGATATTATCTAATATAATATCTATAAATACTTTTAAGAATTTGAAAATATATAAAAATGTAGATTATCTTTTCTAAAATCTCTAAAAGTGTCATAATAAAAATATAAAAAATATGACAATATACATATATATAAATCTAGGCAAATGCGATTAGCCAATTTAAAATCTAAACAAATATTCGAATATTTGTTATATTCTTATTATAGTATATACTACTACTATACTACAATACCAAATAGAATATCTGTATAAGTCTGGGCAAATGAGATTATTTATTCGCATTTCGAATAACATTTCTATTTCAATGTTAGAGCTATGCAATGCAGATTGAATTCAATTGAATTGTTTTGTTCTGTCGGCCGAACATGGCGTATGAGTAATCAACTAATTTCGAACAATAGGCAAAATGCAATAAAATTATTAATAACGCGACTGTAACTAATCACGTCAAATGAACAATAGCCAAAGTACATTTATGGCTGCTGCCAAAGCTAACAAAAGAACCCGAACCCGAACCCAAACCCAAAACCGTCTCCAGGCCACCACCAGCAATGGGGACCGATTGGACCGCTGGACAGTTGGACTGACTAGCTAACAAAGCGCATTCAATCAACATAGCACAAACAACAGCGAACAGTTGCAAGTCATAAAAACTACAACAAAAATACTGTGCAAATACAAATACAAATACTATAGAGCTGAGGTCTCAGTAGGGGCAAAAACTTAAAAAAAGAAAATAAATAAATAAATAAAGAAGAAGAAGAAACAATTTTCAACATTGGCCGAGGCAGCTACTGGGCATACGCCAAAAAGAGGCGACGCGACGCCTCGTAACGCTAAGCAAATAGACCAAAGACAAGCATTGCGAGTTCTACATACGGGCAGCAAGGAGGGCGGCAAAAGGGGCGGGGCTGTGGATAGGGAACCAATGTATACACACACAATGCAACTTCACGCCGCAAGTCAAAATGCAATTAAGCGCAGCTACTGGACGACTTCAACCCGCTGACGATGATGATAATGATGATGACAATGATGATGACGATGGCAACGTTGTTGTAACCATCAAACAGCAGATTGTCAGAGACAAACACACACACACACACACACACACGTATATATATATATATATATGTGTGCGTATTTATAACTAGAGAGCGAGACCCATGAGCTGGGCGTTGATGTTTCAGGCGGAGTTGCACAGATAGAAAACTACATAGTACAAACAAAACTCGATTTCAGTTTAAGACGCAGTAAAAAGTTGTAATGCAGCTTAAGACGGGAGCGCAGTCGCTTTAAACATAGAGGAAGGAAAAGAACCGCATGGAAAACGAAAAGCAGCAGCAGCAAGAGCAAAAAAAAAATATAAAATAAAAGCTTTTGTGCTCAAAGTGGCAATTACACGCAACGAAATTGGAGGCAACAGGTTGAGCCCATAATTTCGATATATATATATACATATATATATATCGATATATATACATAAAATGGGGTGTAAGACCAGCCAAGGCATCTATCTATCAATCTAAGTAATTATAAAGGCAATGAAATAGAAAAAAAAGAGAAATTCAATAAATCAATTAGATCAACTGGCTTCAGGCGGAGTTAAGCATATGACAAAGGATTGGCTAGCAGAAATTACAAAAATTGGTCAGATATGCAGCTGCAGTTCCTCTTATTTCAATACTTACATTAGCCAGTGGGTTACTTATTATACCCTGAACCCATTGAAAATGGGAAATCAGGGTATAAAGTTTTTTTTTGTATTAAATTATTAAGGGGAATAGATAGTATTCTAATACACATATTTTTCCTATTTAAAAAATAACGATAACTGGGCAGAAAGTTCTAGTTTTTATAAATTTAACATCAATCTTAAAATTCCTAAGTAGATGATATTTTATTCATTTTAATATGTTAATATCATTTTAATTTTAATATTTTAATTTTAAATATATTTTAATATTGATAATATTTATTAATTTTACTATTCATAGCTATTTTTTAAAAACTCTGCAAAATTCATTCAATAATATTCAATAATTTATAAATTAAATATTAAATATATATATAAACAATAAATATATAAATAATAATATGTAATTTTAAAAAATTTAACTTATATAAAATGCAAAACAAATAAAAAATAAAATAACTCAACACTTGTACACTTAAACATTTATTATTTTATTTATTTTTTTTACTTTATTATTTTATTTTAATTATTTTTATTATACTTTTAAACTTTTAAACAACCGAACTCAACATGAATTTCGCTCAGTGCAACTGCAATTGCAAGCTACAAAGAAGGTTCTTAAAAGCTTTATGCATCGTTGTCGCCGTTTCGTATAGAAGCAGCAACAGCAACAACAACAACAATAAGAACAAGAAAAAACCGGTTTTAGCATTTGCTCTTAGACTCCAAAGACTCCAAACGGTGGGGTCTGCCGGTAAAAACTTGGGTATTTAACTTTGGCTGTGTTGATTTGTTGCGCATGCGCGCGACTTGCGCCGACTCGATCCGTTGCGACTGGCACTCACTGTTCAGCGTACACCCTGCAGCGTTGCAGCTGTGCCCCACACACACACACACACGCACACACCTATAGTGACAAGGGTCTGTGGGGGGAGCGGGGGCTGGCCAGCGAAGGAGGGACTACCTCTACTACATCTTGTTGTTGCTGTTATTATGACGCTCGAGCAGCTACTGTGCATTGCTTAACGATCATGCCCGATCATGCTTCAACGAAAATAAAAACTAAAGCCAAAAAGCTCGCACGTTTCGTGTTTTCTTGCTGCTGTTGTTGTTGTGGCTGTTAAGCGTGCTTTGGTTTGGCTACCGTTTGGATCGCTTTTGGAATCGCTTTTGGGATCGCATTTGGCTCATTGTCAATGTCGCTGTCGCTGTCGCTGTTTGCTATTTGAGCACAGCTTCTGCTGGCTCGAGCCCCCCTCCTCCACCACCTCACCTGCCGCAGCCCAATTCGCTGCGTGATTCATTTGTCGTGCTGTGCGGAGTCGACCCGCATGCTATATGTGTGTGCTTTGGGGGCCACAGATATTGACGTTGGATGCGGTCGCACCGTTATGGAAATATGATTGCCCAAAAGGTACAGGCCAGCCCCCCCCCCCCCCCACTCCCCCTATCTCTACACACCACTTCCAAGTCACAGAGTTGCACCCACTGCCTGATCAATTTATGTAAAATGAATGGTGATTAAAATGATCGCCAATATTTGCATTGTGGTCAGCGTTTAAACTTTGGCTTGCATTCATTATAAGCGTCTATTGGCTGGAGTTGATGAAATATTGCCCGCCGCGGGCGGGTGTGGCCCATTATAACTTTGATTTCAAAGCGATGCACGAGTTCTCCATAAAAGATTTCAATTTGTTTCTCAAGGAGGGCAACGCGATGCAACTGCTAAATAATTAGAATTCTATGCTGACCCTGAGCAGTGCAGCAATTATATGGTCAAGGTTATGCATAACCAAGAGCGATATGCGCACAGCTAAGTAACAGATCAATATTGACTCTGGGAAATTTAAGTAGCCAAACAAACGACAAAGTCAACGGCAGCCAAAGCAAATAAAATGCTCAACACAAATAAGAGATATGAATAATGGCCAGGCACACAGCCAGAGCCGTAGATTGTGGATAGCTGAGCAAATAGAAAGACTTTTACCTTGCGCACACAGCATACGGCAGATAAGCCGAGAGAAGTCCAGCTGCTGATCTGAAATAGAATAAAATATATTTTTATGCGGCGAAAATTAACTTATCAAAATGTATTTAGCTTATTTAGAAATTATATAATGTATATTTGTATTATTACTAATATTATTGGACCCACAACAAACTATGAGTTCTTAAGTAATTTATTTTAAATTTAGTAAATGTATTTTAAGTAAATTAAGAAATATTTTCTATTAGCATATCATATATCATTCTTTTCAGAAAATTATTATATTTTTAAATTTGTAATATTATATATTTTTAATTTTTCAAAATTATCCAATTACAAAATAATTAATTAATAATAAAATTAATTAATAATTAATTATCCAATTACAAAATATATTAATGTAAATCCCACATTTGTACTATTTATTGCCCAGTTTAGAGAGTATTAAAAACTGGACATAATAATGTATATTTAAAAACTTAAGAAAATTTTTAATTACATTTTAAATGAAAATTTAAATTATTTTTTAAAATTTAAAATATACAACATATTATATTATTTTAAAATGAAATAGTACATGTTCATTTATAAATTTGAAAATTTAAATTACATTTTATATTTTAATAAATTTAAATTTAAATACATTCAAACTAAATTTTAAATTTTAATAAATTTAAATTACAAATTTATTTTAATTTAAAATATTAATTTAATTATTAAAAAAATATAATATAGTATTTTATCATAATAAAAAAAAATAGTAACAAATGTATATTAGGAAATATATTTAATAAAATTCAATATGAAATACTGCCATTGTATCCTTTTTTCTATTTCTATAAATACCATATAGAATAGATACCATTTCATACTTGATGATTTTTTCTTAAGGTTAAAAAAAAATAATCTGTCAAAAATATTTTTAATGAATATTTTTTGTAAATTATTTTCAAACTACGCTAATCTGGCAAATGTGCCAGACCATATTAAATCGATCAACTCTTATATTAAAATCATTTTACATATAGGATAGGTAACTATACCTTAAAGGGCATTTAAACAGCTCCATCTTTGCCCAATAAAAACTGACTGCGGTTTTTGTCATTCGCCCAAATGAACTTGAAGCGTTGATAAATATAGAAGAAGTTACTGGCAAGAAGTACAGCTTTTACTTAGCTCATTTCTGGTTGCTACAATTGTCACGCTGATTAACTAGACATGGCAAGACAGGCAATACAAAAACCACAAGAACTTTTGCAATGGTTGAAATGGTTGCGAGGCACCTACGCTCGTACTGTACCCAGCCTAGCCGCATAGATAGAGAAGAGCGCAGCAATCCGGCCGGCACATCCGAAACCAGATTAAACCGCAGATGTTCTGTCAAACTGACAGCGCCAGAGAAACGACTTGATTGCGCATGAGCCCATGCCCATGGTCAGGCACGGGCACAGGCACAGTCTGAGGCGCAGGCTAAGGCTGAGGCACAGGCTCGTTCCGTGCTGTGGAACAGGCCAGCTTATCCAACGACAACAACGTTGAACGTTCAACGTTCTAATGAACCCAAAAGATTTTACGCGCCAAAGGCTTTTTTCACGTTCCGAGTATCGAGACTCGTACAACTGCAAAAAAAAAGAGGAGATGTAGGAAAAATAAAAAAGAGACCAGGCTGCCTTTTCTGTGTTTTGATACGCGCTTCCAGTCGATACAAAATTAAAGACCTAATGAAGTGGAGGCAACGACAACGCAAAGATAAATATGCACAGGCCACAGAGTATAAGAAAAAATCGAAAAAAAAAAACTCGTTTGACCAGTTGAAGGCAGTTGCTGGTTGGGGCAAGAATCATCATAATTTTTACTATCAACTTGCAACATGGACACATGCGACGACGACGACGAGGACAGACCGGCGGATCGACCGGCAGACCGACCGACCGACCAACCGACCAACCGATCCGATTGCGTGTGCCTAACCCTCTGCCGGCACCACGGACGTCGCAGTCGCCTGCCTGCACACGCCTACGCCACACGGTGCCAAATGCGAGAGGGAGCGAGACAAAACAACAACAAAGCAGCAACACATATGTAGCTACACACATGCACATACATACATATATATTTATGTATATGTATATGTGTGCATATATGAAAAAAAAAAATGATATGAAAACAGGTCATTGCCTTAATGGATCTGAACACAACGCCCCACTGGCTCCGACTTCGACTCAACTGGAATCGAATATCTGTCTCCCTCTCTCTCTGTCGCTCTGTCTTTCTAGGCTGCTCGATCTCGCTCTCTCCTTGCCTCTTTGTTGCTCGCATGTGGATGCAAACGACAGCGTACGTTGCCTGCATACGAACGAGGGAGGCGCTGCAAGCAGCCCCAGCGATAAAGATTTAAGCAAATAATCAAATACATAAACAAGAACGGAAAAATAATTGAAAATTTAGGCGAACTAGAAATGCTCTTTGCTCGATAAATGTTAAACAGCTGCACAAAATCTGAAGAACTTTAGCTCGAAAGGATAAGATCAACGAAGAGTAGAAACTTAAGTTCTTGGGATTTGCTGGAACTTTTTAAACATAAATTTATCATAAATATATTATAAATATAAATATTATATATAAAATATAAATATTATATTATAAAATATAAATATATAAAATATAAAATATAAATATTATATTCTAACGATCTTTAGAATAAATTTATAAATATTTATTTTGCATTTATAAATTTATTTATTATTTATATATGATCGAAGATATTTATTTTCGATTTATTATTTTCAATCTATCATCTTTAAATTTTTTATTAATTTGATTATAATTATTTTATTAATATTGATTTTATATTTTATGCATATTACGTAAGATTTAGATTGATTTGTTAATTTATTTATTTTCATTTATTTATTCATTTTTCATTTATTTATTTATTTTGCATTTAATAAAAATTATGAAATTTTGTGTTCATTTATTCATATAATATTTAATTTAAATTTACTATATTTAATTATATTATTTACATTTATTTATGATTTATTTTAAATTTAATATAATATATATGATTTTACATTTTTTATTTACAATTTAATAATTTTCGAAAAAATATATATTTTTAAATATTTATTTTCCATTTATTTATTTTATTTGTTTTTTCAATTAAAAATATATTTATAAATTTGTAATTTGTATTTATGTATTTATTTTTATATTTAATAAGTATATATATTTATTTTAAATTTAATATATATTTATTTCCCATTTCAGTAAGAGTATGCAGAAGGCACTTCCAGTACTGCTTGCTGGGTCGATGGAAACTCTGGAGGCTCGCGACTTGAATTGAGCTGAGTTTCGGAGAGGAGGACTGACAGACAGATAGACACACAGACGGACGGACAGGCAGACAAACGAAACAGTTGGCCAGATGGGGTAGCGGGACACAGAGCACAGGAGCCTGGGCATGAGCATGAGCAAGAGCATGAGCATGAGTGTAGAGCGTACAGAGGCGACTTTCAAAAACTTTACACAAATTTAGATTTATTGTTAAAGGCAGTGAGAAAACAAAGCAATGCGCATAGTAAATTGGGTTAAACGTACAATTGTCGTTTAGACTCTAATTGGAGGCGTGCGCGAACGCGAGCGCGAGCGCGCACTACTCTGAAGCATGAGCCTGATTGGAATGAGCCTGTCACTTGCCCAATGGCCACAAACAAATCAATTGCAATGCTCGATAAGTCGCAGTCTCTCAGAGCTACTGTTTGCCTGTTGCTGCTGCTGTTTCAGCTGGTCATTCACTCAAGCTCAAGCTCTGTGAGCTGGACTTGTGCTAAACGCGTGCCCGCCTAGAGCAGCACCTCAAAGAAGTTGCAGTTGCAAGTTGCAGCTGTTGCAAGGTTGGCCCAGTGCGCGGCCCACTTGCTATCCTCTTGGTACAGTGCCGCCACCTTTTGCCAGCTGCTGCGCCCAGACCAGCTGAGACTCAGACTCTGGCTCTGATCTTGTGCCATTTTGTTTGATCTTTGCAGTTGGGCCACTAGATAAGCCCGCTGTTGACTTTGCTTATGTAATACTAGACTCCACTCAGCTGCCGGCAATGGTTTGCGGTGCTTCTTCGGCTGACGGGATGAGCAACAGCTTGGCTGGCTCTGCCTAGCTCTGGCTGGCGTGTTGTGTTTGATAAATTGCCCAAGTTCAGCAGTGGAGTTTTGCTGCCCGCAGGGGCTATGGTTAGTCAAGTGGTTAAGTATGGAAGGCTGCCAGCTGTTTGGCCCCAAGAAATGCAAAGATCTAACTATATATATATTTATATATATATATATATATATATATATGTAGTATGTCATAGGCAATATGAATTTATAATTTTTTAACAAAGGAAAAACTCTGCATAGACACATGATTGGAAATTATATGGTATCTAATAGTTACACTTTAGTAACTTCTATTGTTTGCAGAGTGAAGAGCTGGAACTGGTTTAGTTAGACCTGCTGCTGGGAGCGACAACTGCCACGCCGTCTGATTACCCGCATGATGGTGCCTCGCGTGCATGCAGATGCTGAATTACTTCTTTTTTTTTTTTAATGCCCTGGACCCCAAATTATCTAATTTGCAAAGTTATTGCTATTAATTGGGCGTAATTATTGCGTGTCGTCGGGGCTAAATGGCGCCTTTTATGCAGCCTTTATAATTAGTTTCCTTTAGCAGCGCTCAGCCGGACCGACGGACCCTATGATTGCTCTAAATGCTGTCCAGCTCAACTGCTCAACTGAGGCACTTGCCTCTTGCTTGGTTGTCAATTTTAATTGATTGTTAATCTGCGCCGCGCAGGCTCAGCATGATCTTGTACGCTCTCTCTACCCCTCTCCCTCTCTCCACCTCACTCCCCGTCTTGGTCTGGCCGAGGTTAATCTTATAAACGTACCGAGTTAATTGTATTAAATACGCTCCACAGCATTGTTGTTGCCCGCTGTCCAGCTGGTTGGCTGGTTGATCGCTGCTATCGTCGCCATTGGAGTTAATGAACCATTGAAGATCAAGGATAAACGATGTACACATGGCAATTAGTTGATTTTTTATTGTAGCCACTGCGATAACTAAATATAGACGGAGGCCATAAATGCATATAAAAACGATATGGAGACAATCCAATCGAGCCCAGGCGGTTCCGCAGAAACTGCACAAAGGCCGCAATCAATGGACGAAAAAAATACGCAATTTATTAATAAGTGTTTACGAGAAAATATGTTTATAAAGCTTGGCAGATTGCATGGAAAGGTGCATTAATTATTTACCAAATGTTTCCAGAGGCAAATAGACAAGGGTTACTCGGAAATTTTGAGAAGCATACTTTTGGGATCGAACTAGTATAGAGAACGTTTGATACGTGGAAATGTAATTGAGAATTGTTTTTCTAAGACGCACATGGACAGCAGACTTGCCCACAAATTATATAAAGTTTAGACCTTAGTAAGAAACAATAAAATCTAAATGAAAAAAAAATTAAATAAAAAAAGTAAGAGGTAAATATTAAAAATTTTCACAATTATGTGAATTGAAAAAGAATTTGAAAATGAAAAAAAAAAAAATAGATATACAATTATATATTTATATTATCTTGAAACATTAAAATAAAATTATATTTAAACAAAACATACAATATTAAATATTAATTATTATTAATAAAATAGATTTAAATATTATACATCAAAATAAAAATAGAAATATATATGTTTGCTTTAATTTTAAGTATTATTAAATAATCATAAATAAATATTATAAAAAATTATCATAAAATAAATGTAAATAATTCACTAATTAAATTAAAATAAAATACATTTTTTAATTTGAAGCGTTATTAAATAATAATAACTAAAATATTACCCGGAATTCCCACAACACATAAATAACAGGCAGAAAGAGGCCTAGTGGAACCTGGTGTCTGACCGTCTTCAAATACCAGAGACTTAAGTACTCCGGTACTCTCGACTCTGTTTTATTTAAATAAGAGTATTACAGGTAAGACCCTCTCTAAATCTCCATAAATTTTCAGTTCACTCAGGTCATAAAATTACTCAAGTTGTCCGCTCAAGCAAATGCATATTCCGAAGTGATATTAGCAATTCCCATATCTTAAATAACAGACATTAGCATAATCAGCTCTGTGCCAGATCTATACGGACTGGATAACGGGTCGTGCGCAGCCTGGCTGGAAAGGCAAGAGAACAGCTCGATAGTAAAAATAAATCAAACTTTTAATTACTATGCAATTAAAGTAACGTATTTCAATTAATTAAAAGCAATTTTGATTGAGCGCGCGCTTGCGAACGAACCGAAGCTGGCCCACGCCTAGCCACAGCCCAAATAAATAAAAAAAAAAATCGATAAGCATTACGAAACCAGAAATTTTGCGCGCCAAAAATTTGCAGCGAAAAACCAAAACAAGCTGCACAGAAATAAATATATTATTAAATATATATGTATATATACAAACTACATATATATTGAGAGATAAATAAAAACAGCTGGCTGGCGATGCAGCGGCTGCTGGGGCAGGTGATAAGGCGGCTGCCGCGTCGGCAGGTTGTTAAACCAGCTGCGCCGCGTGGGAGCTGCGCGCAGCGAGGCTATTGCGTCGTTGCGAAAATTAACTGCAATGGAGCACACTCAATGTGGGGGGAGTCGAGGTGGTGCTATTGCCACTTGGCATAAATGTTAAAAGGCTCGCCACAAAGCTTCCTACACAGGCGCAAGCGGCTTCCGTGGCTTCAACTGGCAACTTCGACTCCAACTTTGACTGTGGCTTGCAAAAAAAAAAATTATTATTGTTGTTGTTGTTGGCGCATTGGCCTAATACGAAAGTTGTTGCCCTTGTATTGGTGGTGTACGCTGCGGTGTGTTCGTGCCACAAGTGGCAGCCACAAATAACACAGGGCAACACGAGCGTGAATTTAGTGGAACAATAAAAATATTAAGATTATTTTTATTAATATTAATAAATATTCAAATTGAAATAAATTCTTGATAGGTACTCAAAATAAACTCTTAAAATATAAGTATATTTAAAAATGCTCAAAGAAATATGTATATTAAAATATTTATTTATGAAGCATCATAATATTTATTTAAATTTAAATTTATAATATAATATTAATTTATATGCCATAAATTTGTATTTTTAATGTGAATAATAATAATTATCAGCCATAAAGGTTTCTATTATTGTAAAATTCACAAACTATACACAAGGCAATCGAGTACTAGAGACTCGTTGATGGAATATATGCATATTATTAAATGTATGTAAATTATTGAAAAAATTCTATGATCCCAATTTATTTCTTTTAATAATTTATATTCGGAATACAATATATAATATAAATTTATTAATATTATACATTTTATTTATTATATTAAATAAATATAGTTTTCAAAAAATTAGTAGTCTAATATTATAAGATTATATAGAGATAAAATGTTGAATATATAAACATTTATTTATGTATAAAATGATAAATATATTGGAGCATATATAAAATTATAATTAAATAGAAAAATGTAAAAAATAATGTATTTTTATAAAATATTAAAATATTAATTAAAAATAAATATTTTTTTTTATTTTTGCATAATTTAACTTCACTTTAAATAAATATACATACATGGTTTCTTTCGTTAAATTTGCTATTTAAAGTATGTACCTTGCTGTCTAGTGTAACTAATGAGCTAAGCAAGCACGTCACGCGTCAAACTTTGTACGTGTTGTTTTTTTGTTGGTCAAGTGGCCAACGGCAACAACAACTATAGTTACAACTGCAACAACGACAACATGCAACACGCGCTTAATTTTATTGGACGTCATGCGGTGCGCATGCGCAACGGACCTGCCGACCTGATCCACCAGCAGTGCCATTGCATATTTACATACAAGCACATAAATATATGTATTTTATATATGTATGTATATTTCTCTATATGTTTCTTTTCTTTATTTTGGGGCAAATGGCATAATTGGCTGCCCCAGTGCGGTTTCTGGCTGCAACCCACTCGACGCTGCCAGTCTATGGTCTTGGCACATGTGTGCTATAAACATATGCACCTGAGGCGTTGTACGTGAGATATGAGACATTTGGTTACACGATTTGTTACCTACCTGCGTTCATTTGATTGATAAATGCTAATACATAATATAATATGATCAATCAAAAATTAAAGCATTGCAACATTTGCATGACAAAACCTTTGCTACAGTTGAAATTGAACTTTGACAGAGAGTGAGATTGTCGATTGATTGTTGTTGAATATTTTTGACATATGAGGTTCATTTAGAAAGTTGTGATAATATAATACAAATATTTATATTTTAGTAGAAAAAAATCAAATAAATATTTTAAATTTTATATGTCAATAGTCGATAAACTATATTATATTATTTTTCGATATTTGTTAACACTTGTATTTATATTTAATTTAAAAAAAACCCTAAATAATACAATTCATATTTAAATAAAATTATAATATAATAAAATTAAATACATGTAAATATATTTGATTAAAATAAATATTTAAAAGGAAAGAATAAAATGTAATAAAATTTAATATATATATATATATATATATATATATATATATATATATATATATATATATATATATATATATTATATTAAAACAAATATTTAAAAATATAAAAATTAAGTATAATAAAATTTAATATATATATTAGATAAATTTAATTTATATATATTTATATATATAAGCTAATCATTTTTTAAATATTCAAAATTCAATACGAAAATCAAAATATAATTAAGCACATCAACCAAAGGCTACACTATTTAAAGCAGGAAATTGGCTTAAGTCGTAAAGCAAACCCTCAAAGTGCTTTAATAAGTTTGACAGACACATAACTCAGTTACAATGCAAATCGTATTTCACACATTTAGTTAGATTTGCAGCTCCACTCAGCTACTCCCATAAGAACTCACAGCAGGCAGCTCTACTAAGGAACACCAGCTTTGGCTTCTCTCGTTTGTGTGGGTTCGAATTTATGGCAAACGCATTTGAGTTTGCGTCCCAAGATCGAAGATTGTCATCGTTGGCTAGTGCATTAAATGCGAATTTTTAGTGCTGCACATTTCAAATTCAATTGCACACAAGGCGTGTGAACATTGTCTCTCTATGAGTGTGAGTGTTTATGCAACATGCTGCATGCGGCTGCTGCTGCGGCGCTGGCCGCTGCTGTGGGCCGAGAGTGTGCAGCAGGTTTGTCTCGTGTGTTGGATTTGTTTCTCTCTTTTTTTATGTCGCTGCGCGCGCTAATTTGCGCAAATCAAACAACAGCCCACAAGAGCAACGAGAGCCACATGAAGCAGCCAAAGACTCAACCAGTTTTTATGTGTTATTTTTTTGTTGCTTTTGCTTTTGTTGTTTTGGGGCACTGCGTGCAGTTGTAAAAACACCTGCTACAATTGATTAAATCACAGCAATTTATTATTAAGATTTTTTCGAGTTTCTTTTTCTGCTATGGAGTTATTGGAGAGAGAGGAGGGCGGCGGTTGGGGCAAACCACACAATGAAAAAAACTATAAAATCGAGGTTGATTGATTTTCGAGGTCTTGTCGAATCAGACTTTGTGGGTGTTCTCGACGTGAGGTTCAATTTGGCTTAGACACTGCGGCTACCAGCCGATTGTGCCGTTATTTCAAGCTCATTCTGCATAAATCAATTGCCTGCTTGCTGCTTTTTGCGCAATAAACTTTGGCACGCTCGAAGGCGCTAATTGGGCTGAGCATTTGCATAAGAGATTTGCATAAACGAAATATTGTGGGCTGACTGAATTGAAAGTCGATTTGCGATTGATTATGGGCATGGGTGGAAGTGATAATATTAAATAAGGAAATCTAGTTGTAGGCTTAAAAATAAAAAAAAAAAAATGTAAGAAAAGTATGTAAAATGGGTTTACTAATAATAATATTAAAATTGTTATTATATTTTCGCAATATATTTAATTCACTAATTATATAATTATTAATTTAATTTTATTTATTTAAAATTAAACATTATTTTTATTATAAGTTGTATTCTAAATTTCTTTTTCTATACATGTAATTTAATAATTTATATAATTTTTATTTTATTATTAGTTATTTATTTTATTAGCTATTATAGGTTCTGAGATCCACGCGTTCAAACATACGGACAGACGGACGGACAGACAGACGGACAGGGCTCAATCGACTCGGCTTGTCGTCCTGATCAAGAATATATATACTTTATGGGGTCTGCCACGCCTCCTTCTGCCTGTTACATACATTTGGGCTGCAACAAAACCATTATACCCTGATTACCCATTTTTAATGGATTCAGGGTATAAAAACGGCACATCATTATCAGATTTAATTTTTTCTAATATGCATATATTAATAAATAATATATAAATGTATTTTAAAAAGTTTATTTTTCGTAAATATATCAACAAAAGGCCAAGTACATTAACTAGTTCGAGCTCCGCCCTTTTCAGCTTTACATGAAGCGCTCACGTTTTCAACTCCTCGCCGGGGACAACAGAAATGCCATCGTAGATAATAGGTTAATTGTTTAAGAGTTATTAAAACATCTGAAAATAAATACCAGCCAAAGGCATTACAACCTTCGATGTAAATATTTAAAAAATAAATATAATTAACAACTTTGTAGCGAATTTAACAAGCAGCGACAAGATCGACAAACACGAAACTGATTGCTAGAAACAGCATGGGATAGAGAACATGAATATCGCGTGCTGTAGATAGGCCCCGGGGCCCGTGGATAAATAGACCGGGCAATTGTCACGATTGGCTACTGTACGACGATCCGAGCTCGAAATGAAGTGGGCCATAATTTTTGTAGTCGTCCAGCTAGTGCATCACATTGCGGTAAATATGAATGAAATAAAATTCGATTTGATTGATCTCCATTGGGCCGTCCTTGCGAGCAGGGCGAACAAGCCTATGTGGTCAGCAATGAGCAGTTGGAGTCCTTCGAGGGCGATTCGGAGACGCTCGTCCTGTTCGACAATCTGAAGACCATTGGACGCGACCGTGCGATCAATGGCTCCTTCTCCTTTCTGGGCGACATGGACAACGATGACTTCAAGGTGTCCGTGGAGCTCTACTCCAGTCCGAACAACGACGGCGACTTCAAGCGCATGGTGTTCGACGTGCCACAGACCAGCATTTGCGAGTGCTTCAAAAAGTTCTACGTGCAGTTCGTGCAGCCCTCAGTGAGCGATGGTGAGACCACAAACTTCCCAATTGTCGGCGAAGACACCTGCCCCATACCCAAGGGCGAGTTCTACATCAAGAGCGTGCTGTTCAACACGCAGGATTGGCCCGAGCAGGTGCCGCGCGGCATGGTCAAGGCCATCATAACGTTCTTTACAGGCGGCAAGAATGTGGGCGGGTTTATAGTGCTGGTCAAGATTGAGGATCGACAGAGTTAGAGAGGAGGTCTATAATTTTTGTTGTTTATATATATTTTATTTTAACTAGCAATAAAGGTCTTTGAAAGCGAAGAGCTTGAACTTTGAACTGCAGTGCAGAGCTGCTGCTATGACTGAAACCAAAATAAATTAAATTTCGTATCGCTGACAGCGAGGCTGCCCCGCCATCAGCAGCCTATCAAGGCACCCCAACAAATTTTGGGCGCTGATAATAAAGCATTTATTCAACAAATTTACAAACAACAGAGAAAAAAGTGAGAAAAAGTCACGAAATGTTAGGAAAAAGTGCGCAAAGAAAAACTCAGCAGGAGACATATACAACATATATACGACTTATTCACAGATGGATTTCCCCAGAAGTGGCGGCCCGTGATCTCTGATTTTATTTATAAATTCATTCACGACACACACAACGAGGGCGGCAAATGGGGGGCCCGCCTGCTGCCACACGCGCCTGCCACGTGGTTATATATAGCCGATGTCGAGCCGTCGACAGCGCACTAAGTCGACTGGGGGATTTTCCGAAAAAATGAAAACGTCACTTTAGCCGGGCATTAGTTTTCACCCAGGTCTGCTGCCAAAACATCTGTGCGACTGACTGCAACTATTTGAGGCATTTTCCAAGTAATATGCAACACATGTTGTTGCCGCCTTTGACTTGGGGTAGGACACTGCGCGTGCGCCCCGTTTCAACAGTTTTCTATGCACATGAAA